>CM029442.1:49118939-49668059 GCA_017140255.1 Eucalyptus paniculata subsp. matutina
TAGAGCTACTTTTCTTTGTTTGTTCTGCTATTCCTGCTGTCTAAGAAAGCTTAGCAAAAAATTAACAATTTGCTTATATTTAATCTTGTATTTGTACATTACAAATTTAGCCCATTGAGGAGCATATCTTTAGTACTCGGTGAAAAATGCAGGGATATCATTGCTCAAAGTTGGTGGGAGAATGGTTTACTCAACCTGTTCGATGAATCCAATTGAGGATGAGGCTGTGGTTGCTGAGGTACCTATCTGAGAACTTTTCCAATTTAATAAATCTTGATGTGAATTCTCCTCTTGGATATCTATGTTTTTGGAGCGTCTCTCTTCTCTATGACTGCTTTGCAATTTAAAGTTTTCTGAGCTACTTTTTCTGAGACTGCTTTATGAAGAACTCGTGGAGGAAGTTTAAACATCTCTTACTGTGGTATGACCCTCTCCTTTCCCCCCAGATTCTGCGAAAATGTGGAGGCTGTGTTGAACTACTTGATGTTTCTAGTGAGCTTCCTCAACTTATCCGACGGCCAGGTCTTAGGAAATGGAAGGTTCGGACTTACTGCTACAATTGATTTTCTTCTTCAATTTATTAAAATTGTGAAGGTTTTTAGTTCTTGTCAAGAACTGGGAAAAGAATCCATGCTATTGGCAAACTTTCCAGAGCTTTCTCATTGTCTGGTATGCCGATCAGGACTATAGATCTTTTGTGGAGTCGGGTTAAGCTAGAAACCCTAGATGTAGAGTTACCCCGATGCATGGTCTGAGATGTCGGAAAAGTCATAGTGGATGTGGGATTGGAAATATGCTAGGAAAATCTGGGTTTCATTTATCAGAGTACGAAGGGAGCTTAGGTCCACCTTTAAATGCTTGTGTTTTCTTTACGAGAGGAAACTTTATTGTGAGAATAAAATCACGTGAAGGGAAAAATATCTCTAAGAGGGGAAGTCTTCCTTTAAGTGAGAAAATGAACTTATGAAGGCATAGTAACTTATTATCAACCTATCAAAGCAGAATGAGCTTCCAGATGGGTTTGCTCCTTGCCTTGAGCAATTAAATTTTGGCAAGTTGTTGAATAGGTTGAGCTTCTGGCAATAATGAGTGTAAATTGGTGTTTCTAGAATGTGAATTCCTTTACTTCCTTTGGTAGTGCAGGTTCATGACAGAGGCACCTGGCTGGCTTCCTACAAGGATGTTCCCCTGTCTCGTAGGGGTGCAGTGAATCCCAGTATGTTTCCTTCAGGTAGTTCTGTAGAACCTGTTGATCACTCTGTAGAACTTGAAGAAGAACACCAGAACAGTCATACTACAAGCTCAGAAGACCTGCCTGTTCAATCGGATAAGCCTGTGACTTCAGCCAATGATCTTGAGGAGGAAGTTTCTGGTTTTCCACTAGAATGTTGCATGAGAATAGTGCCTCATGATCAGAATGGCGGAGCTTTCTTCATTGCTGTCCTACACAAAGTGGGGCCCTTGCCAGGTAACTTCAGATCCTGTTAAGGCCATGATGAACATGGAATACCAAAAATAAAAAAAAAATAAAAAAATCCTTTTGAGCTGCCTCTTTTTAATGTGTTTATGGATTTGGATTGATCAAATTTTTTCCTGCCTTTATATATTGTAGTTTTAATGGTAATCCTTCCACTAGGCGATTTGTATCTGCTGCTCATTTTTGCAATCATGAGATTCTTTTTTGACTCCTGGTGAATCGTTAATTTTGTCGAGAAAAATCATCTTTGTCCTTATATATGACAGAGATCTTCTTTCTTATTCTCAGATAACATGGTTGCAGATTTATGAGTGGTAAATTTATTAGTAAAGAAAAGTATGTATGGAAGTTGTATGTAAAAGATATGAGATCAATCATAAACAAAAAAGAGACATTAAAACTAGAAATTTAGACTGTGATCTGATCCATTGAAACAGATGCTTGAGGACCACAGGTTTCCATCAATTTAGTTATACTAATACTTGATTTATGTTTCTGCATTTTAAATAGTAGGTACTGTGGAGAAAAACAATAGCCATCGAGCAAAATCTTCCTTTCATATTGATGGACAGCCTGATGAAGCTCAAGATAAGCTCTCTGAAGATATGAAGACATCCGAGGATTTTTCAGCAAACGGCAACAGTGAGAAAGTCGCAGAAGCAGCTCTGGAAGCTTGTGGGGATGCCCCACAAGAAGGTCCTTTGGAGACAGATTCTGGGAATGCCTGTGAAAATGATAACTCAAATGGGGTTGAAGCTCCAAGTGAACAAAATGATGGTAAAGCAGGTGGTAAGAGGAAGTTGCAGATGCAAGGCAAGTGGAGGGGCGTCGATCCTGTGGTGTTTTTGCAAGATGAAGATGTCATAAACAGCATTAAGAACTTTTATGGCATTGTTGATTCCTTCCCATTGAGTAACCACCTTGTTACAAGGAACAGTGAAACTACCCGTGTGAAGAGGATTTACTATGTTTCAGAATCAGTTAAGGAACTTCTGGAGCTGAATTTTAAAGTGGGCCAGCAACTTAAGATAACATCTATAGGCCTTAAGATGTTTGTAAGTATCTTTCTGCATATGCTAACGGTTTTTCTTGTGTTGTGCATCAGCAATAGGTGTACCTTCTTGAATGCTCTTCTCCCCCCGTGGTTCCCATTCTCTTTAGTGTATACCAGTGTATAGAGAATTTTATATGTAACTTTAGTGAATTATCTAAGGTGTTGACTTTTCATTAGTGGGAATTTCTAGGAAATATTTGGTTTAGATTAGATATTGTATTCTCCAATGGGTGATTGACAAGTTTTGCTTTTCTTCTTCCTGTTACTATTTGGATGTGTAACATCTAAAATTGTTTCTTTTTTTATCTTATTATTCGTAATACATTTGATGTTGCAATCTAACTTTGTCACAATGGTGGTTACTTCTGCAGGAACGACAAACATCAAGGGAAGGTACCTCGGCACCATGCTTGTTCCGCATATCATCTGAAGGATTGCCACTCATCCTCCCATATGTGACCAAACAAATCCTAGAAGCATCTGTGGCGGATTTTAAGCATCTTTTGCAATACAAGAGTATTAAATTTACAGATCTTGTTGATGCTGAATTCAGTGAGAAGGCAGCAAAGCTGATGCCTGGCTGCTGTGTTATAGTTTTGCGGAAAGGTATGCAACATCATACGGTTGTTATATCATTAAGTTAATGATCTCTTCTGTGACATTACCTACTTTCCTGTAGATAACGTAGGCTCATCAAATCCAAATCTTGTGCACGAGTCCCCGATAGCCATTGGTTGCTGGAGGGGTAAGGCGTCATTGAGTGTCATGGTGACTGCACTCGATTGTCAGGAGCTGCTAGAAAGGCTATTGCTGCGCATGGAACCTGCAAAGGAATCTCCAGTGCAAGAGAGCAAGCCCTCAATAGATGCAAATGAAGTGAACAATAGTGACATGGTTGAGGATGTTGAAGAAATTAGACTCAATGCT
This sequence comes from Eucalyptus paniculata subsp. matutina, assembly GCA_017140255.1. Lineage (NCBI taxonomy): Eukaryota > Viridiplantae > Streptophyta > Magnoliopsida > Myrtales > Myrtaceae > Eucalyptus > Eucalyptus paniculata. Next base: position 49,122,398 of record CM029442.1, read on the forward strand.
GAAGGCTGAACAAAGGTCGGTTGTTGTGTTCTCACACTTCATGTACACTAATTGATTCAATCTAGTTCTTGAGATCATTGATGGCTAAATTTCTTGCCATTTATGTTATTGCCTCCACCAATTTTGGCCCTTAAAACTCGGTAAGTTTTTAAATGGGTCTATAGGAATGCTTGGAGATTTTTGTTTGGAATGATAGGTTCTCTATAACAGATGGGCGGTTCCCTAAGAATATTATGTTTTTCACCATATTATAACTATGCTGTGTAACAACTTACATTCAAGTAGACAATGAAAAAGGATGGAAGGGAATTTTGTCATTCATTTCCTGTTAAGGAAATCCTTGGTTTATCTGCATAAACATTTTGTTCAGTAATTTTATTTTCAAGTGTTGATTTTTACATCTGATTCCCTTATCTGTTGGATGGTAGTTATCAAAAATGGATACGACCATCACCTATGAAGTACGACATTTTGAGTGTACACTGGAAACCTGCTTGAATGTGAGTTGTTGAACAGAGTTCTTTACAATGATCATCTGAAAATGCATCTTTATGCTGTCCTGGCTGTCAAAAACTTTGCCAATGTGTTTCCATCCCTTGGGGGAGGTCATAAGTGTCTATACCATAAAATCAATTTTCGGTGGAATGAACAAGACATATTTGTTAGAATTTTATGCATTGAAAACTAGCCTTATCAAAATTTATTCATTTGTCTCATACACTATTAGGGGTGAAAAGAGATATTTTACATCCTAGAGGGGCTATAATTGGAGATACCGTTGTTTCCCGTTAAGAAGTTCCTGTGAAAAGGTGTGACACCCAACCTTCAAGTATGGATATCTCCTTTGCTTCTCCAATCAGCATGCTTCTTTCTTTAAATGACGAGTGCTCTTGAGGGGTTTCACACTACTTCCAAGTTCCTATACTCTTAGTCAAACTAAAATTTAACGCCAAGTTTTCTCCTTTAGTGGTGGATTGACTGCCAATTTCCCTTTCTCATCTGTCTTGGTCCATTGGAATATGAATAGATGAAATGCCTACTGATCTCATTTTTCTGGGTCATGAACTCTCTCTGTCCGGGAACACAAGGATGGTGTTAGATTGTTGCCCCTGTTTAGGCAAGCTCCTCTTCCAAGGTATCGCTAGAGTGCATCACTTTTGCCTAAAACTTAGGACTTCTTCGATTGATTTCACATTCTCGTAAGGGCTTAGGAAGTAGTTCCTTTTTATGCCTTACACGACTTACAGTGGTCATGCTGCACTCTTCTGAATTTTAAAATGACCAGCTGGTAGGACTTGGTAGCCTGATTAAACACAAGCTGATTGTTCGTTTGAAATCAAGGAAGAAAGAAAACAAGAGGCTTGAATCCATTGCCTGCCACCTGATCATCTTACGAACTTACCCATTTTTTTCGGTGTCCAAGCATGAGTTGTGATGTGTCTTCCACGAAGCTGCCTAATGTGCTCGACAATGGTATTACAGACGAATACTCATCCTTCGAGAACAACTCTAATGTTGGGTGTTAAGCTGATCTTTGGCTGACATGTTGTCAATTTTTGTTTGCTTTTATGTGCTCGTTATATCAGACCTGCTTGTTTTGCCTGTCTCTATATTGAAGATTATACTTATCTAACTGCAGCATCCCAACTTTAGCTCATATACGCGTCCAATCACATCCTAATATGAAAGATTCAAAGTACAGGAAACTGAAAAATCATCGTCATGGCCAATGAGATGGCAGTGTGGAATGCATAGAGCCTCAGAGGCCGTCATTTTGAGCTTCTTGCTTCAGGCCTTTCTCATTATATGTGCGCCCTTTAGAAGAAAAAAAAACAGGGAATAAAATTTTAATGCTCCTCTTGTAGCTGCCTTTCTTGTTGGCTGACTGGGAAGCCTGCAATTGGAGGCAATTCTGCCGCCGCTACAACTGATTTTGATGGAGCACTTCTGGCTCTAGATCGCATATGGATAATTCATAGCTCCAGAATGTTACCACAATTGATGTTTTTCGGATAATATCTCCTTGAGAGTCTGGTGGTGAGGCATACTCTCAGATTATTTAACTTTGGTAGATCCTCTCATAGCGGATGTCCTGTTCAGCAGCCCCCAACGTGAACAGAGCACTGACTATTTCCCCAAGTTATCTGCGTTATTCATATAGGGCGACACCAGTTAGATCATTTTCATGTATGAGGTGCTCTGCACGAAAATGATCGCTCTTCATTTGATGCGTGGCTCCATTATTCATTCCACAGCCGTTGCAAGCATTGTAGTGGTGCCCTTGTCAAGTTCAATCGCATAAAGAAGCATCGTGAATTCCATGAATTCGATCCGAGGGGTTGCGCTCATGGCTTGCGGGGGAGAGGAATTGCACTTGATGCTCTAGCTTTGCTTTATCTGGTACAAGGAGGATCATCACAACTTTAAAGGATCTACTCGAAAGGGCATTTCCTTAGGCCTCGCTTCATTAAGTACATAACAGAGCCCAACAGATATAGCGGTGACACTCTGAAGTTGGTCAGAAAACATCTCTACTTCCCAACCACTGTCACATCTCTGAGTTAAATTAGTGTGTTATTCATTCTGACTAGAAAGATATACACAAGAAGCTTATTTCCAGGGGTGACGTGGAACCCTGAACACCCTTCATTAATATGCTATCTAACCACCTCACTTAATATACATTTAGACACTGAGGCCTGTTTGTTTGTGTTCTTTTTTTTGTTCCTTGGAACACAATTTCCGTTCTTTTATTCCGGGGAATAAAAAAAGAACAAAAACATGTTTGTTTACACTTTTGTTCTCGGGAACAAACTTGGAACATAAATAAGATATAAGAAAAACTCGTTTATTGTTCTTGGAACACTTCCGAAAAATAAATTTTCTCTTATATTTTTTCCTTCTCTTTCTTTTCTTCTTTTTTCTTTGGCTGGTCGCCAGCCACTTCATCGGAGCGTAGCTGGCCCCCGGTGAGGCTTGGCCTCGCCCAACCCAGGTGAGGCCAAGCCTCATCGATGGCTTAGCGAGGCTTGCCTGGCCAGTGGCGATCTTGCCAGGCCACCGATGAGGCTCGGCCTCGCCTAGATCTGGTGAGGCCGAGCCTTGCCGGAGGCCAGCCTAGCCCTGGCGAGCTCGCCAGACATTGCCCAACTAGTTGCCGGCCACCGCCGTGGCCGTCGACCGATCAAATAGAAAAGAAAAAGAAAAAAGAAATTAAAAATATTAAAAAATTAAAAGAAACAAAAAAATTATATAAGTTTACCAAACATATTTATTTTCTTTTTCTATTCCAGGAATAGAAATTTCGTGTAGTTACCAAACGCGTTATTTTATTCAAAGATTGTTCTTCGGAGCAAAAATAATTTTTTCTATTTCTGTTTCTTGGAACAATTTTTTAATAGAAACGTTACCAAACACAGTCTAACCAGCTATTCAGATCAACATGAGAGACTAACAAGTAGACTTTCGAAATATCTCCAGCAGTTTGAAAGCTACATGAGGACCTGTCCGCTTCTTATGGCTGCGAAGGTAACGCTTTGGCTCTTCCTGACTGGTCTAACAATTGCCAAGAAATTTCGAAAATGTATTTGCTTATGATGGGTTTGCAATCACTCTGTGGTAGATGCCCGGTTGGACGAAAGAGGCATAAGGTACTTGTCCCCAAACCCCTTCACCACGGAGCTACAAAACTACGTACTTGAGGACCTGGAGCCAGGTTGGAGGGAGCCGATGACTCCGAAGCCATGAGGCGGATAACGTGGGCTGGGGGGATTGATTGCAGCCATTACGAAGGTTTACTTATGACCAGAGATTTCGTGAGAACCTTTATACAAACAGAATTGACAAGGAGTCTCCGGAAGAAAGGTGCTGACCATAAAGAATCGTCTGTAAAAATGATGAGGAGAGGTTCTTTCGAACGTTCAGCCAGTAAATCTATCTGAAGTGTGACATGAACTTTCATCATGTGGAGCGAAACCAGTCTTTGAAGATGAGGTGGGCACGTGAATACGTGGGAGCAATGAATGTATGGCCATCTAACTTCACGCCAATGTGGCATGCCAGGGACAGGCAGCAACTTGCAGAGCCAGAAAAAAGAAAAGTAGCTACGCCAAGACTTCCCCCTTTCAATTCGTCATCTTCCAGTCGACATCATCCCGGGCCTCCTTCCTCTGTTTCTTCTCGTGGCCTCCCGCTGCAACTTGCACTTTCATTTATCCTAACTCTCTACACCATTTGCCTCAGCTCCTGAACCTTTAAGCAAATCATACCTCCTCAAGATAACAACCTCCAACGTGGTAGAGTTTCCCCCGTCATCATGACTTGTTCCTAAGGAATAGAATAGAATCACTTTTTGGCACTCTTCTTTCGCCGGATATATTCCCAACCAGCCTTTTCAAGTTATGGTGGTCCGGCACTAAGAAGAAACACAGTTGATTAGCCATCTGAGTTTCGCAACTTCGAGACTAAATGATGAAAATTGTTAATGTATCTCATGTTTTCTTCATCCTTATAAATTTTTTTGGAGGACAATAACATAAATGATCCCTAAACTTTGACCTAATGTGCAATATTATGCATGAATTCTTAATTTGTTCAATGTAATTCATGAATCTTTGATAAATGTTCCAGTTAATTCCTAAACTATATGAAATTTTTTAATATTATCATTTCTTTAATATAATTTAATGAATAATATTGAACATATTTATATAGTCTAAGGACTAAATTGAATGTGTACCAAAAGTTTAGAGATCATATTCAATAAATTAAAAGTTCAAGATTAGTATTGAACATTGGATTAAAGTTCAAGAATCACACTAAACAAATTAAAAATTAAAAGATGACATTACACATGGTGCAAATCTAGAAATGATCAGTGTCATTTTTCTTTTGCATAATGTTTTAATCTGAAGTACATCGCCAATCATTGTCAAAAATGTCTTGCTACCTCGACCAAAAAAAAAACAATGTCACGCTACCAGTTATAGAAATGAAATCCTAAACCAACAGAGATCAGTTGCTGCAGCAGCAATGGATTTACATATCATTTTAGTTTGGCATATCTAATAAACAATTCCAGTATGCCCCAACCTCATGGATCAATGCACGCTGCCCGTTTCCATTTATGTTCAGCAAAAAGCTCGTACTATTCTTTTCGAAAATTGAGACAAAGCTCTTATTAAACAAATTGATCTGCAAGTACACAACTGAACCTCAAACTTTAAGCTACAATAAGATATCGGATGCTGATCAATCCCCAACGGCATTCCCCTGCGCTTCCACAGAACAAACCAACTACACACTACTACGAATAGACGATCTGAACCAACAGACTATATACTGGTTTACACAATAGGTCGGCAAAACTTCATCTGCCCTGGCTTCCTTAAAAAAAGGAACATCAGTAATCATCATCAGTGACATCAAGTTTGCCACTCATGAGAAATGATGGCCCAACCCTATTAAATACTCAATGAAAGCATGCGCTGGGTTCCAATCCTCTTCTTTCTAAGTCTCTCGGCAATAATGAATGACAGCTCAAGGGCTTGAGAAGCATTAAGCCTTGGGTCGCAGTGTGTGTGATAACGTGAGCCTAAATCGTCATATGTCACAGTGCGGGACCCTCCAATGCACTCGGTTACATTCTGGCCAGTCATTTCTAGATGAATTCCTCCAGGATGACTTCCTTCTTGCTCGTGAACATCAAAGAACGCGCGCACTTCGGCCTAGAAAGGCAATAGAAAATCAGTTAGTACTAAGTGGAGTATAAGATTAAAAAGTTATGGACACACAAGACTGCCAATAGCTTGACAACCTCTATTTAGAGATACAGTCAATTTATTGGACAATTAAATGAGCTGGATCCCATTAGTGCATCCTAATGCATATCTCCGATTGATTGGCAAGGAAAACAAACACCAGAATATGGTTGCCTGCCTCAATTTGAAATACTACCGCATAATATGACGTCATGAAACTCTTTTTCCTTATTTTTTTTGTTGCTATGGGCCTGTATTTGCTGAACTGAAGCCATACGACTCATTTGGAACTTAAATTGGAGTTTTAACCTAAAAATTACTAGCAAACCATCTATCTCAATAACTCTCCTTGACCATAAGATTAAAAAAGGGCATGCTTGTTTGTGACTTGTCTCATTTTTTGAGGATTGGATCAACTATTTCTAACTTCATCTGAATGGTTATTATAAGTGCAATAAACTAACTGTGCAAAATGGTGGTGACAGAGAAATTTTTGACAGGTAGTTCATACCAGAATTGCATCAAAGGCACGTGTTTTGAGTCCACATGGTGCTTTTATGGTGTTCCCATGCATTGGGTCACAGACCCAGGTGACAATCTGCCCTGCTCTGCGGACCGCCCTGATCAAATGTGGAAACTTCACTCTCAAATTCTCAGCACCCATCCTCACGATAATCGCAATCCTTCCCGGTTTATTATGTGGATTCAGGATTTCTATCAGGTTAACCAGCTCATTGGGATCCATTTTGTCACTTACCTGCAACAAAAATTGAGGGTTACGATCATACCATGTGAAATGGAGTTTATATGAAGTAGGTTCATTTGACAATGGATGATTAAATAACATTGAGATCCAACCATGGCATAACAAAACAGCAAATCAGCATACCTTAACTCCAAGAGGGTTGGCGATTCCCCTGAGGAACTCAAGATGAGCACCATCAAGCTGGCGAGTACGCTCCCCAACCCAGAGCATGTGAGCAGAGCAGTCATAATACAGCCCCGAAGTTGAATCTAGACGAGTCAGAGCTTGCTCATAAGGCAAAAGTAAGCACTCATGAGATGTCCAGAATTCAGTAGATGTCATGATAGGGTGTTCAACAGTGAGTCCAGCAGCAGCCATGAAACCAAGGGCCTCATCTACCCTATGAGCAAGTTCCTGATACCTATTAAACCGTATCAAGAGAAAGACAATTAGATCCATGTAATGAACCTATCTAGTAGTATAAAGCACCACCAATATCCACTATCCAATCCTCACCACCGGCAATATGAAACAGAATATATTGTTAAGGCCTAACAAGTAAGAGCAATAAGCTCAAACCAGGCTCACTTTCAGCAATCAGTCCTATAATTCAGAGGATGCTACAGAGCTGAATTTATGCACAAAAGGAAGCTTAGTTGAAGGACTAGCTCATGCTACATCACTTCGGCAGTCCTCTATTTCCATCTCCACTAAATTCAAATGATAATCATCATTAAGAAAATCCACGATGACTAAAAGCAAAAGAATGTCAGCCAGGTTTACCTATCTCCCTGCTCACTGTTCTGTGCAAAATCAAGATTCCACTGGGTAACTCTCTGCATGGCAGCATAACCTCCAGTTGCAAATGCTCTTAGAAGGTTCAGAGTCGCTGCAGCCTGAGAATAAGCCCTTATCATTCTTTGAGGGTCCGGAGTTCTTGATTTCTCATCGAAAGCATCACCGTTAATGTTGTCTCCCTTGTAACTTGGCAGCTTCTTCCCATCCTTCTCCTCAAAAGGGCCACTTCTAGGCTTCGCGAATTGACCCGCCATTCTCCCCACCTTCACAATGAAACCAAAGATATTCACCAGTCAAGCAATGCAGCTTTCAATAACTCGTACAACTGAGAAGAATTGAACAGGCGTGTACAGTAGCAAGAAAAACACATCCTTTTTGATACGCCATAATGATTTTCTCTGAAATCATCTGTCAAAACAGATGAATTGTAAAAGAAGCACTTATTCATAGGAATGATAACAACTATATCTCACATTACGATATCAGATAGTTCAAAGACAAGCCCTCCTCCTCAAGCAGAGAATGCCCGGAATCCACAAGAAATTTCTCTAAAGCACCAGATACAAGCAATGGGAAAGAAAATATAAAGAAGAAGCAAACTGACCTTAATGACAGGCATCTGTCCTCCAAACATGAGGACCACGCCCATCTGGAGCATTACTCTGAACGTGTCCCGGATGTAGTTCGCGCTGAACTCCTTGAAGCTCTCCGCGCAATCGCCGCCCTGGAGCAGGAACGCGTTCCCCATGGCGGCCTCCGCGAGCCTCTCCTCGAGCCTGCGCGCCTCCCCGGCGAACACGATCGGGGGGAAGCTCTCGATCGTCGCGAGCACGGAGTCGAGGTCCTTCTTGTCCGGGTACTCCGGCAGCTGCAGCGCCTTCTTCGCCTGCCAGCTGTCGACGGTCCATTTCCCGGTCCCCGCGGCGGCGGGCGGCGCCGCCGGCGCGGCCACGGCGGAGGACTTGCTCGCCGCGACGGCCGCGCCGGGGGTCTTCGGCTGGTCCGCCGCGTGGACGGCGGAGATCGGGCGGCGGGCGCCCCTCGCGGGGAGGAGGGAGAATGCGGGGGCGGGCTGGCGAGGCCTGGCTAGGGAGGAGTGGGCGCCGGCGAATGCGGATTTGGAGGAGAGCGCGGAGGAGCTCGCGACCGCCATTGCCGTCGTCGCCGTCGCGGCGTCCTCTCTCTCTCGCTCTAACGGCGGCGGGGGGAGATTCTAGAGAGAGAGAGAAGCGGCTGAAGGGAGGAGTGCGTGCGGAGGAGAGAGAGGAGGGAAGGGGGGGTTTTATAGGGTTTTCATATTTATTTCAATTATATGCGATTTTTTTAATTTAATTTTATTTATTTACGATGGTTTATTATTATTATTGATTTAATTAGGTGAGAGGGAATTTGGGAGGGAGGGAAGAGAGTTCGGTAGAGATCAACAACGGTCGCGGTGGCGTCGGTTGGTTAGGGACTTCGGGGTGGGGGGACGAGGATGATTTGGTAAATTAATGCATGGGAGAATATCGACATCATTTGGGGGGACAAGTCATGTGAGGGGAGTCCAAATTATTACACCCTCATTTGTACCACATAAACTAGACGTACCATAAAGTCGATTTCCATCACGTGATGTGAGATATTCCAATAATTCACTGACACATGTAAATCATCATTTTACTAAGTTTTTGTTATTGGAAATTAACTTTCCGTGCCATGTACGGTTGATAGGAAATGTGAAAGGAGTCGCTTATTACTTTGAAGCTATCACATTTGACTTGACATTGCCATCCCCCTCTCTCTCTCCAATAGGCTCTAATCATGAAGAAGATTGATGGCGGTCTACAATTAAGATGACAATGTCTATCGATGACAATAGCAGCGATCAAATCTGAGGCCCTCCAGAGGTCGTGAAGAAGCGTTGATGGCTCAATGGTAGCACCCGATGAAGGCTCTATTGACATAATGGTGAAATTGATAGACACATTGCTCTTAGGAAGTAGTGCTAGAGTGAGAATGTGACATAAAGGGTCATAACTTTGATACATAATTCTATTGATTTTCTCTTCCATCGATCACAAAAGTTATTTAATGGTGATATAGCATATGAGTTTCAAGTCTAAAAGACTAGAGTGGTGAATTTTACTAATGTGACCCTTTTCAAAATTGCTGGCACGAACTCTTGAAATATGGAACTTGGAGGAATATTCAATGGAAGATGCTCTGTCTAGGGAAGACCCACGAGGCATGGTGGACTGGACAGTACATACATGCTCGAATGAACATGTCCTACCGAGACCAACAGTTGGGATTGGCTATTACGTGATATTCTCCCCCTTATGCTAGGAGAGAAAAACCAAGATTTACTTCACGTGTCATTTATGTCAATCTTCTTTTAATTAGGAAGAGATTTCGCCCGGAAATAAGGTAATAGGAGTTAAGGAAAGGAGCTCAATATGACCTTGTCAACGGAGTATAATCGGAATCCGTAAGTTAGTTTAAGAGAAGAAGGTGGACGGAAGCGATACGGGTCGAATTCTTGGCTAAAAATGGAAGGACTTACAGAAAGTGGCAATCAATAGACTGAATAACAATTATGACCTCCAACCAGTCAAGTCAGATGAAACACCGGTACACATGAATTGCTTCTCTCTTATAAAGCCGTACGCGTATCGAGACCCATCTATTTGGAAACCCCATGCAATATCTACAAGTCCCTAGAACCGGTCTACGTCTTTGCTCGTGTATGCTGTCCGCATTGTAAAGTAGTTCACACGCGGTCAGTGGGAGTTAGGAAGAGCCGCGTCCGGTTCCTCAAATGAAAAATTTCCTGACAATTACATTTGCAGATGCCGTGGAACTTCCTCTTTGCTATGAACGTCCTCACAGTTTTCTGATTTCGATCGAGTTTCAGCACGTAGACAATCAAAAGGACAAACGCAATTACACCGACACGTGAGAAATGAACTGGTCCCTCCAACTAAACATCAGCCCGTGAATCACTCTTCAGGACTCTGTCTCCCTTTCTCTTTCTGGTCCCATGCACTTTAGGTACATTTGAGAGGTCCCTTTCTCTCTCTACAGTCTCTCTGCTGCCAAATGGGTAGCTGAATTATTACGAGTGATCGGCACATGGGTGCTCTTTGGGATCGTCCAAGGAACCATAGGTGCTGCGGCTTCTTCGACGCCTTCTTGTCAAAGGAAGCGCTAAAGGCGGAGTGGGATTACAGGTCCCAATAGGGCTTAATAATTGGTTACGCAAACTAATTGATCGTGAAGAGACTTGGCGCGATCTCGACAGATATCTAACTGTGCATTAAAAGCGCCTTCATCTGCCCGAACATGGACGTGTGCCGTCCACTGGCTTAGAGAGCCCCCGCGTGTTCAGCGTGACATTGCTGTCGTTCTAGCCTTTCATGCCTGTGTGATCATCTTGTGACGAGGAGCGTTTTGTTGACTTGAGGACTGAAAGAGATATTGATCATCATGGATCACGTTTTTTTTCGGAACAATAATGTTTGTAAGCATAGAATTATGATTATTGACGAGCAAACAGTTTTACAACATAATTAGCAAGGTAACTAATTTAAACTGGCACTGTCGAAAGTAGAAATTCTGGCTGGTGTCTCTGCAGCAGAATCCCACAAAAGGGACACAAAGGTTTTGAGGCTACTCTTAGAGAAGATCCAACTAAAGAAGCGAAGTTCTCAGGATACTCGACCATTGTGAAGAGAGGTTCCGGAGCCAGCTTCGAAGCCCGCCGGTGACAACAGATGCAGAACCACAGGGGAGTTGTTGGGCAAATCTGCATCGACACGGCGCATCTGACCAGTTTGTGTCTCTGGCCCACATTGCCATTGGAATTTGAGCCTTGACAATACGCAACTTCTGCATATTCAAAAGGAACTGAAGCCGTGCAATAGGGGCATCTCTCTTCCTTTACATGGTCACGGGAGCCCAGGCTGCCATTTGATGGAAAATGCAGTGGAAACTAATTAACAAACAGAGGACGGCAATCTTCAATTGTCAATCAAAAAGGCATACAGAACTACGATAGATGAAAGCATGGGGACCCAACAAATGGAAATAGAATGAAGTGGAGTGAAAAGATGCGCCTGCCTACATGCACCTAAAGACCATAAATAAAGTCTGATGATGCTATTGCACTTTAAAATTCTACAACAACATTACGGCAAAATATTTTAACTGATCAAGAGTCGATGTTTATTACCTAATGATCTGATAATCAGATATCTGATGTGTATGCAACAGAGGAGTTTGTGGATCCTTAGTTTTGACTAAGGTTATTCAGCTGCAGATGCTAAATATAAACTGAAGATAAAAATCAGCATGACACGGTAGGAGGATGTCTCATAGTACTCTAGTCGTTCATTTATTTTCACTCCTTATAACATTAAGCATTTATAATGGATACTGACTCTCCTAAGAAATTGATACCCAATAACTTTCCTAAGGAGTTCACATTGTCCAGATGTACTTGCAGCAATGGGCAGAAGAAGCAGCATCACAATCCGATTCCAAGAAGAGCACCAAAAGTTAGGTCAAAAAGATTTATGCTATTTTTAAGGGATGGCCTGCAAGGCTTTTCAGCAGCAAAAGACTTTGAATACTTGCTCAAAGTCACTCTTCTATTTCTCCAAAATAATAGTTATGAAGGTTATAATCCATAGTCTAATTTTTTGGAAGCATAGACCTCCCTAAAAACCTGGAGCTCCCATCAACCAGATCATTACATAATTAAGTAAACATGTGCAATAAAGAGTTAAGTACTGAGTACCTCTTCCCATTCAAATTGGCTTGAGATATTAGAAGCCTTAGTTGATCCCGCACTTGACCACACCCAACCCAGTGCTCCATTTGAGCTAAACCGGATGGATACCAGTATCCACTTGGAGACATATTTGCATCAACTTGAGACATTAGACTGGAACAGGCAAAATTAATACCAACAAGTCGTTCTCGGAGCTCTCTTTCACTTGTCAAAAGAAGGTCCATCCATAACATCACTTGCTCCTCTCGATTTTCACACGTTGTCCCGTGGTCATGTTCATTGCTATTAATATCATAAGCTTTTACTTCTGATAATATTACACGTCTGCATATAACATTAAGAAGATGCAAGTGCCGAGAGGTAAGCTTTGAGAGTCTTCGGGAAAAATCCGCCAAAACTTTTTCCTTTGAAAGCTTTGAGCATGATTCCGTAAAAGAACTTGAGAGCCACTCAATTAGTAAATCATCCACAAAATGCGGCACTAATTGGTTGATAGCTAATAATGCTGCTATGATATCCCACATAACTAGAGGCTTCTCAAAACATTCATATTGTCGCAATGACCATAATATATTGGACTTCCACCAAACTAGTTCCTCCTTAGAGACACCAGATAAGGCTTCACAATTCAACTTCTCGCTGGATGAAATGTCACTTCTTTGCCCAACCATCCAGAGAAACTCAACAGCAGCTTTTTGAGACCTAAAGAGGTTTAAAAGCATAAATTGCAGAAACCAATTTCTTTTTTATGCACATGAAATTAGTATAAAATACATCCGTTAATAGTCATCATATCATTGCACATGGAATTAGTATCAAATACATCCGTTAACGTTCCTTCAAGAAAAGGCTTGAGCTACTCTGGTTATATCTGTCTCTGCCACTGTATTTAGTGAGTTGCGCTGGGAAATGATAAGCAAGTTTCTAACTTTTTCAATGTGCAAGACAGATTTATTGGAGTCATTAGAATGTCTAATCTAAAAGCTTACGCAAACAAATGGAGAGAGATCACATGAATACAAGGCCCATTGCAACTATGTATTTAAGTCATGAGAGATACACTTATGCAAGCCGAAATGAAAAATTGACAGAAGGATTATCTTGCACATGTAGTCAAACCAAAATACAGAAAACTGGGATAATATAAGAAATAAAGTGAAATGAGTACTGAAAAGGGCATGAAGAATGCAGAACCTGACTCTAATAAAATGTTAGAATGTTCCAACCAACAATCTTAAGCTAACCTGTGAAGAAAAACTACATGCATATCGAGCTCATTGCAATCCTGTACTTAAGTGATGTGAGATATACTTTAATGGGATTACATTAAAAGCAAAAGGAGTACGTTACCTTGCCTGATACATTGGATTCAGAACATAAGAATCAAAACTGCGAACCTGCAGTACCGGAGCAAAACGTTGAAGTTCTGGTAAGGTTTTCATATCATGACAGGTTGATGAGCTCATGCATTATACATTGTTAGGGAGTATAATTGACTGTAAAATATAATTAACTTCAGTAAAGGCTAGGATAATGGCACCACACAACTCGTAGTATAATAGATTGATTAATACCATGAAAAATCCTAAATTGGTACCATATGAAGACATTTACCCCCAACTATATTTTGACCAATAGAATCCCCCGAAAGGATATGACTGTCCCTATGTCACCCTCCATCAAAACTCTTGCTAATTTGGCTGTCAAGTGTCCTATGTGTCTTCCATTAGGTTTGGTAACTCGGGTCCCTTGGACAACACATAGGGAACTTCCCTGAACAAACTGGATGGTGTTGTTACAGAGGATAAAATTAGGACAAATAGTACCACGTTGGGTTGGAAAAAAAAAAGTTGGTAAATGTGTCCAAATGGTACTAGTTTAGGATTTATCATGGCGTTAACCCTAATAAATTCATTGAATGTTTTGGCAATGACTGCATATTTAGACATGTTCAATAGTTCCCATCGCTGAAAAACAATTTTTATCTGGAAGTTTCTATTTATTAAGTTGAAGTTATGTGCTCTGATTGAAGCACTTTCTCCCATTGTCTAGGTTTCTATGCATATGTCTTTCTTCTGCACTAGCTCTCTAGACATCGATTTTTGTTTAATTGGATTAATTGCCAAACCCCTTTATTGAATTTGTAACTTTGACAAAGAAGAAGCAGAAGAGGAGAAACACTAAGGCTGCGCATGATAAAATTTCTGTTTCTTGATTTCTCTATTTCTCTGTTCCCCGGAACAGGTTTGGAACAGAAATCCGTTTGGTAACGCAATTTGATTTCTTTATTTTTGAAACAGATTTCTATTTCAGAAATAGATTTGAAGAAGAAATCAGAAGCTAAAATTTTTAGCTTCTCAGTTTCTGAAATAGAAATTGAGAAATCAATTTCTGGCCAGAAATCAATTTCTGTTCTAGAAATTTTGTCATGCGCACCCTAAGAAAGACGCACACAATTCATCTAAATAGCATCAAATGATCCTGAGAGTTTTATGTTTTCATAAGACTATCTTGAACAAAATCAGTCACATGCCAAACTAAATACCAATGCCAGCGCTTTGCAAAATAACCAACTTGTTATGTAACTTATAAAGTGTGATCCTATTGAATAGACCATACTCTACCACAACTGGATCAACTGATGTCATATGGCATTACTAGCATAGTAAACAAGAGTCAAAAGAACAAGAAACAGAATTCTCTACCAAACGAATATCTCAAATGAGTAAACAATGTGCCCTAGGTGTTAGTTTCTTTCATTTACTGCCTCATTAAACAGAGCAGATCATTTGACCAAAGACAACTACTTTCACAGGAATGGAACATGTCAAATGATGAAAGTAAGTGTAAAGATTTAGTCAAGAATACCATGTGAAGATTTAGTCAAGAAAACCATGATCCATACCATAGCCATGACAAGATTTCCAGGGGACACTGCTACTCCAAAGCATGAATGAAATACATTTGGAACCTGAAGAGAAAGGCAACATGTGATACAATCTCCAAAAAGGACCTTTTTCTTTCTTTTCTTATACTACTTTGCCAAAAAAGAGAGAAAAATAACATGCTAAAGGAAATATGAATTGGAAAAAGTGATAGCCCCTACATCAATCAAGCCTCTCTGGCTGGGAATAGCAGAAGGAATAGGTACTTCAAATAGGGTATTTCTTTGAAACATCCAGCTGCGTACAAAGTTATCCTGACAACAGAGAGACAAATGAGTCAACATCCACTAAATATTGAGCCACTTACATTTATTTGCTTGGGCAAAAGTACCTCACTGCAACTGTACAAACAACATCCATCAAAAGCCCAAGCTAAACCTGTGACCTGAAAACAGATTCTTAAACACATAAATCAAAATCAACATGCATTAAAAGATTGATCAAGTAGAAGTAACCTGATAATGGATTCCTAAACAGATGGTAACCTCTAGCGTGAGAAAATTGATCCAATAGAAGAAACTCACGGCATGGTCATGTGCCTCATATGATCCAATCCTTTCGAAGTTACAATTGTGTTGCTCATGAACCCACACTTCAAAAGATCCAGACCCTTTTCCAACTGCTAAGAGCTGCCTGTGTGGAGATCTAACAGGTGTTGTAAGCGAAAGAACTGAGACTGGGATGCTATCAGGATTTATAATCTAAAAATTACACAAGCCAAAACAGAATCAGCTAATTGGAAAATAATATTGTTTAATTTGAGGTAATTCCAGTAAAGGAAGACTACCTCCTTCAATAGGATGAAAGGAGAAGAATTGGCTTCTGATGACTTCAAAAGCTCGGAAGAATGTGCCAACCAGATCTTCACACTGTCAAAAACCAAAAAAATAGAATGAAGCAGACAGATGAGACATTCCAGAGTGTTGGTATCAGGCATTAAAAGGATCCAATAAAATTCTTCTCTCTTACTGCCAATGAAAGGAGCAGATATCAGGAAGTTTTGATAGAGAAAAGAAGAAGAAAGATTGTTAAAAGTGTCAAATGCATCCTGAGAGCATGACAATGTCAGGTTTCACTCACCATATTAAGTTACTTGACTGTACATTGTCATCGGCAGAAAAATTGTTAAACTAAATAAACCCCCTTTTTCAATAGCCTTGGTTAAAACTTATACTCAATTAGGGTTTCCCTCGGTACCTAAAATGGTGAGACAAACAGATCACAATAAGAGGACTACTCCCTAAGATTAGCCCTGGAGTTTAGAATGAAATGGCATGGGAGGATCTGCTATGTCTATTTAAAAAGAAGTATACAATGGATAAATAATGATCGTTTCCAACAGTCACCTGCCATTGGAGCTCCCAGTAGAAAGTAGAACCTGGGGGTGTAAAGAATCAGTTGTAAGTAGTGCCCAACTGATTGTGGTGACCCACGAACTGTGTGCCTGAAAGATCCCAACAACCACTGCATCTGGAGAAACATTGCCATCTTCAATGGAGTAGCATTCCTGTGCATGAATTTTCCAGCAAGAAACTTTGCCTGATTTCCCTCCTATTGCAAGCAGCGAAAAGCGAGTTGCACCATTTTGAACTTGTGAACAACTTTCAGATGGAAACTGCAACAATGGTGACCAGGCAATAACAAGTGAAGAAAGCATTGCACTTCGAGAAGCATATTGATCTGCACTAATTAGCGGGAGTGTGGGACTTTCTATTTTCTTCCTAGTGGATCTCCCATGAGATTTAGAATTTTTCTGAAATGATTCATCTTCATTCACGTTCACAAGTGGAAATTCCTGTGCCTGCAAACAGGGGAAGCGCAAATACTGGTATAAGTACCTGGATGAACCTCATTGGGGCAAACCGATTTTCGTTCCTATGTAACAGATTCAAATGAGAACAAAGCATCAACTAGGCCTATCAAAAAATGAAACAGAATTGTAAAGAAGTATCTTGCAATTCCTTTTCTTTGGGTTTATTAGCCAAGAGAAGAGAAGCAAATAGGGTATAAGAGCTAACAGAGCCAACCACGCTAATTGCAAAAGCCTGAAAGAATTTTAAAATCAGAGAAAGAAGTTGCAAAACACTCAATAAACATCAATGTATGGATGTCCGGACATAATACATTCTATATATGACAGAATGAAAGCATCATATATCTAATTCCATGTGAAAGGAAATGCATTTGCTGTTGCTGTTATTGTTATTTGGGATAGTCCAACAGTAAGAAAACATAAAATACTACCAGAGATGGGTTCAAGAAGCAACAATTTAAGCATGCTAAGCTGGGAATATCTCACACTTCTAGCTGAAAGGATAAGAGAAGGAATTTTAGCAACAAAGCCATACCCGAGGAGATCCCTGTTCTTGTTCAGCATTCATGTTAGATGCCAATTCATTATCATTGCTGTTTGTGGGACATGATTTCTCCCTAGATGTTTTTGAACTCTTATTGTTGCAGGGAGTCCTACACATAAAATTTTAATCAGAAACTCCATGTTTACAAGTCGATGTAAAAGTCAAAACACAAACACATGTTTATTAGGGGAAATGCACTCGTGTAGAAAAGAATAAACAAGTGAATAAAGATTTAGGGAAGAGAATTGCGATTTACATCATTCCAGATGTATGCAGTCTCTTTCGCTTCAACTCCATCTTATGACCTGAGTTTGCTGGATTATTGGTACGTCTCTGCTCTGTTACAAACTTCTTGCAACATGAAATTAAAGATCATTATCCAGGAAAAGAATTGCTCTGCCTGAATACCTCTTAATTATCAGATGAACGGTTAAGACCAAAAATTGGCAAATATAGTCAGAAAAACTCACATCAGAAAATTCTGTTGAAGGAATCTCTAACACTTGATAGTTGGCATTTGCAAGGTAATCATGAAGCAGGTCTGATACATCCATAACCTGCAGATTTGAGAAGCAAATGATCTACTACAATTGAACAACTTGGCCTTGGTAATGAATGGGAAAATTCACATCCTAGGTCTTTAAACTTTAGGATAACTGTGATTCTTCAAATTAGCTTAAGGCCACAAAGGGGATTTTTATACCTTAATCTACATACTATGACTGAAGTGCATCTTCTTCGAGCATAGATTTGCACATATTTGAAAGATCACAAACTCATACCGGAGACAGCATCCTGTGGACTTATGAAATGACATAGTGGAGACTATGCAGAAAATTGACTATTCAACTGTTGACATGAATTTGGATAAGATGTAAATAACGAATGACATCCTGACATTGTATATGTTATTGACAACAGAACCTCATTTGGTAATTATATATACGACAACAGTGATACCACATCTAATACATATTTAAGACATCATTATCCACCCATGGATATTTAGCGTGTAAAGGATTCATGATAAACTTTACACAGAAACATATGTTTTTAAGCTTAAACAGAACCATCTCTAATGCAGAAGCACTGCATCAAAACTGAAGAAAAATTAAGTAACTAGATCCAGCTCTTTTCATTGTTAAGCTTCCTAGCTGAAATTAATCTATCATCTATTTCAAATCCTCAATAAATCTCATTTCTATGAATCTACAGTGAAGCCGCTCCAGTATTTAGCTGCAAGCTGTATATAGTATGGTAGCTGTTTCAAGCATTGATAAGGAAACTAGGGATGTGGAGGTTCCAAATATTTAGAAGTCACATAAATCACAAATTCAATAGGGTAGTTGTTAGTGCCTGATTCATACCGCTATCCACTCTGCAGAGTAATCACAAAAAGGGGCACGATAGATCTTCACACGGCCTTCGGTAGTGCAAATTGCAAGCAAGCACCTATCACCAACAAAATGGACTTAGATTTGACCGGTCCATACTAACACAGGCTGGGAGGAGTACTATGTCATGAGAGCAAAAGAAGTTGCAAAAGCAATGGAGCAGATTAAACATATACCCTGCATTAGGTGCCATTCCAAGAGGAGACCATGAGACTGATCGTACATAAGGATCACGATCGCGAGATAAACAGGTAGGCAACAAGCAGCTGGAGAGCAATTCTGTGAAGAAACACTGCTTTCTTAATCTACTGATAAAATGCTGAAGTGAATTGGGTACCAGCAAACCGGATATAATATAGAAGTAGCATAACATCAAATTATATCCAATTCATGGCACAAAACACAATCGAAAGGAGAAGTCCACTGCTCTTGATAATGCAGCAATCAAGTTGTATCACATTTTGGCAAAACCCAGTGAGTGTTTGCTAAAGGTAATATTTGCAGACAAATCATGATCCACTCATGGCAATACAATTGCTTGGCATTATTTGTCTACAGAACACAAATAATGTTCACCAAGTGTAATATTGTACCAAGGGGAGATATAACAGAAACATTGTGCAACTTGGGTGTGATTGGGAAAAGGCTAGGTCTTATTGTTCCTACATCTAGGGAAACTTCCTGAATCACACGGAATCACAGGGAAAATAGTCAATAGAGAACACCAGCAAACTTTCTAACACGAGATCAAATAAAAATACCTTCTTTTTGGATCACTCCGATTGGGAAGGGAAAATAGTCAATAGAGAACACCAGCAAACTTTCTAACACGAGATCAAATAAAAATACCTTCTTTTTGGATCACTCCGATTGGGAAGGGTTCGGTAGAGGGTACTTTGATTAGGCCTCGAGGTCCAAAAGGCAATGCGGGATTCTGCAGAGAAATTTAATTGAAAAGTAGAGCCACAGTAAAGAAATTATTTTCGTGAACTTTTGTAAGAATCAGGCAAACAGAAATTTAATCTTTTCTCAACGCTGAAAAGTAGAGTATTATTAGCTTCCAGGAAAAATGAAGCTACGCCATGAGAAAATACGAAAAAAACTCTTGCAAAAAGCATGTCCACACATTCTTTCTGCCATTGCACCATGTCGAATTTTTTCATTCCCACGACATCACAAGTGAAAAATCAAAACTTAAGCAAATCAGCCCAGCAAAAAGACAACTGAGCAGAAAGCAACAGAACAAGCCGCGGTTATAAGCAAGCATAGACAAGTCGACAAATCGAACTACTAGGCGTTTTACCAGTATAGTGACGAGGCAACCACAAGCCACAGCAATCAAGTTCTCGTCCGACCAAGCTATGGAGTTCGGGTACAAAGGCGAAGCCACCAATACAGAGGCTTGAAACCGCGACGCCATCGCCGGTCCTGAAAACCGCCCCCAAGCGCTAACTTATCTCCTTAGCCAACCGAGCCAACCGAACCGGAAAGGACGCCCTGGCACGATAGGCATAACTCTCCGCCTGCGGCGGCCGGCAACTCTATCGGTCGAAAGGTCGCCTCGGCGATCGGTGCAGAGATCACGCGGACTAGCAGACTACCTCAAACTTCCCAAGCAGACTACCTCAAACTTCAATCGTCCCGCCAAGCAAAGAGAAAACAAGCGCATTGCCCGTGCTCTTCTGCCTTGTCAAGCCGGTTCCGATCCTATATAAGCATCGAACCAGCCGAGCAGCCCCTCGACTAGTCGAGCAAGCACCTGAGCATCCGGCCACCCGGAAGCGAACGGCGGTAACCGGACGGTGACAATCCTTCGCCTCGGACGGGAGGAGCCGGGAGGGAGCGAGGCGGAGAAGAGAGAGAAAGAAGGTTAGAGAGAGAGGGAGGGAGGGAGTCTGAGCTCTCAGCTCGGCGAAGGAGACGACCGTTTTCTGGAGGGAAGCGCAGGGAGTTTCGAGCGCTTGAAGCTGCGACTGAAAGAGAGAGAGATCCTGGGATCAAAACCAGCGCGATGCAGATTGGACGGGGAGCTGTGGAAACTCGGAAACCCTAAGTTCGAATCACGTGGCGGTAGGAAAGAAGGAAGTTTTTTTTCTTTTTTGGTTTCGTTGGGCCTTGTCCTTTTCTTGGATTTGGGCCCGTTCTTGTTTCCTTTATTATTTCCTTCCTAAAATATGAAGAATTTAACATATCATTTATTTTTTAAAAAGGGGATAAAATTACTAAAATCTCAAATTACACATTTATCTTAAATTTTTAATAACACTATGAACACACATTTATCCTCCATCAAAATCCCGCATGTTTATAAAAATCCAAAACAAATGATGCTGACGAAATGCTGATATGGCAAAAATATGTAATTCGTTATATGCTTTTTCCATTTTCTTTGAAAAAAACTTGCACCTCCGTTTTCTTATTTCTTTTTTGGTTCGGCAATGGTGAGAACGGTGGCAATGGTGATGATAAGAGGCGTGACGGTTATGGTGGTGGCAAAGACTAAAGAGGAAGGAAAAACATAATTTTTTTTTTTGATGAAAAGTAAATGCGTAATGCAGAGTCTTAAGTTTAGAAATTTTGGTAAATTTTTTTAGATAAATAGATCACATAAATAGAAATTGGGGTCTTTGGCATTATGAAAAAACTGACGTGAATATATCATCCAAATATAAATTTGAGGTAATTATATCACATATTATAGATTAAAGGTTTTTGGTGTGAAAAATTGTTTATGATCAATGTATGAAGTTTCTTATGGCTCTTACATATCAAAATTAAAATTTGGAAGTCCTAAAATTTATCAATAAATATAATTAAGTCATAAAACTTATCAAATAGGGTTCTAAAATTTTTAAAAAGTACTATTACAAATTTGGTACAAAGAAGTTCTTCCAATAATAATACTTTTTAAAAATTTTAAAATTTGATTCAAAATTTCACAACAAATTTTAAGATTTGGTTGTACTTTATAAAATTTTTAAAACTCGATTATATTTTTATTATAAACTTTAAAATTTAATTATACTTTTAAAAATATTAGGACTAAACTATATTCTTGCGACAAGTTTTGAGAATTTAGGCATATCCCTAAAATATTTATCCATTTGGACTCCTGTAGAAAGCTACAAAATTGCAGAGCTTCCCGCTAAAGACGAATCCGGCGGATTGTTCCGGGAACGGAGTCCGATCGGGGGGGAAAAGTCACGAGCCAGAAACGGAGGATGGAGGAGCTGCGGAAGCTGGAGCGAGCGCAGGCGGCCCTGGAGCTGATGCGCCGCCGCGGCGTCTCGCCTTCCGATCCCGACTCCGATCGATTCCTCGCCGATCTCCTCCTCCTCTTGGTAAATCCCTCGGTCTTCGAACTCTCGCCAACCGTCGCTCCGTCGACGGAAATGGCGCCTGCGTGCTCGCGCTTTCTAGGTCTTTACCCCGTTCGATTGGCCCCCGCCCGCCGGCGTTGCTTTTTCGAAGCGCGAAAGATTCGAATTCCGGCTTCTTTTGCTCCGGTTCTCGGTTTGTATTTCAACGGCTGTGTAGGAAGGCAGATTTCGTTATTGTAGTCTAAGATGAGTAGAGAGAGAGAGTCGCGGTGGCGGAGAAGGTGGCGGTCGGAGTTGCTGCTTGGCCGGTCAGCAGGCTCACGGCTGAGGACTGAGAGAGAGGGGAGAGAAAGAGTTCTCCGCTTGCATTTTACTGGCTGTGTAGGAAGGCATATCTCGTTATTGTAGTCTAAGACGAGAAGAGAGAGAGAGAGAGAGAGAGTCACGGTGGCGGTGGTGGTGTGAGTGGATGTCGTTGACAAGGTGGTGGTCGGAGTTGCTGCTTGACCGGTCAGCAGGCTCACGGCTGAGGATTAAGAGAGAGGGGAGAGAAAGCGTCTTAGGTACTTTTTCAGTGGTGAAACTGACGTTAGCAGGTGTTGGAATCCAGCAGGCTGCATCTGGTGTCTGGTTTTCACATCAATTGGAAGGGATTGGTTCTTTATCAAAAGAAGCACAGTCACGGCTGATGTTTTTTCTTTTGCACTTTGGCTTTCTTTCTTATCATAACAATATTAAATCTGCAGATACAACCATGTGGGGAGCTTGATATCGACCGGAAGGTCAATTTAATTAATGACTACTTGCCAAAGGTGAGGTATACTTAAACTTTACTAAGTCCATTCACCTTGAAATTTGGTTCATCGAATCTGATGGGTGCTTCTTTTGTCTTTGGCAGATATTAAGGACGTTGATCAAGGAGGCCTCTCATTTGCTTGATCAAGATGACCTAATGGAGCTGGAAAACAAGGATTCTAAATATGGTAGGGCTCTCATTATATTTCTGATGTAATGATTGTGTCTGCGAGGTTATCACATGCTGAGTGCTAAGTCAGCTCAGCTGATTCAGCTTTCTTGCCATTAATTGGGCCTAATCCTTTAAGTTTGCTGTCACCCCACTTCTCTTATCATCTATCTCATGTTCGGCTCAAAGGTGCTTCGATGCTTCTCATCATCATCAACCTCATTGCCTTTCTCTCTCTCTCTCTCTCTCTCTCTCTCATGTAGTGTTGATAACTCCCTAGATTTATTTGAGCTGGTTTCTTGGGCTATTGTAGTTCAATCTGAATTAAACAAGAAGACCGATTGTGCCCTGCAAAATGAGTTCCACAATGTGGCTGTAATTGGACTCAATGCGATGGAGAGAGCAAATTCAACCCTTGAGGACTTTGTAAGTGTTTCTCGCATTAATTGGACTGCTTTCTTTATCCTGTCTGCATATGGGGCATATGGTGGTTGTTGGTTATACAATGCACAAAGTAGAGTGGAATGTATAAACTGGTAAAGATGCATGTTGATCATTAATTACACACAATCTCTATCTCATTTCCCCACCAGCAGCATTTTAAACTTAATTGAGGCTCTCGGCTCTTGGGCATTCCTAAAGCTTCCTTCTCTCTTCCATACCCCTAATCTTCAGACTTAATGTGGATTTTTTTCTATTAAAGTAAAGGTTGTTTTCCCTACATGATCAACCTGATTGTCTCCAACCTGATTGTCATGGGGCATGTGCTGGTTGTTGGTCATTCAATGCACAAAGTAGAGTGGAATGTATAAACTGGTAAAGATGCATGTTAATCATTAATTAAACACAATCTCTTCCTCTTTCTCTCAATCTCATTTCCCCACTATCAGCATTTTAAACTTAATTGAGGCTTTCAGCTCGTGGGCATTCCTAGAGCTTCCTTCTCTTCCATATGCCTAATCTTCAGACTTAATGCGGACTTCTTTTATTAAAGCAAAGGTTTCTTTCCGTACATGATAAACCTGTTTGTCTCCAAACAGGCCCCCTCCCCCTTTCTTTCTCTTTCCCCACCACCTTAAAAAAAAAAGGAGAAGAAAAAGAAGACTGTCAGTTGACACTCCAAACTATTAAAGTTCAAGTGGTGATCCATAGACCTTTCTGCTGTCCCCAACCCCAACAAAAAAAATTTAAAAAATAAAATAAAATAAAAAATCCATAGACCTTTCTCTAGTTGTCTGCTGTTATCATGATTATACCGAATTTATGACATCATCTTTGGTGGTCAAGTTTTGGGTTGAACACTTCCCAAATTTGTCAGTTGTCCCATCAACAAGTTCCATAAATATGTCTCTATTTGATCTCATCCAGTGATTTAATTATAATGTTACCAATTGGCAGTGCAGGTCCTATTTTATGTTTCATGAAATGGATGTGAACAGACCAGAATCACTATTCAAATATCTACCCGTGCTTTCTTTCACAGAAAGTTACATTTATCAGGTGATTTTCAGATTTATTTGACTTCTGTATCTATCTTCATTTATATGCTCTTTTATTCTCAAGCTTTAGCTCGCTTTTTATGTTTTTTCTGGCTGACACGTGAGACATTGTGTTATCACATTGGCTTTCAGTTCTTTCAAAAGTATAAAGTACTTCAAGGTTGTATTCATTGCTCCTTCATCTGGAAGTTGATTTTTCTACTAATAAAGGCATGAGGAAAGTCACTCCACAATATAGCTTTGCGAATACAGCAATTCATTGTGCAGTGAAAATTTGTATGCATCAATTCATTTGAAAGTTTTAAGTTTCTTTCCCTTTTGCTGTTCTTGTTAGAAGCTTCCATGCATCAGGTTCTCTAAACAGTCTCGTGAATTTGCTGGTGACTAAGAGTAATTTATGAGGAGAGCTTAGTGTGCTCCAAAAGCTCTGGGCAAGGAAAACTATTTCCTTCTATCATTGATTCCATGGGTGTTGAGGTTATCTATTTTGAAATTCTTAAGCATTTTAAAAGTAGTAGGAAAATTCTCCATAGATTTTGTTCCTGAAGGAATGTAATTTCCCCATGTGGGTTGCCTATTAAAAGGTGCTTTTTACTGGATGGTGGTTAGACATTCCAATCATGCGCCTTACTGTATTCATTGTGCAGCTGGATATTTTGAATGAGAGAATAGTGCAGCTATCTGCTGGTGGACTCCCAGTACTAAAAGCTCAATCCGAGGTCATAATCTTCTTGACCTTTACAGAAATGTGAAGAATGTGAAATGATTGAAATTTTCTAGTGAAGATCTTGTCCACTATACAGGAGAGGGATCACAATCTCAATAGTGAACTTGTCAATGCATTCAAAGGAGATCCATTTGGACCACTTAAGAGTCTTCTTAAATTTCGGGGACTTCTAAATGACAGGTTTGAACTGTTCTTTTGAAGGTAATATCTGCTAAACATGAAGGGGGATTGAGCTGTTCACCTTTCTTTTTTCTAGGATAAATGAAGAATTTAAATCAGGAGAGGAGTTCTGGGCACTGGAAAGAAAGCTATGCTCTGCCTTGATGCACGAGGAGACGGTATGGATGCTTTGATATGTCCTATGCTTCATTCAAGTGCTTTTAAATCAGGAGAGGAGTTCTTGTGCTCTTGGTCTTACATTTGCTCTGGTTTTGCTCTTGGAGATTTCCTTGATAGTCCGATACCATAGTTCTTGAAGCCTCTCTCTCTTTGGGTTTGTCTAGGTGTAATGTGCATCTATTTTTCTTTTATGGTCTGGACTTTTAGTTTGCATGAATATCATCTGACTGAGAAGAAATTTCATATTATGGAGGAGAGACAAACTGGTGCTTCTTTGAATAAATGACATAAGCTTTTGAATATTTTTTTCCTATTAGTTAAGACATGCTTTAATAAGATTTTTTTTTTTTTAACTGTTGCATAAGTAATTTAGCAGCTGTCATGTGTTTCTTTTTGTGAATTATTGTCATTATGGATGAGCAATATCTCTATCTTAATTTTCTAGGTCAAGTTATAATCAAAGTTATTTGTTCAGGTTTTGGTTGAAGATGTCATGAGGTCAATACATTTGAAATCTTTTGATTACAGGGTACTGAATCTTTTGTTATACGAGTTGAGAGGTGAAAAGGTAATTCTTGAGTTTTCTTCCCTCTGAATAGAAGCATCTTTCGTGATTTTATTATTTTGACAAATTTATGGTTCCCACATATGTCTCCTCTTGGCAACCTCAATCACTTTTACTACCACTCTAATAAAGTGTAATATGAATGATTTGGTTTTTATCAATTTTAAGGTGAATAGAGAACCACCAATAATAAGAGCTGTGTTTCCTGGAATGTGAGGCCTCTATGCTGATCTTTGGATGCTTCCACACACAATTTAACAGGATGTCATCTTCTAGATCCTATTTTTTCATGGTTCCATTGTCATCTTAGGTCTTTTTTGCCCTATTGGACCAATGTCCTTAGCACAAAATCAGATACTATTACTGAGAGGTCTGAATTAGTATGAGCATGCTCACTTGACATGCATTTATAGTCATTTGACACACCCTCACTAAAATATGCAGTGAAGTTATAGTCAATGGTGGATTTTCCTATGAAAGTATGATGCTTTAAAAACAAGTTTCAAAGCTCAAAATGGTTTTACATGAAGTTTCGTATAGTGGAAAGGATGACGATGACAGGAACTTAGGCCGGTCAGTTTGTTTTGGAGTGGCTTGTTCGTGTGTCTGTTTTTTGCCAGTTTCTCATCGCTGTGATTGTAAATCTTGTTTGTATTGTGTCATCACTATCATGTTGTACATTTGGTTTGGAATTATATTGTTATATAGATAAGCACATGCTTTTGCTGTAATCAAAGAGACTTGTGCTAGTACTATTTGTGTACAACAAGCAAAAAATATAAAGGAAAATAAAAGAAAATGCCTTACGATGAATTTTTTTCTCTAGCTTTCATGAATAGCTGGTACAATGTACTTGTCCACTTTCTTGATTATCTAATCTTCTTGTCAGCTACCTTGGTATGATTTATTTCTTGCCTTTTCATTTCACGGTAGCCCCTCAGTGAATTCTTCATTTCTTTCAACTTGTTCTGAAGGTGAATGACCTGCACATGGAGTTCCTTTCCATATCGGAATATTTGGTAGAGATCTCTGATGACCTGTAAGTATGCTTTTGTCTGGCTTCTATCATTTGGTTATGATTGCAAAATCAACTCAGTAAATTGAATAGATAGTATTCCAATCGACAAGTGACTTTGCATCTGCAGTGTCTGGTCTATCCAGAAGTTTATGTATGTGTACATACTCAGTGTATGTGCGTGCACTACATGTACTTTTATTTGTCTCTGAATCATAAGCATTGTGTATATGTGTGCATCTCTGGGGTAAATATTATGTTTATTTAGATATTGTATGTACATGTAGAAATGCACATTGGACACGTTCAAGGAGGACGTCATGTAGATGTGATCAGCCAAGTCGTTCTATTGGCGCGTGCATGTGTTGCGTGTCATTGGGACCTTTTACTGATATAATGCTGTTCATAACATTTCCTGACTGATCCTCTCCTCTCCCTTCTGTTGCTTGGTATCAATTTGGTGGATGCTCTAGTTTTGACTATGAGGTAAATACCCTAAGATATAGCACTTTACTGCTCATTATTGTTGTAGTTTCTGTACGTAATCTCTTTGTTTTTGCATATCTTTTTTTTTCTACAGGATGATGTGTTAGAAAATAGTTTCAATATCCTTCGCATGTTCATCAAAATATATGGAGCTTCTGTGGCCCCAACCATGCTGGTAGGTATTCCAATATGCCACAACACTGGTAAATGAATTACTATGTGAATACTGACCTTCCCTATCCATCAATTGTGAACTTGAGATCCAACCTATCTGGCTGTAAGTTTTGTTTTGGTTATTGATTGTGTTTGGCTGCTATACATTTTTCAAATCTAGAATAGAAGTGTTGATATACAAAAGAGCATGGCCTGGCCTCTAATGTTCCAATTAAAGTAGTTGCTTTGACTGACGCTTGCAGTACCATGTGAAAATTTCCACCCAAACTAAGATTTTGCCCAGCTGATCTGCAAATTTTAATGTCTTAAAATTGTGGAACCTAATATCTGGAAAGTGATTATTAGTATATAAGCAACAATTAACAAGTAAATTTTTGGCCATATGCTAAGCACGGTAAACTGTGGCATGTAATTGGCAACAATTATCAGCTATAAGGAAAATTAGAATAGCAAGAATCATCATCGATGGAAGTTTACATGCGTCTCTCAAACTATTGTATGGTTTTTTATTGTGCAGGCAAAATCAATTACAGAGGCTGAAGAGAAGTATGATCGCTTGCTGAAAGCTTTGGAGCCTCAGTTGTCTGCCAAGTATCAGAAAAGATGTGAAGAAGCTACTGCAGAAGGTGCGTGAAATGGTGGAGACTGTTAATGCAGTGTGTGAAACTTCAATTCGGATAGCGTCTACATGGATATGATGTTACGTTTCAGGTGGGCGGACTGGAGGACCATCGCTTGGGATGTGGAGCATTCCTCCAGTGATTGTCAATGAGGAATCCTACCGGTCAAATATGCGAAACTGTTGATGTATGGCTCATCGCTGGTGAAGCTGATCAACCCTTTGCGATCTCTTCTGGTGATAGAGAAGACCTTGGAGTTTTGCACTTCCCTATAGTAAGTTAATCAGAGTTGCCAATTTCTCCTTCCAGAGGGCCTTATGAGGATTCAGCCTGTGAACTCTTTGCTTTTGTGGACTATTGAATCATTTTGCCTGCATATAACAGTGCATTACTTTTTTAACGTTTCATGCCATTGAAAATTCGCTTGCCTCACTCATCGAACGAAAACGAAAATCCGGAAGCGGGAAATGAGCTAGTAATCTGTGGAAGGCTAATATAAATCCAAAATCAAGAATATTGTACTTGCAGGACATCCGAACGATGCAATTTCAAATAATTTAAAAACTTTTAAAAGCGAGAGGTCACGGGCTGGGTCATACGAGCCACGAGACCGATGTGCCGGGCCCGTTTTCAATCGCCCAAATAATGCGAAGTACTACTTATCCACCCTGGCAAAGAAGCAAATGGTCCTAGAAAGAGTGAAAAGCATGTTTCACCGCCTTGTGCATATAAGGCATGCTCACTGACGATGTTTTTTCACAGGGTTCATTATGCAAAAACGAAGGAAGGGGTACGAAAACAAGCACCAGACCGTATAAACAACAGTTCCTATCCCTCCTCCACACTCCCAGAACTGTCCCATTCATTCAATCAAATCGCAGTCAAAACTCCACCACAACCCCCACACAAAACTCTGAATAATGCGACTGAAAAGCGACCCCCATTAATTACTGTCATTCATTGCAGATTCTTACCACACCTTGCCCCTTCCGTTCTCCCACCACCACCACCAACCATAAAAAAAAAAAAAAAAAATGTTTTTAGTCTACTTTAGCCACTTCTTTTTCTAAATATTTATAGCAAGATGACATGCTTTATTAATTTAGAGTAAATCCACTAAAAATGCTAAATTATGCCCTAAATTATACCATTTATGACATATTTAACCCTATTTTTTTAAAATAAAAAATCCCAAATTTATTTAATGTGACACATTGACACCAAAAATCCTAATTTTTTTTTTCTATAATGCTAAGTTTTTGAGACAAGTGTCACGGTCAAGAGGTTTCTAGAGCTAAAGGGCCGTACCTTGTTGTGGAGAACCTCCTCCGATCACTAGGATTCTCATCAAGACTTCTTTCAGAACTTTCTAAGGGTGGACAATATGATAATTGAGCCCAATTTTAGAATTCTCCTATCATAAGTGTCGGTAGTCGGTAGGTTTGGCGGTGTGATCTTGTCTGCTAGATGAAAAGCCGATCAATTGATGTAATCAGAGGGCTTCTAGTATAAAAATGGTGCCCTCCCCTTATTTTTATCCATCCAAACATTTCAACAATATAAATGTTCATTTCTTTCCAGAATTTCTCTCTAGAAACTTTCTCTCTACGATCCGGGTAAAGCAAGTGAGTGTGCGATCGATCGACCAAGGCTTAGATCCATAAGAGCCTGAGTTGCCGCACGGTGGGATCGTGACCGTGACACAAGTGTGTTATTTGAATATAAGTTTGGGATTTTTGATGTTACAAAACAAAAGTTTAGAGTTTTTGATGTAACACGAGTATAAGTTTAGGTTTTTTGGGGTAATGAAAAAAAGTTGGGATAAAGTGTCACACATGTATAAATTTAGAGTTTTTGATGTCACAAAAAAATATTTAAGATGAATGTGTTATAATTAGTAAAGTTTGGGGTTTTATGTGACTTTTTCCCTTAATTTTACACATTGGACTAAATTCTTCATTTTAGTTTTGTCGAGGCAGACCTAGTTTCCTAAGGATCCCGTTGCGGAAAATTGAAAATTGAATTTAATTTCTAACATTTCTCGAAACATCAAAACAGAATTTGATGTCTTCCCTTCCCATCTTATACTAGTCTCAGCTCCGCTGAACATGACTTGTCTAAAGCTTTTCATTTAAACATGACTTGTCTAAAAGTTTTTCATTTATATAAATTCCGCCCTTTCGTACGTTTTGCATATTTCTATACAGGAGAGTACAATGGTCTTAAAAGGCGCATTTCATTTTTATGTGAAAATACAATCGTTAACTAGTCTATCGCTTTCCTTCACAGCTCCTCTATAGACAAATGACAAACGCATTAAAAAGAAAACAATAAAATAGTCCAAACTGTCCTCTCCCCCTCTGATTTGGATTCTCCCAATTTGCTTTCCCTTCCTTGAATTGTTCCTTTCACCCTCTCTCCTCCAGTCAGACCACTCCCCATTTCTCCCACCACACCTCAGTCTCTCTCTCTCTCTCTCTCTCTCTCTCTCTTCTATATATCTCTCTGACTCTGGGTCTGGGGTCTTGGACCTCTTGGGTTTCTTCACATTCTGAACCCACTTCATTTGCTTCATCATTTAGGATTTTATCATTTGCTAATGCCTGAACTGAGCTGATAGCTGATCTTCTTTTAAGTTCAGACTCATGATCTCACTTCATGGAGATGCATGAGATGAAGCCATGAACTCAAGCTCATCAGCAACCCCTCCCGCTTAGTCCTCACCTGCACCGCTGCTCCTCTCCTCTTCCTCCTCCTTCTCCTCCTCTGCCTCCTTCTCCTCCCTCCTCCCTCGTTCCCTCGCCAGGTACTCTCTCTCCCCTCTAGTCTTCTTGTAATTTTCATTAGCGACGTGGAACTCTCCCATCTTTATGTGGGCAGCTGAACGTTGGTCCGGTGCTCTCGTGCCTTGGCAGGGGCTGTCGTTCGAGGAGAAGACGCGGCTCGGGTCGACCCCGCCGAGCTGCCACAACAAGTGCAACGGGTGCCACCCCTGCATGGCGGTCCAAGTGCCGAGCCTGCCCGCGGCGGCAGGCCGCGAGAAGAGGAAGAGAGAGGAGGCGAGCCGGCCGGCCGAGTTCGTCGACCCGTACCCTGCATCCCCAGGTAGGTACTCCAATTACAAGCCCCTGGGCTGGAAATGCCGGTGCCGCAACCGCTTGTTCAACCCCTAGTAGCCGTACACACTGTCGCTTGCTTACTCATTACATTTCATGGGGTCTCCGAGATTTATCAACTCAACATGAACAAGCATTGCTAAGTTATCGCCGACGAATGCTGCTGATCGTTCTTCTAAGAAATCCCACTTCGAGTTGTGCTGCGAGAGAGAAAGATCTCGGAACCCTTTTCGGATGCATGCAATTCCAACCTCTCAGTTTGTCTTTGGGATGAGGATTTAGTATGAGATTATACTTAAGAGAGAGAGAGAGCGTTTATGTGCGTGTGTTTTAGTTAAATGTGTACAATCGTTGAAAATTATGTACAGATGTACAGAAACTCTTGTGGACAGACCTTTTTGCAGTACGACATTGTAATGAAATTTTCTTTTTCTTTTTTTTTTTTTGAATTTTAGATTTGTATGTTTTGTAATTTTTTTTGTTTGCGTTGGAGTTTTCTTATCGTCTTGGGATTTTCATGGCCCCATGGATCGTGTCCTTTGTGTCTGCGCTCGCTGAACCAAGTTTCAGATTTGCAGAGTGACCTGAATTGACCAAAACGCCTTGGAGAAGGACACAAACATCTGGCCATAGACCGAACGTTTAAAATCAAGGAGCTGGCCGTCACCCCCCAGGAAACATTTTGAAACGTCTAATTTGACCACTGAATTTTTATTATTAGAATTCGGTTCGGATGCGAAGTGGTACACATGGGTTAGACGTTAGGAAGATGTTTTAGATTCTTAAAGTCACAGGTTTTTGACAACTCTTAAGCAAAACTTAAACTTAGTATTCGTATAATCATTTCCGGCATGGCACCGGGTTGTCTGCTGTGGAGATCTCTCCTTCTTGTGCTAACTTGCGACGGCAACAGCAATGGCACTGGCCATCTTTAGTGAAATTCTCAGCTAGGCGGTCGGGTGAGTGATCTAAGCCGTCACCCCTGCAGAAATGTGGATCTCATGCGGCCCTAAGTTGGTTCGACGATTTGGACCACTTGCTTCGCGGGAGACTGAATTCATGTGGCAATGTTTGGTGGAACATGGCCAGAAGCTGCCTAATTTCCCATCAAACTGGGACTGGTTGTCATGAAAGTGATGCTGTAAATTTTGTTAAAAATTCACGGAAAGAGGGAAGAGTCTGCATAATTTCTGCCCGAACCGGATGTTCTGGGCTTGTTTTAGACCATTTCCCTGCCAGGATCCTTCTGTTGTGGACATATAAAGAACAGGTCAACACAAGACTTACGTTAGATTCTGCTAATGAATTGAAGGGTTTAATTTGAGTCTCCTTGATTTTCATTTCGATCACAGTTTTCCTGCTGAGCATGCCCAAAGTTTAGAGTAGTGTGAGATCATCTATTAAAATCTTCTGTCCATAAAGTGCAAACTTGCTCTTAAATTGAAGGGCGATTACTCGATCTTCTCGAAAAAATGACAGTACAGATTCATGAAGAAACCGCTCAATATAGTAATTTTGGTCGACAGGACCGACCCATTAATTTTAATAAAGAGAATAAGTTGCGGGGTTGAAAGTTTGAGTTGCTCCCTTCCAGCCCCAGACGCAGAAGAATCGATATTACTTAACCTCCAGTTATACCCTTTCCAAAGAATCGTGATTCCTATCCACAATTCCTCTCCGATTTTGCATTTGCGATAAAGAGAAATAGAAACATCGCCCTCATGACCAACTTCATATGCAGAAAACATATCTACATAATCTACAAGGTAAGCTCTCTATCTCTCTATAGCTGCAGCAAGGTACTTTGTCTTCCTATTTTGCAGCAACAACACTCTGAAGCAATTGCTCCAAGTCCGTCAATCTGCATAGATTGTAACTACCTTACGATCTATTTCCAACCAACAAGAATGGAAGTTTCACAAGCAGTGAATCAGGGGGCAACTGTACCTCACATTGCCCATATCAGGGTATTTGGCGATTGCCTCTTTAAAATCCTGAGCTCAAAGAACAGCTGTCAGACTTCTTTCATAATGAAATTAAGCTAGAAATGTTGCAGCTTGCAAGCACAGAGAGAGAGAGAGAGAGAGAGAGAGAGAGAGAGAGAGAGAGAGTGAACGAATTATCACGTTGGAAAACTTTCCACGTTTTCCAAGACCATGAATCAAAAGAGAACGTCACCTGGTTTGCTGTTGAAGATGTGTAAGAAATTACGCAAGGCATCCCGGCACTTGTCGCTGCCTAAAGAATTTAAACAAAGTGTATTCGGTTCAGAGATCACATAAATAAAACAGAGAGAAAACTCAGTGACGATTCTTAATCGAGCATAGCATGCCTGCTTCATGACATTGATAAAATCTCGTCTAACAATTTTTACTTATTCTCAAATTCACTGATTCATAATTGTTTTCAAATAAGACTAAGTTTCCTCTTCCTAATAAGACATTGTTACTGGAAATTATATACCTGCAGCCCAATTACACTGTCCTCTACCACCAAGCATTCAGTCCCTGATACATCGAGCTTCTGCCATCCCGAGAAAAGAACAAACCAGTAAACAAAGGATATGAACTAATGACACTTTCCACAGATGTTGAAAGCCATAAAATCACATGTATCAGCCACCTCGGCAGCGGTGAGATAGATTGAAGGATTTGGCTTCTTTTCCTTCACATCATCACCTACGAGACAGAATTTCAAGTCATTGTTGAAACAACTGTGGCAAATAAAATTTAGAGTTGATTTCCTCTAATGTTACTTAAATGAGTGAGATCAACCATTGAACAAGAATCCCAATCGACAAGGATTATAAAGAAAGTCTCAGAATGATTGATGTCATGAAAAGCACGATTTTTTTTATGGTAAAAAAAAAAAAGCACGATTGAAAAAGCAAAATGAATCTATAGTATGATTCAAATCAAATAAATAGATATCAAGAGTCCAAACAATTATTTTCATCTTACCTGCAAGGAAGCAATCTAAACCTTGAAAGCGATCCTACAAAAATCATGATACAAGCTGTGTAAAGATGTTATTTAAAGCCCACTCAAAAGGAAAGCAAGATTTCTGTGATTCTGCTAGATTAACATACCATTCCTATAAGGTTTTCAAGACAGAGAATGACCGAACTCTTAGTTGCTGCTGAACAAACAGCCAATTTCTTCCCCTGAAGATAAGTTGAGGGGAATAATTGCAAGAAGCAATTTTAGCAACAAGTAAGAATTAGGCTAAATGTAAAGTGAGGAAAATAAAGTAGAATAAATCTTTGTTAAAGGACTAAATAAAGTAGAGATTCAACGGTTATAGAAAAATATAAACCACACAAACACGTGGATTCAATGTACCATGTTTACTTAATCACATTTTAGTGTTGAATTTTTCTTACAGCAGCCTTGGCCTCATCCATCAGTCTCAAAACTCCAGGTCTAGGTTTCACCTGAGAAAATGATGTTTAGATACATCTCATTAATCATAGCAGACTCAAACAAGAGTATCTTTTTTCTTTTGTGTAAAGCCAGGACATGCCAAATATAGTGTAATCTTACAGTTCCAGATTTGATTATATCTTTGTACCTTTCTGTCTTCCAGTCCTGAAAATGTCACAAAAGTTCATGTAAATATAGTATCTCCCACAACAGAAGAGGTACAGTCTTTAGTACTAGGGTTGCTTTGCTTCATTCACTAAATATCAACATCCTAACTTCCTAAGTCTCCTAAATATAATTTACTTTCCTAGGAAAAGCATCCTGACAAAGAAGATACAGTCATTGGATGATTTTTTTTTCTGTAGCTTTGCAGTTTTCTCTTACTTGTGAAGCAACAGTAGCTATAATAATTATCATTTAACAAAGCATTTCCCATGACTGGGGGTGTCAATTTCATACTACTATTGTGGCATCCTCTTCTATGACCACAACTTCAGTTTGAGCTTGATACAATAGACCACTAGAGCATGAGAAAGCAGTAGAAGTGCAAAGGGATCAATTGACAGTTTAACATTCCAAGAATCAAAAGAAAATTGTAACAAGTAAATACGTCTCCAAAATACAATGGCATCCAAATGGCTATATATGTGAAATCTTCCCCAAGATTAAAAAGGATGAGTCATTTGCTGTTGCCAAACATGCCCTCACCTTAAGCCTCATGGACAAGGCAACCTGTTTCTGAAGGACCTAACAGGTCTGAAATGTCAACATTTACTGTCTTCCTCAGTCAACTGATTGTCGTAACTTGTTTCTATTTTGTAGAGGGTCTGAATAAAAGACCGAATTACATAACATAGACTGAAAATGGCAGAGTCCTCACACTTACGAAAACCTTTGTTAGAGCAGTTTTGTGGGAAGCTAATTTGTGATCATTGGACCGTACTCCATGAAACTAGAAACTGACAGTAGACAATGTTAGTGCAGGCTCTGTTGACTTCTATAACAACAACTGTGTTAACTCCTCATCAGTGAAGTTATGCCTACTGATCAACATCACCGAGAACTGTAAAAAGATTAAGGGTATAATGATGAATAAGGAGATTAATACCTGAACCACTATGCCAACAGTGTATAGTCAATTTCATAAGTCCTGCCTAACAACTACGCAATTCAAACGTCTTTACAAATTGACTTCATGAACATTCCGACATTGTAACTGACAGCATTTCTGAAGTCCTGTTTGAGAGGATTCAAGCTCTTGGTTTCAAATTATATTGTGATGAGCTGAATTCGCATATCCTATAATCTTCCGCCTATCCACTTGAGATGTGTGAACAATGACTGTTGTGTACCATAGTTAGTATACCCTCCACACAGCACAACCCAAACATACATTATCCTTAGGAATCGTTCAAATGAAACATGACGACTTTAGTGCTCGAAACTGAGACTCAAATATCTTCAAATACGAGATAGAAGCTCTTCACATTTGTCTCTTGACTTGCTTTTCGAAGATCTTTTCTTTTTTACGGTTAAGTAGCCTCTTTTTTATATTTTCCTTTCACGAAGCTCAAATGGATTTCAAAAAAATTGACCATCAAAAGATCCTCATAAACAAAGCCAAACCACAAGTAAAGCTACTATACCTGAATCGTATCGATCAGCTTCGCCCGATCCTCGTCGCTTTCAGGGGGCTTCTCGAAAATCGACGAGCTAGGCCATCCATACTCTTTGAAGTACCTTCACAAAATCCCAGCACCACCCACAAGAAATCACCGACAAGTTTCCACAAACCAGAGCCCTGAAAAAAAGAAGGGAAAATCCCAAAAATTGAAAAAGCGAAGTTCTTTAAACAATACACCGACCATCGCATCTTGGGCTTGCCTCCGCCGATCTGATTCTGGAGCTCATCGTAGAACTCAAGCCCCCAGTTGAGAGGCTGATCGGAGCAACGCACGCCGAAGTGCGCGAAGGCCTCGTTGTAGGCCTGGCGGTGGAGGTGCTCCGACTCGAGAATGACGCCGTCGCAGTCGAAGATGAGAGCTCGGAGCGCGCACGAGACCGACACGGCGCCCCTCGCAGCAAGCGACCGTCGAGCTCGGGGCCGGGGAAGAGCGGGAGACAGAGGGTTGAAAAAACTTGAAGAAGAAGAAGGAGAAGAAGGGAATGCGGAGAGATTGGTGGGGCGAAGAGGGAGGGAGAGGCCTTGGGGAGAAACATGCACGCCATGAAAGCGGTGAAGGCGAGAGCTTGAGCGAGCTTCAGTCCTGTCTGAATCTCGCTGTCTTCTGCTGCTGCTGCTGCTGCAGTTGTTGTTGTGGATAGAAAACGGTTGTGAAGTCGAAGCGCGGTTCTTCGGTTGTGTGGCTGCTGTCTTTCGTTTCGTTTTAACTGATTATAACGACCGGCCTTCTCCGAGCATTACGAAAATGTGAAATAAATTCGTTTGTGGAATTTTGTATTTTGGACTGCCGAAATCTTTGTGTTGTTCGATTTATTGGATGTCGAATAGTAAAAAAAAAAAAAAATATCAATAGTTATCCCTTAAATTATTAATCTCAATTTGGGGTTTCTTGATAGTGGCATTTCCAACATTTGAAAAAGAGAGGTGGGGGTTTGAATCCTCACATTGGTGGGAACGAATTTGTTTCGGGAGTGGGTTTCGGGCAAAAGTCTAAAAGTCAGAGTTAGCATAAGAGTAGAGTATAACCGATCCAAAAATAAAATAAAATTACCAACCCCTTTCTCTCTCTCTCTTTTTAATCTTCTACTTACTAATTTTTATTTACTTATCTTATCGGCTCTTTAACTTTATCGGGTGTTATATGACATCATCAACCTCTTTTTTAGTGACCTATGAGTTTTTATTTTTGTTCAATTAAGTAATGCAATAGAGAAGTTGGTAGATTAAAAATAACAATAAAAATTTTGATAACTAATTCAAAGGAGAATTGGTAAAGCCTGAATTAGCTATTATCTTAATCGAGAAAAAAAGTTAATAAATCACTTAGATTCAAGTTAGTAATTTCATACAAGTTTTAATAAATTGAAGACATGCTTAAGAAAAATAAAGAAAAGTTCGTAAAAGATAAAAATAGTTGTTTATTAAAAGAAAATTAAACTTGTTAATTTCTGAAAAGAGTTGGTAAACTAAGGTGTTGTTGAGTATTTATATAAAAATCTGTAAATGATAAGAAAAGCTAGCAAATTCAAATAAGTAAATAAATGTCGGTTAATGGATAATGACATGAATGGTGTGTAAATTTTAGCCCATTGTGTAATATCGTCTCTTAACTTTTACCTTATTCAATGTAGTCCATAAATTTATAATAAACATTTAGTCTAATCCCTAATCTATATAAACAGATCTAATATTATCATTCTATTTATTCAAATTCAAGGATACTATTGAACATTTCTTTATAGTCTATGAATTATATTGAATATGTACAAAAAGTTTAGATATTACGTTAAGTTAAGGGATGGTATAGCGCATTTTGGCTAAAGATAAGGAACCACAATGGACGAATTAAAAGCTTAGAGACAATATTGTACATTAAGCTAATATTTAGGGACCATTTGTGTCATTTTCCTTACTGGTGAATAACTCAACGAGATGTGACCTAATAATAGTTGGTAATGTAATGGGAGAAGGCAAGTCGCGCTAATTTAAATTGCTGAGCGCTAAGAAAGGGTAGCTAATGAGGAATTGCTAACCAAGATAAAATAAAAGTTGGTAACTTAATAATATATTAGTAAATTTTTTTAAAAAATTAGATTTTGGTAAGTAACTCAAATGAAAGCTGGCACCCAAAACTATTTGGTGATTTAATAAGATAAATGTTGGTAAGTTATTCTAATTTAGGTTGATAATTTCATATGAGAGTTGTAAATCCAAAGTGTTAGTAAATTTTTCAAATAAAAGTTGGTAATTTAGAAAGTGTTAATACGTTACCAACAAGTTACTTGGAAAAAGAAGAAGAAGAGGTAATCGTTGTCTTCTTTTCTCGGTAGAAATTTGTAGATGTCATAAATACCAAATGCAAAGTACAACAAAGGGATGGATCGGTTTAAATTGTTTCTTATCTGCCTTATTCTGATAGAGCCACAAATCATATTACAAAGGAAAAATGACACTAATAATCCTTAAATTTTTGGGGGAAAAATATGCTCTCACATGCAATATGGTTTTTTGAGACAGTCAACATGCTTATTTTGATGCAAAGCGCGTTACTTTGATTACGCTCTCACATGCAATATGGTTTTTCGAGACAGTCGGCATGTTTATTTTGATGCAAAGCGCGTTACTTTGATTACGCTCTCACATGCAATATGGTTTTTCGGGATAGTCGGCATGCTTATTTTGATGCAAAGCGTGTACACTGCAGTGGAAGAAGATAACATATAAAGATATGTCAAAGCTGACACCCCCAACAAGAAAAAAATAGAAAAAACCGCCTCCATTAACCTCTCCCAAAACAGAAAAAATCGATCATGCACGTGGATGCGCCCAACTACGCCCCCCTATAATAACCTGGCACTCCCGTCCCCTTCTACCCGTATCTCTCTCGCTTTCGTCCCCTTCTACCAATATCACTCTCTCTCGCTTTCGCCGAAAAAAATGGAGGGAGATCAGTTGAGGTTAGCAATGTTCATTGGGGGTTATTATGCTTTGTTCGACAGAAACCGGCCTGATGTTATCCGATATTATCATGTACAAGCGGAGGTATATTTCCGTTTCAGAGTGGCCGTTGGTGCATTCGCCATTCAAAATCTTCACGGACAGGTACCGGCGAGCCACGTATTTGCAAACCCGTCTTGTTCCCCCATGCCGTTCTTATAGTGAGCGGTAATATTCACTTCCTGTGAAGACGAACAAGATGAATGAATACTGAAGAAAGAATATCCCCTTTCTTCTCTTTCTGTATTACATCAGTATATGTAATACAACACAGAGAACAAAAATGGCGTTCTCTTCCTCTGTTTTCTCACTTTTCTGTTACATTGACTCAATGAAGAAGAAGAAGGCTAAGCTCTTCTATATACAGCAGATGCTAAACGAAAGAACCAGCTGTCCGTCGTAAAACTGAATTCATGAAACACTTAAAAGAAGAAAAGAGCCATTTCGTCTATTCTGTTATAAAATGAAAAACTGAACTAACAACTTCGCTTTTCCTTCTGAGTACATGACACGTGTTATTTACACCGACTTATTTCCATCACATTGTGTAGATACATAGCTGACAACATCACTGGCACTGACTTGTGCATTTTGCTTCTTCCGAACTTCTCCAATGACAGCCGTCTCTGTTTTGGCAATGCTTTCATTCTCTGCCTTTGTTAACTTCATAGCAGTATAATAAACTTTCTGGGCTTGTGTTCTCATATTCTTAACATCCCCCCTCAAATTGGGAGGGGATAAAAATCCCATGCCCAATTTGGTGCGAAGATTAGAATGAACAAAGTGCGACAAAGATTTTGTAAAAATATCGGCAAGTTGAAGATGGCTAGGAACATAGCGAACACTGAGTGATCCTGAAGAGACTTTCTCCCGAACAAAGTGGAAATCAACCTCGATATGTTTGGTACGGGCATGTAGAATTGGGTTGGCTGTAAGAGAGATAGCAGACTTATTGTCACAAAATAAGAGAGTTGGAGATGGAAGGGATATACCAATATCACACAAGACAAAACTGATCCAAGTTAGATCAGCTGTAGTGGAGGCGAGAGCTCGATATTCAGCTTCTGTGGAAGAGCGAGAGATAGTTGGTTGTTTCTTAGCTGACCACGAAAGAAGATTGGAGCCAAGATACACACAATAGCCAGTTGTGGATCGCCCTGGTGTCAGTACACCTAGCCTAGTCAGCATCTGAGAAGCCATAGAGAGCTGTTGAGCTATTAGAATGAAGAAAAAGGCCAAGATGAGTGGTGCCTTTAACATATCGAAGTACTCTTTTTAATTAATGAAGATCTGCAACTGTTGGATGTTGCAGTTTCTGACACAGAGTATTTGTTGCATAAGCAAGATTAGGACGGGTAATTGTTAAGTATTGAAGACCACCCACAAGACTTCTATACTCAAGTGGATTGGAGAGCAAAGCAGTATCATCTGTCATAGTAACCGATCGAAGTGGAAGAGGAGTTGATACAGGCTTACAATTGGTCATATGAGATCTGGTCAAAAGATCAATGGCATACTTAGTTTGACAGAGAAATAAATCATGAGGAGAGCGTTTGACTTCAATGCCAAGAAAGTAATGAAGATGGCCCAGATCTTTCATGTGAAAATGAAGACTCAGCAATTTGATCAAAGTGGTTAGTAGCTGAGTTGAGCTACCTGTCAGCACTATATCATCAACATACAGCAGTAATAGTACTGTGTCTGAACTAGTGTGAAGCATGAAGAGAGAAGGGTCAGCAGTACTACAGAAGAATCCATGCTCCAGGAGAAAGTTACTAAACTTATCAAACCAAGCTCGTGGTGCTTGACGAAGTCCATATAGGGATTTCTTAAGAAGACACAGACAATGAGACTGTTGAGGATCAATAAAGCCAGGGGGCTGCTCCATGTATATTGTTTCATTTAGTGTACCATGGAGAAATGCATTTTTAACATTAAGCTGATGTATGATCCAATTCTTCATTATTGCAACAGAGAGAACTATCCGAATAGTGGCATGCTTGATGATAGGACTAAACGTTTCTGTAAAATCAATCCTTGCTTCTTAATGAAATCCCTTCGCAACTAAGCGAGCTTTTAATCTATCTAGACTGCCATTAGGTGTTAGTTTAGTTTTAAACACCCATTTATAGCCTATAACATTCATCTGTTTAGTTCTAGGAACTAATAGCCAGGTTTGATTTTCATACAAAGCATCCATTTCATCCTGCATGGCTTTGTACCATCCTTTATCAGCTAATGCTGCTTTAACTGATTTTGGTTCCAAAGGTACTTTATAGTCTGCCAAATATGCATATTTGGGGTTTGGTTTGATGATACCAGACTTCAATCGAGTTTGCATATGATGAACAGAAGAAATACCTGAAGAAGTAGCTGTTAAGTTTGGTTGTTCTTGATCAATGTCAAGTTCATCTGGTTCGATAATTGTAGATAGAGGATCTTGTTGCTCTGTGGCAATAGAGTCAGATTGTTGCTGAAGAGAAGATGATATATGTGGTTCACCTTTAGACTGTGACATATGAGTTTGATCACTTTCTACAGAAGGAGGTACTTGAAATTTTGTTATATGGTTATTGGAGTCACTGTCCACTGAAGTTGTGTTTGTGGAATCAAGAAGATTAACCTCATTTGCCCATTGGTTATACAGAGTTGTGTACTGATCATAATCGGCTATTACCTTCTTTGTAAATGGAAAGAAGGTTTCATCAAAGACCACATGGCGACTAATATAGATACGACCATTAGTAGGTACAAGGCAACGATACCCCTTATGTCGTTCACTATATCCCAGAAAAATACAAGTAAGGGATCTAGGGTCAAACTTGTGTTGTGCATAGGATCGAAGATAGGGATAGCAAGCACACCCAAAAACTCTGAGATGGTCATAGTTGGGCTGCTTATTATGAAGTCTGAAATAAGGAGAAGCCATTTGTAATTTCGGTGTAGGAAGAATGTTGACAATATAGTTAGCTGTTATGAAAGCATCTACCCAGAATTTCAATGGAACTCTAGAATGATACAGCATAGCTAACCCCAATTCAACTATATGGCGATGTTTCATTTCTGAGATTCCATTCTGTTCTGGTGTATGAGGGCAAGATAGACTCTGCTTTATACCACAACTCTGCAAATGATTTTGAAACCTGTTACTGGTGAACTCTCTTCCACCATCATAATGAAACATTTTGATTTGATGATCAAATTGCTTCTTGACTAGTTTCTGAAACATGATAAAGATATCATAAAAGTCTGACTTTAGCTTCATTGGATAAATCCAGCTGTAGTGAGAGAAATTATCTACAAAGATGACATAGTATTGAAAGTTCTGAAAGGATCTCACTGGTGAAGGACCCCAGATGTCACAGTGTATCCTTTCTAAGGGTATAGTAGATGTAGAGTCTGATAATGGAAAAGGTAAAGCTGTACTTTTTGCTATTTGACAGCTGCTACATATGGATTCAGATTTTGCATTACAGGAAATCAAGTTTTGACTTTGTAAATGCTTCACTACTTTCTGGTTTGCGTGAGCCAGTCTTTGATGCCATACATCTGTTGCTATCACTTTGTGTCTTCGAGTAAAGTATGTTGTTGTAGTTTGAGGATCCACACAGTAAAGTCCTCTAATTTTCCTTCCGAGCATCTCTGTTTTGTTGGTCTGGTTGTCCTTTACATAGACACCAATTTTGTCAAAAACAAACGAACAGGGATAGTCATCTGTCAGTTTTGAAACAGAGAAAAGGTTCTTTTTGATTTCAGGAACAATCAAGACATCGTTTAAAGGTAATGTGTCATTTTCCGTATTCAACTGAGTATCACCAATATAAGCAATAGGTAAACAGGAGCCATTACCTATCATGACTGTATCAGTTCCAGTATATTGAGTAGAGTTGAGAAGAATACCAGGATCAGCACTAATATGTGCTGTTGCTCCAGTATTAGGGTACCACTCACTTCCTCTTGGATCCTCTAGATGCACTGCTGCCAAAGCTGTTGGAATCTCTTCAGCCTGATACGAATTATCGAATCAATACCAGCAACGAAGAGCATCATGTCCTGGTCGTTTACAAATCTAACATTCTAACCGAGTGTTCTTTGTTTTTTTCTCATCTTGCAAGTGTTTCTGAGTTGGATAAGACTTGATATCTTGATACCTTTGTGAATAACTTGCATATGGGCGAAACCCCTGGCCAGGACTAGAGTAATCAATCCTCTGCCTGAATTGTTGATATGTTCGATCCTGATTCAAGTTGTTTGGTCTGTAGTGTTGATTTCTTCCTGAATAACCATAACTACGACCTACATTGTTCATTGCACGACCTCGACCAAACATACGCCCTCCTCTGTTACTGCCTCTTTGACCTCCAAAACTAGAATTCTGAAAGCTATATTCTCTTTCAGAGTTCCCTTTCTATTGTGTTTTAGAATTTCTTTGTCCAAAATAGGCTAGATTAGGATTAAATTGATTCATCGAATATGTCTTTAGCCTTGTTTCAAATCGTTCAAGCTGTGCTATCACTTCATCATAATCTGGTTGGGGTCTCAGACAGTAGATAGTAGTTCGAAAGTTCTCATACTCAGGGCCTAGTCCTTCAAGAACACCAAACATCTTTGTTATCTCATCTATAGGTTTTCTAATCGCATTCAGCTGGTCACAGATGGACTTATACTCTCTTAGATATACAGAAAGAACTCGATCTCGTTTTTGACATGCCTGTAACTTTCCTC
The DNA here is from genome assembly GCA_017140255.1 of Eucalyptus paniculata subsp. matutina. Lineage (NCBI taxonomy): Eukaryota > Viridiplantae > Streptophyta > Magnoliopsida > Myrtales > Myrtaceae > Eucalyptus > Eucalyptus paniculata. Next base: position 49,166,823 of record CM029442.1, read on the forward strand.
TTAGTTCAAACTCTCGTGCAATTGATTTATGAGTAAAGCGATTGAGAAGTGTTTGCCATAGGAAGTTTCTAAGCCAATGATCAAGCTCAGAATATTTTCAGATACGGCTCCGCTAATCCAAGATGAAACAAGCTGATCTGTTCTTGTCCAATCTGTGTAATCTGGATTTATGACTTCAATCTCACAGTCTTCAATTTCAGCTGTTAATATTCGAGGAGGTGAAGGAATTTCACCACTAATGAAACCAAAAAGTTCTTGACTTCGAAGAAATTTGTGAAACTGTGCTTGCCACAACAGGAAATTATCTTCAGCAAGTTTGATTGTGACAAAATTGGAGATGTTAACATGTATTGGAAAGGGATACTTTTGTGTTCTTGCTACCATTACTTTACTCACAGAGGTTTGATGATGATGAAAGTCGATTTTGTGACTGAAATCAGGATTACTTGTTGATCTTACAAGATGAAGTTCGTTCGTGTCACCAGCAATGTTCAGATCTTACCAAAGAGTAGTAGAATCGAATGCAAAACACTTTGAAATCTTCAAAAAAACAGCACTCGAGAATGATCAACTGGTACTTTGATCTGCTGCGATCATTGAAGTTCAGAGGCCACTTCGATCTTCTGCATCTTCAGCACCTTCGATTGGATTTCACGAATGATTGAGTATTCATGAAAAACTGTTCAGCACAGATGATTGACCAGCGCTCTGATACCATGTGAAGACGAACAAGATGAATGAATACTGAAGAAAGATTATCCCCTTTCTTCTCTTTCTGTATTATATCAGTATATGTAATACAACACAGAGAACAAAAATGGCGTTCTCTTCCTCTGTTTTCTCACTTTTCTGTTACATTGACTCAATGAAGAAGAAAAAGGCTAAGCTCTTTTATATATAGCAGATGCTAAACGAAAGAATCAGCTGTCTGTCGTAAAACTGAATTCATGAAAGACTTAAAAGAAGAAAAGAGCCATTTCGTCTATTCTGTTATAAAATGAAAAACTGAACTAACAACTTCGCTTTTCCTTCTGAGTACATGACACGTGTTATTTACACCGACTTATTTCCATCACATTGTGTAGATACACGGCTGACAGCATCACTGGCACTAACTTGTGCATTCTGCTTCTTCCGAACTTCTTCAATGACAGCCGTCTCTGTTTTGGCAATGCTTTCATTCTCTGCCTTTGTTAACTTCATAGCAGTATAATAAACTTTCTAGGCTTGTGTTCTCATATTCTTAACACTTCCAACATGAAGGGCCGTCAACATTCACTCAGGTAAACAGTCGATTATTTATTTTTCGTAGTAAAATGCGTGAGACTCAGCCTCTGTTCCTATTGTAGATTTTTTTCGTCTCTCCAGCCCCCAGGGAGGTATTGTTATCTTGAATACCGTGTACCAAACTTCAATTCACCCTGGACCAGTCCAATTGTCGATGGAAGAAGAAATAGTGATGCCTAAAGAGGACGAAGGAAGCGATGATGCCTGAAGAGGACGAAGGAAGCGAATAATGCATGTATCGCACTCTCTCTTTTTCTCACTTTCGCTGATAAGAATGCAAGGAGATCAATAGAGGGTGGCCATGTTCTGCTTGACCATCGCATGACCGCCGCACGACCTCCGCACGACCTCCGCACGACCGCCGCATGATGATCGCCCGTAGGGCACTGACCATTGGCTGCAAGTAGCGGTCGTGTGGCGGTCGTGTGATGGTAGCGCGACGGTTGTCGGCCGGCAAGCGGCTGGTGATCGGGCGGTCGTCGGCTGGCGTGAGTGGCCAGTGGGTTGTGGGTAATGACGATGTCGGTCGCCCACAGTTAGGGGCTGCGGCGACGACGGTTGGGCGGCGGCAATTGGACTTGGCCTTGGAGAATTATCGTATGGTACATGGTGTTCAAAATAATGATGCCTCTGTTTGGGGCTGGACGGACAAAAAATATCTACAGGAATGACAGAGCCTGAGCCTCAAGCATTCTATAATGAAAAAGAAATAATTGACAATTTACCTAACTAAACATCAACTGCGCTTCGTGGAGGAAGTAAACCCTACCACTCGCCAAAATGACAGCATTGGGGGAAAAACACAGGCTTGCAAATATGTCACTTCATGGTGGGTTGCGGGCATCTTTGGAAAGGAAGTATATCTCGGCTTGTGCTTCGTAATTTCGGAGAAGCGGCTTTTGTCAAATAATGTGTGTATCGCGCTCTCTCTCTTTCTCGCTTTCGCCGATAAAAATGCAAGTAGATCAATTGAGGGTGGCCATGTTCTGTGGGGGTACTAAGCATTATTCGACAAAAGCCGCCTCGACGTTCTCTGAAATTATGAAGCACAAGCTGAGGTTTACTTTCGTTCCAGAGAGGCTATGGGTATATTCGCTATTAAGAATCTTTACAGAGAGGTGCCCGCGAGCCACCATGAATTGACATATTTGCAAGCCCATGTTTTTCCACCAATGCCGTCATTATGGCGAGTGGTAGGGTTTACTTCTTCCACAAAGCGCCGTCTATGTTCAGTCAGGTAAATCTTCAATTATTTCTTTTTCGTAGCAGAATGCCTGAGGCTCAGGCTTTGTTTGTAGATATTTTTTGTCCGTCTAGCCCCCGACGAAGGCATCATTATTTTGAACACCATGTAGCATACGGTAACTCTCCTTGGCCTAGTCCAATTTTCGCCGCCCAACTGTTGTTGCCATAGCCCCTGATTGCGGGCGACCATCATCATTGCTGCCTACAACCTACTGGCCACCCCCGTCGGCTGTCCGATCACCAGCTGCTTGCTGACCAACGACGCAGCTCGACCATCGCACGGCTGCTGCATAATCACCGTCTGCAGGGCACCGACCACCGGCTGTAGGTAGCGGTCGTGCGGCAATTGTGTGGCGGTTGTGCGATGGTAGAGTAGCGGTCATCGGCTGGTAGGTGGTTGGCGATCGGGCGGTCGCCGGCTGGCAGGGGTGGCCAGTGGGTTGTGGGTAGCGACGATGACGGTTGCCCGCAGTTAGGGGCTGTGGCGATGACGGTTGGCAGCGGCATTTGGACTGGGCCAGGGGAGTTATCGTATGGTACATGGTGTTCGAAATAACAATGCCTCTGTTTGGGGCTGGACGGACAAAAAGTATCTACAATAGGAATGACAGAGCCTGAGCCTCAAGCATTCTGTTACAAAAAAGAAATAATTGACGATTTACTTGACTAAACATCGATTGCACTTCGTGGAGGAAGTAAACCCTACTGCTCGCCATAATGATGACATTGGGGAAAAAATGGGCTTGCAAGTATGTGAATTCATGGTGGCTCGCGGGCACCTCTTTGTAAAGATTCTCAATAGCGAATATACCCATAGCTCTCTGGAACGGAAGTAAACCTCGGCTTGTGTTTCATAATTTTGGAGAATGTCGAGGCAGCTTCTGTCGAATAATGCATAGTACCCCTCATAGAACACGGCCACCCTCAATTGATCTCCTTGCATTCTTATCAGCGAAATCGAGAAAGAGAGAGAGCGTGATACACGTGGGTAGAAGTCAGCGAAAGTGAGAGAGAGCGATACACTAGGGTAGAAAGGGGGAGGAAGAATAAGGGCATAGTGTGGGGCCCATCCACGTGCACAACCACCGCCCATAGCCCCGGCCATAGGCGGCGATCGTGCGGCGACCGGCAACGGTTGGCGATCTGTGAGCAAGAAGAAAAAATGAAAATACAAAAATTTATAAATCGTACCAAACGCATTTCTATTCTTTACTATTTCAAAAATAGAAATTTTGTATCGTTACCAAACATGTTATTTTACTCAGAAATTGTTTCCTGAAGTAGAAATAAAAAGAACTATTTCTGAAAAAAAAAAAAAAAACTATTCCCCAAGTAAAAGCTTTGCCATGTGCACCTATAATTTCCTCCTTAAACTTTTAATATATTAAATGTGATCCTTAAATTATTCCTAGATGTTTAATGTAGTCCTTAAACGTTCAATTTGTTCGATCTAGTCTATAAAATTGCCATAACAAAATCAAATAAATTATTCGATATTATTCACAATGGCAATTTAAAGAAAATTTAGAATCCCTTTTACTTCAATCATTTTCATTAATCATTAGGTATATTTGCGCTTAAAATCAAGTATAAACTAATTTAAAGACGTATTGGATTTACTATATCTACTCTTTCTAGTCTAAGTGTTTTATTAAATATACCTAGGATTGATATCAATTTATCTATATCCACCTGTACTTTTATAGATCTTGTTCCTAAATTTTTACATTAATATAATTTCCACTCTTGTGTGTTTTGTGTTGTCTAAAAAATAAGGAACAATGTTTTGATTTAGATTAATATATGTATGGATATCTAAAAATTAGAGAACACGAAATGTCGTGAAAATATCATTGTGGAATCCGATCGAATGACAATCGTCAATAATCTAATATCAAATTAGAAAAAAAATTATATAATCATAATTGCTCACATACTCGAGTGTTCTTGAATTCGATAATTATACTCAATTTCCACGATTTATACAGCACAAACTTTGTGCTCAACATTCCCTTTTGTTCGGGGGGCTACTACACCTTGCGCTCGAAATAATACTAAAAGGGAGTCTCTCCTCTATACCCCCACTTCCTTCATTGCAATTTATAAGAGTTCTTCTTTTGTGCTGAATGGACTCTGCACACCCTATCCTATCCTATTGTTGCCTTCTCTGACGTGCTCCTTACATTGCTCATGCTTATAAGTCTGTTGCAGAGCCAATCAACTATCTTGGATAGATGGAATAACATACAAGTGAAGCTTCACAGTAAAAACTGGATAGGTCCTGCACTCTACGTCCTCAAACGGTCGCTCTACTCTTTGGTTGCCACATGTCTGATGGGCCTCACTTGACGGGGGATTCCAAAGTCGCCTCCTGTCTCAACTCAATTACAAGCCTTGCATTCAAAATCTTGACCCAATTTTCTGTCTCCATTTTACTGATCAAACCGATGATTTGAAATATTAACTTGATTTTCCATCTCCATTTCACTAACGTGAGTTAATGAGCCTCGCGTTCGAATTGACATCTTAACACTCAATTTTCTATCTTCGTTTCATAGATGTAAGCTTATGAGCCTCCTATTTGAATCGACATCTTGACAAACCTCACGTTCAACATCTTGACCTGATTTTCCGTTTCCATTTCACTAAACGATCTGTTGTTATATCTTCGTGGATTTCTTTGCTTGCTTTTCCTTGTGCGATGGCAGCTTCTTTTTATTCACGCTTCACTTCTCATTTCCTAAAAGAGGTAACGGGGGAGGTGAGATAGGAGACTAAAAGAGGTAACGAGAGAGAGAGAGAGAGAGAGATCGAAATCTCTTGACAAGTTGGGCCATCAAACAGGTGATGCCCAAAGAGTGCAGCCGCCGCTCTCTCACATGGAGGGTTGGGCCTATCCAATATATTCTTTGAGAGGATATTGGGTAGAACTATCCCTCTACGTAAGATTATAGATCAGTCTATTTATCATTTGATACGTGTACAATAAGACCCACTCATCAATTTTTTTCTAGCAGGCGGGACTCATTACAACTTGCATGGATGAATCCTCTCTTCCTCTTCCTCTCTCCACTATTCATCTTGCCAAACAAATCCACCATTTCACCCAAAGTCTATCCCCTAGGACATTCTTCCACAACGAACCCAATTTTTCTTTACACAATAAAACACAGGAACTTGTCAATAAATAAGATAATCACATTTAGCAAAAAGGAAGGAAAAGAAAAAGAAACTTAGGAGAAATAATGTTGGAAGATAGTGTGGCTCAAATTCACCTCTGATCATATAATTAAAGGAATCCTGCCATGGCTGTGACCGAAAGGACGTTAAATTTATTTAGCGTAATCAAGTTTTTGAATCCATTGAATTTCTAGTTCTCAGAAATAAAATATATTCATGCACTTTATTTGGACGTTTAATCAACAATAACTAATTAGTAGCAGCTCTAAAAGGTAAGATAAATTGCAAGTTTAATTGAATGCGAAGTTGCGGTTGCTAGAGCATGATAGAGCCTATGCTAAGTGTAAGTTTAGTAATTTGTCGATTTTCCTTTGATGGTCCACCTCTGAGAAGGTCACGGTATTCTTGTGGCATTATTTTAGAAAAGAAGATATCTAGTGACACATGGATAGAGATAGGCGGACTTATTTATTTATTTATTTATTTGGAAACTTAATATTTTTCTACTAGTTGGCTCGTTTGCTTCCGTTCTTACCTACGGCCGTTGAAAAGAAAGCCGTGGAGTAGATAATAATTCAAGATGAAGGTCAACGTTGAGGTCGTATTTTTTTTTTCTTTTTTCTTTTAATAATTTCAAGCAAGGAAATTTCAAGTATGGCAACGTTTCTATTTCTTTAAATTTCTGTTCTTTTGTTCCACTAAACAAAAAAGGGAAAAGTGCCAAAAAAGTCATAAACCTTTTGTACTTGTGTCAATTTAGTTCTAAACCTTTTTTTTTGTACCAAATTTAGTCATAAACCTCTTTATTTAGTGCCGATTTAGTCTTTTCCAGCCAATTTTGGCCAGATTTTGCTGACTGGACACCAGCCGGCTGATGTTGACAACTTTTAACAATATTTTAATATTTTAGATTTTTTTTTATTTTTTTTTATTTTTTTTTCTTTCCTCCTCCCTCCGGCCCGCTGGCCGGACTACGATGACCAGCTAGAGGCGACGACTGATGAGGCTTGCCCTCTCCGATGTCACCTAGGCCGCGATTTAGCGAGGTCAAGCCTCGCCGGCCATGGCCGAGGCTCGACCATCGCTAGATTCGGTGTGAGGCGGCCGCTCGCTTCCCTTCAGAGGTTCACCTTGCACCGGGCTTGCGAGGCTTGACCTTGCCTAATTGTGGCTTGGGCGGCGCCGGTGAGGTCGAGGCTCGCCCATGGTTGGTGAGGCTCGACCTTGCCGAATTGCGGCTTGGGTGGCGCCGGCGAGATCAAGCCTCGCCGGCCATGGGCAAGGCTTGACCCTCACTAGATTCGGTGCAAGGCGAGCCTCGCCGCCTAGTGCGAGGCCGCCCTTGCGGCCACTGGTGAGGTGGCTGCGCGAGGCTCGCCGGCTGTCGCCTCTGGCCGGTTGTTGTGGTCCGACCAGTGGCTGTGATTCAGCGAGGTCGAGCCTTGTCGGCCATGGGCGAGGCTTGACCCTTGCTAGATACGGTGCAAGGTGGCCTCCCGCCGGGCTGGAGAGGCTCGACCTCGTTGAATCACGGCCCGGGCGCGCTGGCGAGGTCGAGCCTTACTGGCCATGGGCGAGGCTCCACCCTCGCCAGATCCGGCGAGGGTGAGCCTCGCTGCCTAGTGTGAGGCCGCCCTTGCGGCCACTGGTGAGGTGGCCGGCAAGCCTCATTGGCAATTGCCTTTAGCTGGTCGCCGTGGTCTGGCCAGCGGCTGGAGGAAGGAGGAAAGAAGAAAAAAAGAAAAAAGAAAAAAGAAAAAAGAATAAAGAAAAAGAATAAAAAATTCTAAAATATTAAAATATTATTAAAAGTTGTCTATGTTAGCATTGATTAGCCATGTCAGCCGGCTGGCGTCCAGTTAGCAAAATTTGGCCAAAATTGATTGGAAATGATTGAATCGGCACTAAGTAAAAAATATTTAGGACTAAATTGGCACAAATACAAAAGGTTTATGATTTTTTTTGGCACTTTTCCTGAACAAAAAAAGAATAGAAATTTGTTTGGTAATGCTAACTTATTTTTCTATTGTCATGACCTCTTTTTTTCCGTCCGGGGGAAAAGGAAGAGGGTTTAGGGGTATTTGCCTAAAGAGGTGAATCAATGGCCCTAGATTAGGCGCGGGCTCTCCCAAGCCCATACCTCGCGCGACGTTGGATTCGTTTTTTAGTTCTTAACGACCTATGTAATTCTAGGAGTCACCACTAGCCTATTGGGGTCGGCTAGAAACCAATCAAGACACGGGAGTGTTGTCTCGATTTATACGCAACTAGAGATTTCTAGGAACGAGGACTCATTTACGCCAATGTTTCTATTAGCCCTTGCGGTACTACTAACTTGGAAGGTTGTTTATCTAAATGGCCATACAATCTTAATTACTAATTATAATTTTTATGAAACCACTAAGTGTCCATGCAAATGTTTTTGTAGGTTTTTTTTTTTTTTTTTTTTTTTTTTTTTTTTTAATCTAGACTAATTCTAACATAATTTAGAAGAGAAATTTACACTCAAATTAATGCAAAGCGGCTCGTAAGTAAACATCCAAGAAATTGAAATGACTTGAAAATAAACGCAGAAAAGGTAAACCCGATACAAGTTGGGCAAATAATATTACATGGCCTTTTTATCACGCCCCGGGATAGGATCCCCGTGAGTGAAATGGAAATTTAAATATGCATGAAATTACTCTAGATAATTTTAATCTATGCAAATGGATTATTTACAAAAATGATCATAAAATAGCAAAATAGCATTAAATTAGGAAAATGACCTTTTAAAAATAGGAAAATTTCATAGATGCCATTTTTGCCTTAATTTGATACATCTATCACTTTTATATATATTTTTTATTTTTTTATTTAAATAAAAAATAATAATTTCCTAAATCGATATATGCTAACATTGAACACAGCACATGAATATCACAATAACTGGGCTCAAATCGACCGTTTCAAGATTGAAACTTTGTTTGCGCATTTCGTTGAACACTTTGCGTGCATCAAATCAACCAAAACCAGCTTCCTCGGGCCATGTTTGCGGCCTTCAATCTCAACGCATGAGCAATATTATGTGGAACTAAACATCAAGGTTAAACTACCACATGCAAGGAGTAAGATTATATAGAAATCACAACTTAAAACACATGAAAACCAAGCTGGAATCGTCATTAAATATGCGGGTTTGATCTGATTTTGCAAATCTGGGTTTGAACCCAAGTCAACCAACAGGTTGAATGCCCATATTCAAGCCCCCACACTCATCACATACGAGATCTAAGGGAAACACTACTCAACATGAGCTTTCAAATGCAAGAAACATCATAGAGAATGACCCACCAAACAACATCAAAACGACCTTTCCAAGAAGCACACATGCAAAACTCTTGAAGATATTCCAAACATTTAGAAAAATTTCAGCCTCAGAAATCAGTTTTCCGGGTTGGTTTTTCTCTTGATTTTCATGATCAAAACATGTTCAAACTCTAAAATAAATACATCTAGAATGCTTACCTTGCTTCCTAGTTTCCTTGTCAAGTGGTTCTTGGCCGATGAAACCGACAAATTATCCTCGGGGGCCTGTAGAAGTTGGCTTCTTCAACTGGAAATGAGATCTGCAAAAAAATGAATTGACAATAAAGGTTTTCGTTGACCTCTAACATTAGACTTCAAGACGTATTTTGTTGGAAAACTTGACACTACGCCAACCTATATGTATTCTAGTTTGGGCTAAAAGTCAAGATTTTCCTCATTTGTCTCTCAACTTTCTAAAAAACATTGGCTTTCCTCACTCGTGACCAACTAGTCTCGACACTTAGAAAAATTTTCGGACTTTCTTAGCCAGCTAGGAGGGCACTGTTTCGGGGGGCTTTAGGAGGCCTTCCCAATCTCCATTTGGGACGTGCGACCTATGGTTGGAAATATATTTGAGTCAAGTTTCACTCTCTAGTTGAAGGTTTTGGCTAATTTTAGCCGCAGGTATGTGAAAATCTCACTTTTCCTCTCTCAAGGTCAGTTTGGATTTTCTGGGTTTTCTTTCTGGAATTACTTATGAAGGTGTCTTTGGGGAACGATTCCGAGCTCTCCTCTCTCTCTCTCATCCCCTCTCTCTCAGCCGCCTGAAAAGAGCTCATTTTGTAGATCTTATCCCCTGAATTAGAGGATTTTTGGTCAGCCTTTTGTCCACCTACCAAGCCTGTCAACAGAGCTACTTCACCCACTCTCTGACCTAGCCAATTTTTTTTTCAATTTTGCAGCGGTTGAGTGTGCGGATTTTTCTGCGATTTTCCGGTGCTGTCAGCAGCTTAACCCTGGCCAATTTTCGTCCACTTGCACTACTATATACTGTCTTCCATCACGTGCAAATATCGGGCTGGTTGGGTAGCTGAGGAGGATATGGTGGGGCCACCAAATTGCTTACTCAGCAACTCCGAATTAAGACCAACTTGTGGACTGAGTTTTGGCTGCTGATTTGAGTGCTTTAATCCACTAATTTGGCTGCGTTTTTTGATCAATTAGAAAGCTCATGTATAGTAGTTTAAGATTTTGACCATTTTTCGCAATTGTCTCCATCCAATTTTGTAAGAAAGTTCCTCAAAGTTGGCTATTTTCTTGCTCGAAAATGCCAAATTCAATGCAATTAAGTCCTTTTTGCCTGATTCAATTAATTATACCTGACCCAAGTTCAATTTCAACTCAATTGGGGGCCAAGATAATGATTTAAGGGTTCGGGCAAAATTTGCAAATTGGTCCCTCAACTTTTGGAAATTGCATTTTGGCCCCAATTTGCTTCTTCTTCTTTTTCTTTTTTTTTTTTATAGGAAAAACATATTCCATTAAAAACTATATTAAACACCTAGATAATCTACATGCAATAATTTTTTTTTTAAGGTGTCAACATCTATTCCCCAAAATAGAAAAGTAGCCGGATAATAGATTTGGAATAGAAATAAGAAATAAAAAAAAGTAGTTCCTTGTTCCCGGAAATAATTTCTAAAAATAAGTCCATTTTTTCTTTTATATTTTTCTTTTGTTCTTCTTTCTTGCTGTAGCCACCGCTAGCCCCCCTGCCAATCACCGACCACCTTCAGCCGCCTGTGGCCATCGTCGGTCGATCGCCGGTCGTTGGCCGTTGCTGCCTGACCACCGGAGACCTTCGTTGCTGCCGCCGCCCAATCGTTGTCGGCCGATTGTTGGTCGCTGTCGCCTGATAGCAGGTGATCGTCATCGTCGCCGCCACCTAACCATCGTCGTCGTAGCCTCTGATTGCTGGTGACCGTCATTGTCGCTGCCCACAGCCCATTGGCCACCCCCGTTAGTTGGTGACTGCCCGACTGCCAGCCGCCTACTGATTAACAATAGCTACCCAACTGTCGCACGACCACCACTCGACCGCCGCATGACAGCTGCTTGACCACTGCATGACAGCCGCTCGACCGTCGCATGACTGCCGCACAACCACCACCCACAGCCCACCGACCACTAGTTGCAGGCGGCGGTTGTGCCGTTGTAACGACCCAGACCTGGGGCAGTATGGAGGGACGGACTAAGATCGCCTCGGCAGTACGTGGGCGAGGCTAAGGGCATTTCTCTTGTCCCCCATCGCTTAGGGGGGCAGTCCTGAGAGCCTTTATAAGGCTTGGGTCCCTTAATATGTGTGATGCGTTTTAAAACCATGAGGGAAATGATGTGAATCGTTGCTGAATGATTGTTCTACGAAGGCCCAGATGGTGCGAATTGCAAACCTCAACCTCCAATCAAACTTGTGATTGGCAACCTCGGTATGAACGTGACCTGTTGACGAACACGTGTCAACCAACCAACGTTATAGACGCCACGAGCGAAAGAATTCGCTATCTTGCTCGATAAGTCGAATTGACCGCCACAAGAGAATCTTGATTAGGTCAAGTCTTCAAAAGAACAGTAAAAAGAGAACCTCTCAATTCTTTTCCTCAAAAATAAAATATATCCGTCCCCAAAGAAATTTGGCAAATCCTTTATATAGGCTGCCACACAAACCCTAAAAACCAACCCTAAAAATCTAATGCATTATATTCTAAAATATTCCTATTTTAGAATATTCTTAAACAAGAATATATATAAATTGACTTGGTCAATTATTTGGTGACAAGATAATTAAATTGCACCAAGATTTCCAAGATTCTTCAAGATTTGATCCAAGGTCATCTTCACGCCAAAGATCACGAACCATGACGCCAACAGCTTGCCTGAATTGTTTGGCCCGCGCTCGAGTAATCGAACCAGTAGGAATAGACAATGGGTTCCTAGCACCTCCTCCTCGATATGACTCGATGTCCACATCATTCCCTCCCCTGTGCAAAGGATTTGTCCTCAAATCATCACTGACATAAAAAAGAGTCAAGTCAGAAACATTAAATGTGGCACTAACGTCATACTTACCTGGAAGATCAAGCTTGTAAGCATTATTGTTAACTCTTTCCAAAACCATGAATGGTCCATCCCCTCGCGGTAATAACTTAGAATGTCGCTGCTCAGGAAATCTCTCTTTGCGCATATGAACCCAAACCCAATCGCCAGGTTCAAACACCACTTCCTTGCGCCCTTTGTTAGCTTGCCTTGCATATTGCTCAGTCTTGCGCTCAATATTTGTGCGCATCTTCTCATGCAACGACTTGACAAATTCAGCTTTCTTTGTTCCATCTAAATCCACACGCTTATCAACAGGTAAAGGGGTTAAATTTAACGGAGTTAATGGATTAAAACCATAGACAACCTCAAATGGTGTAATTTTAGTAGCAGAATGCATGCTCCTATTATATGCAAATTCAACATGTGGCAGACAATCTTCCCAAGATTTTATGTTCTTTTTAATAATAGCACGCAACAATGCCCCTAAAGTTCTATTAACTACCACGGTTTGACCATCGGTCTGTGAATGACAAGTAGTAGAAAATAACAACCGTGTTCCTAGTTTTTTCCACAATGTTTTCCAAATGTAGCTAAGAAATTTAGAATCTCGATCTGAAACAATCGATCTAGGCATGCCATGCAAACGTACAACCTCCTTAAAGAACAAATTAGCAATATGGGATGTATCATCAGTTTTATGACAAGGTATAAAATGAGCCATCTTTGAAAACAGATCAACAACCACATAAATAGAATCTCTACCATACTTAGACCTAGGCAATCCTAACACAAAATCCATAGAAATATCAATCCAAGGATGCGTTGGAATAGGTAATGGTGTATACAAGCCATGCGATTTAGTTGTAGACTTCGATTGCTTACAAGCAATGCATCTTTCACAAACACGTGTGGCATTTCTCTTCATATGTGGCCAATAAAAATGTTCATACATCACTTCATAAGTCTTATTAATGCCAAAATGCCCCATTAAACCACCACTATGAGCTTCTCGCACCAACAATTCACGCAAAGAACACTTAGGCAAACATAGTTTGTTTTCACGAAAAAGATAACCTTCATGCCTATAAAATTTATCAAATGCAGCATGTTCACATGCTTCATAGACTCTCCCAAAGTCATCATCATCAATATATAAGCCCTTGATATGCTCAAAACCTAGACACTTTGCTTCTAAAATAGTTAGAATCGCATACCTTCGAGAAAGTGCATCGGCTACCACATTTTCCTTACCTTTCTTGTACTTGATCACATATGGAAAAGTCTCAATGAACTCCATCCATTTGGCATGTCTTTTATTCAACTTTTGTTGTCCTTTCAAGTACTTCAAGGTCTCATGGTCGGTGTGGATCACAAACTCCTTTGGCCATAAATAATGTTGCCAAGTCTCCAAAGCTCGCACTAAAGCATACATCTCCTTATCATAGGTAGGATAATTCAATGTTGCTCCACTCAATTTTTCGCTGAAATAAGCTATGGGATGCCCTCCTTGCATCAACATGGCTCCAATTCCTGTACCAGAAGCATCGCACTCTATCTCAAAAGTAGCACTGAAATTTGGCAAAGATAATAAAGGAGCATTAGTTAACTTATCTTTTAGCAGATTAAAGGCTTTCTCTTGCTCTTCTCCCCACGTGAAACCCACGTGCTTCTTGATAACCTCAGTTAAAGGTGCGGCAATGGTGCTGAAATTTCTCACAAATCGTCGATAAAAACTCGCCAATCCATGAAAGCTACGCACCTCTCCTATGGTCTTAGGCGTTGGCCATTCACGGATTGCTTTAACCTTTTCTTCATCAACCTGTATACCATTAGCACTAACAACAAATCCTAGAAATACTAATTTGTTGGTAACAAAAGAGCACTTCTTTAGATTAGCGTATAATTGCTCAGCCCTTAAAACCTGCAAGACAGCTCGCACATGCTCAATATGGTCATCAGGACTTCGGCTATAAATCAAGATTTCATCGAAATAGACAACCACAAATCAACCAATAAAAGCACGCAAAACATAATTCATAAGTCGCATAAACGTGCTCGGTGCGCATTAGTTAATCCAAATGGCATTACTAACCACTCATATAATCCATACTTGGTCTTAAATGTAGTTTTCCATTCATCACATTCTTTCATCCTAATTTGATGATAACCACTTTTCAAATCGATCTTAGTGAAAATACAAGAACCATGCAACTCAATAAACATGTCATCTAATCTAGGAATAGGTGTCAATACTTTATCGTAATATTATTGATTGCTCGGCAATCGACACACATTCGCCAAGTTCCATCATTCTTTGGCACTAACAAAACAAGGACGGCGCACGGGCTAAGACTCTCTCTCACATACCCCCGTTCCAAAAGTTCGCTAACTTGCCGCTGAAGTTCCTTTGTCTCATCGGGATTACTTCGATATGCGGGTCGATTAGGTAATGGCGCACCAGGAATCAAGTCAATTTGATGTTCTATGCCTCGAATTTGTGGTATCTCTCCAGGAAGTTCATCATGAAAGACATCTTCAAATTCCTGCAATAAAGACACAATAGGACTAGGCAAACTTGGGTCAAAATCGTTAGTAGAAAACAAAACCTCCTTGTACACAAGTACAAGCATTGGTCGATCTAGAACTAAAGCTCTCCTCACTTCACTTGATTTTGCATAAAAATTATTTTGCCTCTTTTCTTTCCTCTCTTCTTTTCCATTGGTTTTTACCACAATTCTTCTCTCGACCTCTCCTTTTCCTTGCATCTCAGACACACCACGCAAGCCCTCGGATTTCTCACCTTTTCTCTCTCTCTCGGCTTCTCGTTGTAACTTTAATTGATCTTGATACACCTCACTAGGTGTCATTGGTACCAAGGTATAAGTCTTTTGATTCATCATCAATGAATAATGATTAGTATATCCATCATGATGTACTTTTCGATCATATTGCCATGGTCTTCCAAGCAAGATATGACCTGCTTGCATAGGTACAACATCACACTCTACCTCGTCCTTATATCTCCCTATCTCAAATGGAATTCGAACTTGCTTCGATACTTTCACCTCACCACTATCATTTAACCATTGAAGTCTATAAGGCCTAAGGTGCTTTGTCGTCTTCAAACCCGACTTATCCACCATAATACAACTTGCCACATTCGCACAACTACCTCCATCAATTATCATACTACAGATCTTACCATTCACCACACATCTTGTATGAAACAAATTATCTCTTTGTTGGTGATGCTCCTCCTCCTTTACTTGCACACTTAGAGAACGCCTAACCACCAATAAGTCTCCTTTAATAACCACTTCTCCATCACTACAATCCTCCAATGGTGACATCTCATCATCCTCTTCTTCCATTTCACTTTCGGACTCAATAACACCATGTCCAGTCATGATCATCACCCTTCTATTAGGGCATTGATTCGCCATATGACCCCTGCCCAAACACTTAAAACATTTAATTTCACGAGTTCTAGTGTTAGGATTTTCGGTTTTACCTGAAATCGGATTCGTTCCAACTTTACCGTCCCTCTCCTTCTCCTTTGAAGTTTTGGTTTTGGTGTTATTTCTTCTCCAATTTGGTTTCTCATCTCTCTTACAGTTGGATCTCCAATTCTGATTTGAACCTCCTCCACTCTTGTGATTTCGGTCCAACTTCAATTGTCGCTCAACTTTGATGGCTTTGTCCACCAATTCTTCCAATTCAATATAGTGTTGCAGCTCTACCACCCTTGCTATGTCTCGGCTCAAACCACTCAAAAATCTTGACATTGTGGCCTCACGATCCTCCACCACATTAGCACGGATCATGGCAATCTCCATCTCCTTGTGATACTATTCCACGCTCTTATTGCCTTGTATGAGATTTTGTAACTTTTGAAACAAATCTCGGTGGTAATGACTAGGTACAAAACTGTGGCATCCAGAAATTTCGACGACCCTCAAGTATGCAATGGCCGTGAGGAATCGACGGGAGTATTGTCAGTACCACATTTGGCCTAGTCTCATCGCCACTCGACATACCTAAATATTTACTTTTGAAGGAAAAGATACTTGTCTTTGAATGGCCATATGGACAATCACATCAATGACCATGTTTTCTTTTACCTATTGGACTCGAGCCTTCTCGCCAATTAGCTAAGTTAAAGACCTCGATGTTATACGCGACGTCACCACCACCCTCCCCTTCAACGGCCACACGAATGGCCCATGTAATTCATATACATGTAGAAACTATGGTCAGCTTTTGGGAGAAGTTGGGCCACGCATGGAGGCCATGCGGCCACGAATTGTTGGCCCAAGCTGCCCGAGTTTCCCTTTCATTCGGTCGGCAAATGAGTCAACAAAAGGAAAATTCATTGACTCAGCAGCCACGTGAACTTACTGATTGGTGGACAACGCATGAGGAAGGATCGAGCAAGAGAGGACACATCACTTGCATGGACGTGTGAGGTGTCACCATTTCCTGCTACCACCGAATCTCATTTTTATTGACTCTCAAAGTCAACAAATGAAGAAACAAAATGCTCGTACATGTGAGGAAGAGAGAGAAGGAACCGAAACCAGTGAGTGAGAGAGGGAGGTACCGAGCGAAACTTGAGAGAGAAAGAGAGAGTTTGAGTGAGAGAAATTGTGAGTGAACAGCAGAGGGGTGAACGGCAAGAGGAAGAGGAGACCTCCCTCTGCCGTGCGTGTGAGTTGCCGCCGTCAACGCCGCTTGTCTTCGCCACCGTCAGGCCGTATCGCCAAACCGAACTCCCTAGCTGTTGAACCCTAGGACTTGAGGTAAGTGAATGTAAGTCCATGAATCTATATAATGTGGTGCTGTTATTGTCTAGTATGGTGCAATACACTTGGAAACAATTGAGTTCTGAAATTAGAATGTTAAATTGTGAGTAATCAAAATAAAGCGGGATCATGAGATTGAGGAATTACGTTGGTTTTGTGTATATCTTGATCCGGTTGATTTATTGATGAAAGACTGACTTTTAGTAGACTTGTGGAAGTAAGATAGTTACGGTAGAAATGGAAATTTATGGGATTCGCTTTATCCAGTGCAGTTTCATATGTAATCCTGTAACTTTGTGAAATTTTCTGAAGAGTTCTAATATGAATTTGATCTCGATTTCTTCACGGAAGTTGTGAGGAATTGTGTGAACTAGAGTATATAATTTTATCAGAACTTCTCGGAATCAATACAATGGCTTAAATCTTTGTTAATATGTAGTGCTTGCTGTTGAATTTTATTCTGTGATAAAAGAATCCTGAACTGAATTGTGTGAACTACTACTCATTATACATAACGAATATGGTTTAGTGTCCTTAACAAAATATTTTCGTCTAGCTCTCAATTATAACGTATTAAAATTTCAGAATTTTTCATGGTCATTTGCTGGTTATTTCGAAATCTCTATTGAAGGCATGTATTCTGGCCTTTACACTGTGTTACTATGAAACTGTTCATTTTGTTTAAGAGTCATTGTATCTTGAGTTGTTAATTGTTATTCACTTGATAGATGCATTGATATTCAGCATATCACATGACATTGGAAAGTTTGATAAAATCTTATAGATCTGTGGAATCCATGACGTCATTGCATCAAAATGTATTTTGTAATGAGATGTATATTAAGATGTGAATGTTACCGTCGGAGGTGTGAGCTGACGATGCCCCGGGAGTGTCGGGATGCCCAAGGGTCGAGTGAGTCGACGCCGTTGGATGCCCGGAGGTTTGTGCCGGAGGGTCCTCGGGAGTTTCGGGATGCCCGGTTGTAGGGATTGTACGTAAATCCGGAGGGAAGGGGCAACCATTTTCATGGCGAGCCCTGGATATACCTCGTGATGCTAGGTGGGGTGCGAGATGCCCAGGGGTGTTACAGAACACGCTCTGGATGCCCGGAGGTTTGTGCCGGAGGGTCTCGCGATGCCATGTTGGGTGCGAAAGCCCGGAGGGATGCAAACACTGGTCCCCGGGGAATGAAACTTTTCTTTGAATGTTAAAACTTGGTGCATTAAAGGAGTGCATGTGTGTGCATGTGGCATGATATGAGAATTTGTTTATGAAATTGAGTGGGTTTCACCTGGTACTGAAAATGCGTTTGTTATGGCATTGAATTGTTCTTATGAACGTGGTGCAAGTAAAATAGACCCTTGATGGAATGTATGTACATATAAATGATAAGTGTGTTTTGCATGCATCTGGATGATTATAGTTTCTATATAATATAGTGT
Organism: Eucalyptus paniculata subsp. matutina; assembly: GCA_017140255.1. Lineage (NCBI taxonomy): Eukaryota > Viridiplantae > Streptophyta > Magnoliopsida > Myrtales > Myrtaceae > Eucalyptus > Eucalyptus paniculata. Next base: position 49,185,164 of record CM029442.1, read on the forward strand.
AATGGATCTTTTATTGCTGAGTGGTTGTACTCACCCCTCTTGGGGACTAACATTTCAGACTAAACGAAAATGCCGCTGCTACCTGTGACTCCTGGCATGTTTTACGGACTCCTGATTGACTTACAATGGGAGTGGACCGAGCACCGTCATCCTGGGGTGTACGGGTTGGTATTCGAGCGCGTGAGGATCTCTATGACTTTTGAGGTAGGCCTCTCTGCTGGGCTTATCCACCAGGAGTACACATCAGTCCTTGTTCGTATGGATGGCCGCCTTCTGAGGGTGCTACCACCACCGCCGGCCAACGGACCTGACTGGATATGATCTGGAGTCGGGGGTAGCGGGAGATGCATTTTTGGACGCCGACACATGGGTGATGGACGGATGCAGATGATATCCAAGGATAGAAGTTGGTTTTCTTTTGGGTAACCGCCAGGCACAAAAAGACCTCGGCGTTTTGTTGTACCAACTATCATAGTCCATCCCTTATATAAATAAAAGTGTTCAGCTTAAATTATGAAAGTTTTAGTATGGTGTGCATCACTTTATATTTTAATGAAGGGTAGTTGAATTATGCTTCCGCCATATTATTTGCGCAGGGACCGGAAAAGAAAACAAATGAAAACCCCCATATATTATAAGTTATGTAAAATTTTCTTTGGTCTCAGAATAGTATGCTACAAGAGAAAGTAACTGTGGCAACCCTAACGAATCGGGGGTCGTTTCGAGGGTGCCACAAAAACGCCTCCTCATCACCGCTTTCATCTCATCCCACGTCTCTATCAGTCTTTCACCATTGCGCCTCCTACTAGTCACAGGTTGATCCCACCAAATTTAGCATAATCAGTAAATTTAACAGCTGCAATTTTTACCTTTTTGAGCTCAGAGTATCGTTGGCAATCAAATACCATCTTCATGCGTTTCTCCCACTCTAGATACGCATCGGGATCATTCTTCCCTTGGAAGGAAGGAATTTTCATCTTGATTTTACCAAGTTCATCTTCTCCTCGATGTCTAAACCTTCGGCCTCCATTCCACCTTTCAAATCGAGCATCTCGATCATCCTCCATGTCGGCCTCATCATCATCATATTGCCGTTGCCTTCTATGTTGTGTTCTAGAGGCATCTCGCTGATGTTGCGGCCTTCCTCGGGGTATCTCTCGGTCACCATCAACCCTCATGCCATTCCCCATCATTCGGCCACTAAGCTCCTCCACTACAACCCTCAATTGCTGGATGCTTTCCACGAGCGCTCCATCCCTTCGTATGGAGTCAACCTCCCGTTGATTCACGCTTTCTTCACGCGACATATTTTAGACCTGCAAGTAAACGTTAGTCTCAAAAAAATCCTCACCAATCGCTCCCTCACGTGTTTCTCTCGAGATGTTTGTCACTCCTCTCGTGTTTAACTCAAGTCTAGGCTTTTTCCACCCTCAATTAAGCTTACACACTCTTGCCTTTTTCCTCTCGTATTCTCTTTTCACAAGCTCTTTATTGGACTCAAAACCTGTCTCTCAACCCCCTCATGACAATCAATCAAACTAATCAAACAAGATTAGATCACTATTGATTTTGTTTCAGCAAGTAACAATTTTAAAGCAACAAGTACAACTTTCGAAATTCCAATTGAAACGCAAATCACTACTGATTTTGTTTCAATTTGGTCTACTAACAAACGAGTCGCCTTCTTGATTTTTTTTTGTTCGGCTAATTTTTTTTTTGCCGAATCTGTTTTTTTTTTCTCTTGTGCACTTTTTTTTTTTGTGCGTTTTTTTCTTTTTTTTTTTTTTTTACTTTTTTTCTTTTTTTTTTTGACGAACTCAAATACAATTTAAGATGCTAGAAAAGAAAAATTTAAAACTAATAGCAAACAACTACGTATGGAAGCACAAAAGCAATCGGATCCCTAAATTAACTAGAACCGAAACCTTAACTCAATAAATCTCAAATTGCTAAATATCAACAGAAAATTAAAGATAAATAAACCTTGTAGAATCTGGCTCTGATACCAAACTGATGTGAATCGTTGCGGAATGATCGTTCTACGAAGGTTCAGATGGTGCGAATTGCAAACCTCAACCTCCAATCAAACTTGTGATTGGCAACCTCGGTATGAACATGACCTGTTGACGAACACGTGTCAACCAACCAACGTTATAGATGCCATGAGCGAAAGAATTCGCTATCTCGCTCGATAAATCGAATTGACCGCCACAAGAGAATCTTGATTAGGTCAAGTCCTCAAAAGAACAGTAAAAAGAGAACCTCTCAATTCTTTTCCTCAAAAATAAAATATATCCGTCCTCAAAGAAATTTGGCAAATCCTTTATATAGGCCGCCACACAAACCCTAAAAACCAACCCTAAAAATCTAATGCATTATATTCTAAAATATTCCTATTTTAGAATATTCTTAAACAAGAATATATATAAATTGACTTGGTCAATTATTTGGTGACAAGATAATTAAATTGCACCAAGATTTCCAAGATTCTTCAAGATTTGGTCCAAGGTCATCTTCACGCCAAAGATCACGAACCATGACGCCAACAGCTTGCCTGAATTGTTTGGCCCACGCTTGAGTAATCGAACCAGTAGGAATAGACAATGGGTCCCTAGCACCTCCTCCTCGATATGACTCGATGTCCACTTCAGGAAAAGACTGTGGTTGGGATGGCGGTTCGTTCGCGTCAGGGCGGGTGACCCAAAGCGGACAGTATCACACGGTGGGGCCCAGGTCCTTACAAATGGTATCAGAGCTAACTCCTGCATCGTGTGGGGCCACAGCGAGGGCACTGTGCCTTAAGGGGGGGGGGGAGAATGTAACGACCCAGACCTGGGATAGTACGGAGGGACGGACTAAGATCGCCTCGGCAGTACGCGGGCGAGGCTAAGGGCATTTCTCTTGTCCCACATCACTTAGGGGGGGGAGTCTTAGGAGCCTTTATAAGGCTTGGGTTCCTTAATATATGTGACGTGTTTTAAAACCGTGAGGGAAAAGACCGTGGTTGGGATGGCGGTTCGTCCGCACCAGGGCGGGTGACCCAAAGCGGACAATATCACACGGTGGGGCCTAGGTCCTTACAGCCGTGGCCGTCGACGATTGGCAATCCATGAGTAAGAAGAAAAAACGAATAAATATAAAATTTAAAAATTGTATCAAACGCATTTCTATTCTTTTTCTATTTCAAAAATAGAAATTTTGTATCGTTACTAAACACGTTATTTTACTCTGAAATTGTTCCCCGGAGTAGAAATAAAAATAACTATTTCTTAAAAGAAACTGTTCCCCGGAGTAAAAGCATTGCCATGTGCAGCTGTAATATCCTCCTTAAACTTTTAATATATTAAATGGGATCCTTCAATTATTCCTAGATGTTTAATGTAGTCCTTAAACGTTCAATTTGTTTGATCTAGTTTATAAACTTTCCATAACAAAATTAAATAAATTATTCGATATTATTCACAATTTTTCACAATGGCAATTTAATAGAAATTTAGAATCCCTTTTAGTTCAATCATTTTCATTAATCAACAGGTATATTTGAGCTTGATTTAAACTAATTTAAAGTCATATTGGATTTACTATATCTACTCTGTCTAGTCTAAGTGTTTTATTAAATATACCTAGGACTGATATTAATTTATCTATATCCATCAGTACTTTTATAGATCTTGTTCCTAAATTTTTACATTAATATAATTTCCACTCTTGTGTGTTTCGTGTTGTCTAAAAAATAAGGAACAATGTTTTGATTTAGATTAATAAATGTATGGATATCTATAAATAAATTAATATTGTTTCTAGAGATCCTCATGATATTTTTTATTTTGGTCGAATGATATCCTCATGAGATACATACCTAATATAGCAAAATTGTCAATGTGAGACACCTCGAAGGAAGTTTATTCTTTTACTATTATACAGCGCATAAGTTAAAATTTAGTTACGTTGATCTATTGTAATATTTATAAAGACTAGAAAGGTTGATTCCTGAAAATAATGGAAATGAAACAGGTAACTCTAAAATCTGGGTAAGGTTGCAATTATGAAAATTTGTTAATATAACCGAAGGACTGAGTTGAATTTGTTATGAAAAGTTAAGGGATTAGATTGAACAAATTGAAAGTTTAAGAGCTCTATCAAAAGTGTGATTCTTCATATGTATAGCTTTTGCATTTTGTTTCATCTCACCCCTTGTTTCGATTTGAGCAATGCAAGATATGAATTGAGTTGATTTGTGAATTTTGTATTGGACTCTAGGAATTTTTGTGTTAGATTTATTAGATGCAGAATAGTTAAAAAAAACTATAAAAAATTACGCCTTAAACAACCGACTTCTCTTCTCTAGTAACTCTCTTATTTTCAAGAACTTTTATTTACTTTTCTTATCGGCGCTTTAGATTTATTAACTATTGTATGATATAATTAATCTTTGTTTCGGTGACTTAGACGGTTTTTTTTTCCATTTAAGTGACACAACAAAAAAGTCAGTAAATTAAATAAATCAAATATACTTTGATGAATAACTGAAATGAGAGTAATCCCAAATAAGTTTATAGCTTAACCGAAGAAAAGTTGATAAATCACTTAACTTGAAGTTAGTAATTTCATATAGGTGTCAATAAATTTAAGACATAGTTAATAAAGTAAATAAAAGTTGTATAAGATACCAAAAGTTGTTTATCAAAAGAAAATGAAGTTAATAATTTTTTAAAGAGTTGGTAAATCAAGATGTTGTTGAGAAATGTAAATAAAAGTTAAATCAAAATATCCATGAGTAACTCAATGGAAGTTGACCCAATACTAGCAAGCAATGTAACATGAGAAAATTTGGAGATTCACGCTAAATTAGATTGTAATCGCTAAAAAGAGTTGGTAAATAAGAAATTGTTAACCAAGTTGAATAAAAATTGGTAACTTGATAAAAAAAAAATTGCTAGGTTGAGAAAACAGAAACCAAAATTCGGTAAGTCAGTCAAATTGGTAGCCCAAAATTACTGGTTAATTCAATATGACAAAATTTGGTAAGTCGATCTAATTTAGATTGGTAATTTTTTTTAAGAGCATAAATTCAAAACGCGAGTGAATTATACAAATAAAAGTTTGTAAATTGGTACAAACGTCCATGATTTACAAACTACATAACAATAGTAGCAGCCGATCATAGTCATCGCGCTCAATTCGGATTAGACCACTTCGAATGGTTTACATCTTTCCACATCCTCTCTCTCTCCTCGACGTCTTCCTAGATCTTTTCCTTCCCCTTCTAACTCAAATCCCTCGCCCCTGATCGCATCTCCTCCTCGACGCATCCGAATGGTCCCGGCACAACATGATTGTGAAAGCTACGTAAAGACGTGACCGTTTGCCCTTTTGACTTGTCTCTATGATCAAGTTGTCCGAGGACGGATTTCGAACCACATCGAGAAACATCATTCGATCAGCTCGATGCGTTCTAGGTACAGCCAGAAAACGTAGCGAAGTTCATTAGATTCCATAGAACTGCTAGATTCTTAATGTATGGACCTGGCTGTATCCGACGCAACTAGGACCATCGCCTGGCAGTATTTTGTCCGTTTGCACGAGAAATGGCATGGAGATGTTTTGGATACATCCGATCACAGTGATTGTGAGAGATAAGTGTGAATAATAATTTCGTAGCAAGTGACTCTTATCACCAAACCGATTGGATGCGTTTGAACTATGATCTTTCATATTTTCAAGAGATTAATGGAAAATATCTTCTTGTGCTTAACTTCTGGACAAAGTAATTACATGAAAAATCATGGCATGGGTGGATCAAAGAGTGACATGTGTGTAGACTAGAAAATGCCGTCACGAAACTTGATTCTCACTTCATCAAGTGCATGCAATTTTGACGTTCAACTCCATGCCCGAATTTCGAGCACACTTCTAGAATATGATTGAGATACTCCATAGATCCAATGTCTTCTAACTTGTATTGAGGTGTGATTCGTATTCCCCATCAAAAGAATGACATGGATGCATGATACTAATTATGGCAGAATTTTCAACTGAATGTAGCACTAATTTTATGATGAACTGAGATAAAACTTTACATCTCAAATTTTCTCTCTCGTTTTTACTCTTTACCTTTTTTGTGATTGTGTAGTGAATCCCAACAACTTGAAGCAAGAAACCATAGGAAACAATGAATGCTATCCAGTTATTCTCTCATCAGCTAGGAAACTGATATTGGTCATGTATCAAGAATTGAATGACCTTTCCAAGGTTCAGCGGACGTGTTCGAGGCAATCGAGTCACCTGCGTCTTCTTCCAAGAATCTAGGATAGGCGGAATACAAGACCCCAGAATATCCCCAGGTATTATGCAATTGGTGTAAAAAAGTAAAATACACCAATCACTGGAAGTTGTGTCATATAAACATATGTGCTGGATGCTGAAATTTCACACATGCGCATCTCCCCCGTCTAACGCGACTTGCATGACCTTTCGTTCCCGCATCTAGTATAGATCTGAAAAGACGACCGAATAAGATTTTTGGCAGACTTCAGATCAATTTCAAGTTCCATCACTCAGTATACACTTCTTGATCTTGCTCTAGAGAGATACCGATGATGGGTTCGTCCCATGCACATGTACACGCCGTGTGCGTCCCCTCCCGGCCCAGGGCCACGTCAACCCCATGATGCAGCTCGCCAAGCTCCTCCACGCGCGCGGTGTCTTCATCACGTTCGTCAACACCGAGTTCAACCACCGCCGCCTCCTCCGGTCTAAGGGACTCGACTCGCTCTGAGACCTTGGAAACTTCCGCTTCGAGACGATCCCAGATGGCCTCCCACCGTCCGACCGCAATGCAACACAGGACCCCCCGGCCCTTTGTGACTCGACACGGAAGAACTACTTGGGCCCTTTCAAGGAATTGCTTGCCAGGATCAATAGCGACGAGGTTGTTCCGCCTGTGACTTGTGTGATATCGGATGGGGTGACGAGCTTCGCCAGTAAAGCTGCGAGAGAGCTTGGAGTCCCGGAGGTTCAATTCTGGACTGCCTCGGCGTGTGGCTTCATGGGTTATTTGCAGTATAGAGAGCTTGTTAAGAGAGGGATCGTTCCTTTCAAAGGTACTACCCTTGTTTTCTTATTCATTTTTTCTCCTCTCGTATAGATTCACTAGATCTTTATTTGTTTATTTAGTTATCTCTCCCTTCATGAGCTATTTCCATTCATCTGTTGCTCTTATTTAAACTTCTTTAGTGGGTCCTTCCTACATATTTTATGTAACAGATGAAGACTTCCTGAACAACGGGAGGCTCGATGATCCTGTTGACTGGATCCCTGGCATGAGAAACATCCGACTCCGTGACATCCCGAGCTTCATACGGACCACGGACCCAAATGACATCCTGTTCGACTTCTTAGGAGAAGAAGCGCAGCATTGCTCGAAATCATCTGCTATCTTGTTCCACACCTTCAGTGAGCTCGAACAAGAAGTACTGGAGAAAATAGCAGACATTTCCCCTCGAATTTACTGTAGGTTTGGAACAAGATAGCAGATGATTAAGAAATGTCAAAAGGAGTGCAAGGGTGTTATGGTATCCCAAATAAAAACAGGGTGTTGTCCGATTTATAGGATGTCGAATAGTAATTTTTTTTTTTTTTTTGTCAACAATCACCCCTTAAATTACCAACCTCTCTCTCTCTCTCTAATCTTCTACTTAGTAATTTTTATTTACTTATCTTATCGGCTCTTTAACTTTATCGAGTGTTGTATGACATCATTAACCTCTTTTTTAGTGACCTATGAGTTTTTTTTTTCTATTAAGTAACTAAAAATAACAATAAAAATTTTCATAACTAATTCAAAGGAGAATTGGTAAAGCCTGAATTAGCTGTTAACTTAATCGAAAAAAAAAGTTAATAAATCACTTCGATTCAAGTTAGTAATTTCATACAAGTTTTAATAAATTGAAGACATGCTTAAGAAAAATAAAGAAAAGTTCGTAAAAGATAAAAATAGTTGTTTATTAAAAGAAAATTAAACTTGTTAATTTCTGAAAAGAGTTGGTAAACTAAGGTGTTGTTGAGTATTTATATAAAAATCTGTAAATGATAAGAAAAGCTAGCAAATTCAAATAAGTAAATAAATGTCGGTGCATGGATAACGACATGTATGGTCTGTAAATTTTAGCCTAATTTGTAATATTGTCTCTTAATTTTTACCTTATTCAATGTGGTCGATAAATTTATAATAAACGTTCAGTCTAATCCGTAATCAATATAAACAGATATAATGTTATCTTTCCATTGATTCAAGTTAGGAATAATATTGAACCTTTCTATATAGTCTATCAATTAAATTGAATATGCACTAAAAGTTTAGATATTACATTAAGTTAAGGGATGGTATTGCACATTTTGGCTAAAGATAAGGAATCACAATGGTCGAATTAAAAGCTTAGAGACAATATTGTATATTAAGCTAATATTCAGGGACTATTTGTGTCATTTTCCTTGCCGGTGAATAACTCAACTAGATGTGACCTAATAATAGTTGGTAATGTAACGGGAGAAGGCAAGTCACGCTAATTTAAATTGCTGAGCGCTAAGAAAGGGTAGCTAATGAGGAATTGCCAACCAAGATAAAATAAAAGTTGGTAAATTAATAATATATTAGTAAATTTAAAAAAATTAGATTTTGGTAAGTAAGTCAAATGAAAGCTGGCGCCCAAAACTATTTGGTGATTTAATAAGACAAATGTTGGTAAGTTATTCTAATTTAGGTTGATAATTTCATATGAGAGTTGTAAATCCAAAGTTTTTTAGTGAATTTTTCAAATAAAAGTTGGTAATTTAGAGAGAGGTAATCGTTGTCTTCTTTTCTCGGTAGAAATTTGGAGATGTCATAAATACCAAATGCAAAGTACAACAAAGGGATGGATCCATTTAAATTGTTTCTTATCTGCCTTATTCGATAGAGCCACGAATCGTATTACAAAGGAAAATGACACTAATAATCCTTAAATTTTTCCCTATATGCAATGTCATCTTTGGAATTTTAACTTGTTTAAAGTGATCATTGATTTATTCTTAATTGTTCAATGTAGTCTAGTTGTTTGATCAAATAAGGGATAAAATCATCATAAATCATGAACTTATCCTGGCATGTTTAATCTAGCCCCTAAGGATATCTAGAGATGTGCAATCTAGTCTCTTAACTTTCAATTTGTTTAATTGGATTTTCAAATCTTTCTCATTTGCAGTACACACAGTCAATTAAAAATAATTAAGAAAAAAAGCAAAAGCCTGGAATTTTACCTATCTAAAAAAGTTAGAAATAAAATTTAGATTAATATAAGTACAAGTATCTATAGATAATTTAATATATTTTCTAGATTGTCGCGACCTCTTTTTTTTCCGAGCGCCCGTGATCGGGTACGGGCGCCTAAGGAGGCTAATGGCTCGGCTGAATTTAGTTAAGCCCGGACTCTCCCAAGTCCACCAATTCACGACTTAATGGTTCAAGTTTTTAACCTGTAAATCAATTTTTAAAATGGAGTCGCCACTAATCGATTTGGGGTGGGTTGATTAGAAACCCAAGTGAAGTATCGGAGAAATACTCACTCCTACGCAACTGAGAGAAATTAGGATCGGGGACTTGATTACACTAGTTAATCACTAATGCCCTTTCGGTACCTAATCTTGTTTAAACCCGAGGCTTTTTGGATGTTCGAGGGATTTTCCATGCATTTTTGGGAGGAAAAACATTCTTTGAGTCATTTTCTAATTTTTTGGACACAAAAGGATTTTTGGGTATTTTTTTGGAAAAATACAAGTCTTTTTGGCATTTTCTGAATTTTTTTGGCTTTTTCATGAATTTTTGGCCTTTTTTGGATTTTTGACATTTTTTGGAAAATATGAAATATTTTTGATGATTTTTTTATTTTGGAAAATAAAACATTTTTTTAACATTTTTTTAAATATTTTTTGAAAATAAAACATTTTTGATTTTTTTTATTTTTTGAAATAAAATATTATTTAATATTGAAATAATATAAAAAACTGACCCGGGTCGGATCCATGGGTTGGGTCCGACCCGGGCCAGCGATCCGAATGAGGACGGGCCCGCAACGCGGGCCCGACTCAGATTTTTTTCTTTTTTTTTTTAATTTTACTGAAAACGACGCCGTGGTCGGGCGTTTGGGGGCGCCCGGCCCGGCCCGATGACCCGGCCCGACAGGCCTCTCCGCGACCCGACTCCCCACGAAACCCTACCTGGGTCCGACCCGGCTTTCGACCCGACTCGCAGTCGCCAAGCTATTTTGACAGAATAAAAAAACTTTAAGCTATTACCCTGTTCGGCAACGGCGCGGCGAGGGCGGCAATGGCGGCGAGACTCACGGCGAGTGACAGCGATGTGGGCTTCTGGACGGTCGGATTTGGCCGGATCCACGCCGGATTTCTCTCTCTCTCTCACTCGGGATCGCCCGGCGAACTCCCCGAAGTCTCTCGGGGACCCCTCCGAGCTCACCACGCCACGGCTGACCCTATGCTCGAACTCCCCGAAGTCTCTCAGGGGACCTCGAGCTTCGGCCGACCTCCCTCCTTCTCGGATCTTTCTGTGCGTGTCTCTGTTTTTCCGGTGCTCCCCTTCGTCGGGGATGGAGGGCCTATTTATAGGCGCGGGAGCGGCCGGTCGGCGAGGCTTCGACCTGCCGGTTGAACCGCCGTCCCATCCGCCATCATCGCCTCTTCCGGTCACATCCCGTCGACGCCCCCTGCTCCTCTGCTCCGCACGCAACCGTCGTCTGCTCAAGCTTCTCCGGCGTCGCGCCTGCCCGCGCGTGCTCCTCAGTGACGCGAGGAAGAAGATGACGCGGAGGGGGCCGGGCTTGAGGCGACGATGGGCCGAAGGCCCACGCGGGGAGAGGGGCTGCCTTTCCACTTTCGCTTTTCTTTTTTGCTTTTTTTTTTTTTTTTTGGTGTGTTATCCGAAAATCAAATAAAACAAAATAAAATAAAGCCTAATTTTAGGCGTCAACATAGATATCATATGCAAAGACTTTAAATAGTAGTAATGCTAACCCTATACAAATTTAAAATGAGATTCTACTGTTAGTTGTATGGATATCATAAACTAGAATATGCATAAATGGAACTATCGTTTCATTGTAAAGACCAAAAAGGTTAAACTATTGATTTAGGAAATGGATTAAAATGAAAAAAAAAAATCTTAAAATCTAATCTAGGCAATAATGTAATCATGAAAACTCGTGAATATTGCATAATGATTGATTTGATTTTGATGTCGAAAATTGAGGAATTACATTAATTAAATTAAAAATTGATGGATTATGTTGCATATTTTTACATATACTTAGAGATTAGGTTGCAATCCCGCAATAGTTGAGCTCGTGGAGACTTTCTCTCTTATTTGATCAAACAAAATGATTATATTGAACATCTAGGAATAATATTGAATGAATTAAAAGTTTATGAATAATTTTGTACATTGTATCAAAGTTTAGAGATGATCCATATCATTTCCTTGTTACAAATATAATGATCAAGAAAGCTATTGAACCTATTGCGGAATTTCCAAGATTTGTGGTCTCTTCGCCATCTTTTGCTTGTCCTTTGACTAATCTTGTGCTCGAATTCTTAGAGGACAGGTTTAGATTCACGTGACTAACTATTAGGTGCGTTCTGAAAATAGCTAGAAAAAATGATATTTAGTGATACAAAATGATTATGTATCTGTCCTTAATCCTCTGTGAGATTGACCGCTTATTTTGGGTAAAAAAGCAAACAATAAATAATTAAAAAATGTTGGGATGTCCATTCTATTAAGAATTTTTAGCTCATAACATACTGTTATTTTTTTATTAACCCAAAAATGGTTTTACTAGCAAATGCCTTTAGCTTTCTCTCTTCGGTATCACCACTGCAAAAAAACACAAGGAAGAGGACTTCTACTTTCTAATTATTGCTAAACTGCTAATAAAAGTGGACCTGCTTGTTTCGGACCGAACAAGCACCATTGTCAAGCAGTTCCATGTCTGTTTGCGTGATAATTCTGCTGAGGTATATAAAATTATTGTTGAAGATTTATTATTGGGCAAAGTACACTCCAACTACCGAAACTTGATACGGATAGATACTTAAGTATTAAAACTTCCAAAATGTGTATTTAAGTGCTACTTTTTTGGAAATTAGATAGTTGAGGTGGTGTTATTTTAATAATAAAAGTGGTCCACGTGGCTTATCAGAATATCTATTCAACAATCAATGTGCAAGATGACGGTGTTTTGCCCCAAAATTGATTAATTAAATATTAATAAAATTATATTTAAAAACTTTTTTTTTTTTAAAAGGAGGCAACATTTAGCAAGCGCCTCCACAACCCTCACCAAAAGGGCCGGTGATGGTGTGGTGAGGGTCGGCGCCCCAGCCACCAATTACCCTTGGCTTGACTAGGTGAGGGTCGGCGATCTCTTGCCCCAGATCTGAGGGAGGGCCTCTGTACAAGCACTCGATTGTGGTCAGCTAGAGTCTTTGGCCACTATCTAGGGCTCAGTGGCTGGCAATGGTGGGCCGACAACGGCGGGGATTGTGGAGACTTTTGATGAATGCTGTTTCCTCCTCTTTTTTTTTTAATATTTAATTTTAACATCAAATTTGGGAGCAAAACGACATTGTTTTGGGCTTATTTAACTATGTCAGCGTCACGTGGATAATTTTTTTAAAAAATAATGGGAAAGTCAGTAAAAAGTGATGTCAATTGTTTGGCCAAAATTTCTTATCGTTGATACTTAAGTATTTTTTTTCCTCCAATTTTGACCCTTAAGTGTACCTTTTGGAAATTTTGGCACTTAAATATCTACCTATACCAAGTTTTGGTTTAGGGTATCGACACTCATTATTATTGATATGATGATTAAGGTCATATTCGATCTTGATCGTGAGATAAGGTGTGAATAAAAAGGATTAATATCGCTTTACTTTATGAAATGCGTTCAAGGTAATCATGTCACCTGCACCTTGCCAAAAGAAAATAAACGTTTCTCTTGCGGATCTAAAATAAATCCGGGAAGACCGACAGAAATTGAATAGGTTTGGCAGGCTTAAGATCAATTCCATCACCAAGAATACACTTCTTGATCTTGCCCTAGAGGGAGACGTGGGTCATGGGTTCGCCATCCCAAGAATCAAGAAAATCCCATGCACATGTACACGCAGTGTGCGTCCCCTTCCCGGCCCAGGGCCACGTCAACCCCATGATGCAGCTCGCCAAGCTCCTCCACGCGCGCGGCGTCTTTGTCACGTTCGTCAACACCGAGTTCAACCACCGCCGCCTCCTCCGGTCTAAGGGACTCGACTCGCTCCGAGACCTCGAAAACTTCCGCTTCGAGACGATCCCGGATGGCCTCCCACCATCGGACCGCGATGCAACCCAGGATCCCCAGGCCCTCTGTGACTCGACCCGGAAGAACTGCTTGGGCCCTTTCAAGGAATTGCTTGCCAGGATCAATAGCGACGAGGTTGTTCCGCCTGTGACTTGTGTGATATCGGATGGGGTAACGAGCTTCGCCAGTGAAGCTGCGAGAGAGCTTGGAGTCCCGGAGGTCCAATTCTGGACTGCCTCGGCTTGTGGCTTCATGGGTTATTTGCAGTATAGAGAGCTTGTTAAGAGAGGGATCGTTCCTTTCAAAGGTACTCCCCTGGTTTACTTATTCATTTTTGCTACTCTCGGATAGATTCGCTAGATCTTTATTTGTTTATTTAGTCATCTCTCCCTTCATGAGTTATTTCCATTCATCTGTTGCTCTTGTAAAAGTTCTGGATTGGGTCCTACCTGCATATTATATGCAACAGATGAAGACTTCCTGAACAACGGGACGCTTGACGATCCCGTCGACTGGATCCCCGGCATGAGAAACATCCGTCTCCGGGACATCCCGAGCTTCATACGGACCACAGACCCAAACGACATCCTGTTCCACTTCGTAGGAGAAGAAGTGCAGCATTGCTTGAAATCATCTGCTATCTTGTTCCACACCTTCGGTGAGCTTGAACACGAAGTGCTGGAGAAAATAGCAGATATTTGCCCTCGAATTTACTGTACCGGGCCCCTTTCCTTGCTTGTCCAGGATATTCCCTCGAGCTCAGTCAAGTCTTTCAGGTCGAATCTGTGGAAGGAAGACTACAGCTGCCTCGAATGGCTCGATCACAGAGAAGTCGAGTCGGTTGTGTACGTGAACTATGGGAGTATCACTGTCATGACTGAGGAACACCTGAAGGAGTTTGCTTGGGGCCTTGCAAATAGCAAGAACCCATTTTTGTGGGTGATCAGGCCTGATGTTGTGGAGGGTGATTCTGCACTTCTACCTCAGGAATTCCTTGAGGAAGTGAAAGACAGAGGGTTCTTGACGAGTTGGTGTCCTCAGGATCAAGTCCTGAGTCACAGATCAGTCGGGGCTTTCCTAACGCACTGCGGGTGGAATTCTACCTTGGAAGGTATCTGTGGAGGCATTCCTCTCATTTGCTGGCCATTCTTTGCCGAGCAACAGACAAACTGTCGTTACGCATGTACCGAATGGGGGATTGGCATGGAAGTGAACCAGGATGTGAGGCGTGAGGAAATAGAGGCTCTTGTTCGGGAGGTGATGGAAGGGGTTGGGGGGAAGAAGATGAGGGTGAAGGCTAAGAAGTGGAAGGAGAGAGCTGCGGAAGCTGCCAGTCATGGAGGGTCATCGTACAATGACTTCAACAGATTCATTAAGGAGGTTGTCCATTTGAAGGAATAGATTAAAGGAACTATTACCTTATTCCTACATCATCGGAAAATCTATCGAATGAAGAAGAAATTAAAACACCATGGTTCAAGATTTCCCTCTTCTTGTTTCCAGTCTGTTATTATGCATTAGTTCCTTCGACGTGGTATTTTAAATCATACAGCATTAGATGCTGTCCTAAACCTAATTGGAGCAACCAATCCAGACAAGAACTCGAATGTTTACCCAATCACTTTCACTTAATGCAAAGTTGTCAACTGCTGTGGCTGCAAAGCTGAACTCGATAGCAATATCTCTTTATGACTATAAAGTTAAGAGATTATTTCTTCTGTAGTCTATGCTTGATCTATGCTCAAACTTTCCAATTAGAAAGCATGCTTTCACTAACCTTCTGTTCAATTTTTTAAGTAGCAACTCGACGTGTTGTAAACATAACATTGCGGAAACCGATTGAAATTTTGTAATTAAATCAAGAAAGAGAACTTTGAAGGAGAAATAATAAAGGACATGAAAGATTTACATTGTTTGATTTAAATGTCAGCACCTACATTCATAGGAAGAGCCAACCATCAACAATCTACTAATAAATCGCAGAATCATATGCTCATACGCTTGATGGTTTTTTCAATTCTATGATTGTACCAATATCCATGGCATTTACAGCACGAACTTTGTGCTCAGGACTCCCTTTTGTTTGGCCAGATAGACAGAGTCCCTTCTGTTTGGCTGATGAAAGAAAACAAAAAAGACCAAAGGGGCTACAACGCCTTGCCCTCGAAATAATACCGAGGGGGGTCTCTCCTTTATGCCCCAAAAGTGAGCTCATTTTCCTTTTATCGTACTAAAGAAAGGTGAGAGCTCCACAAATCACTGATGAATGTGAGCCCCACTTCCATAATTGCAATTTATAAGAATTCTTCTTTTTGTGCTGAATGGGACTCTGCACGAAGTCAAATCAGTTATCCTATTGGTGCCTTCTTTGACTTGTTCCTTACATTGCTCATGGTTATAAATATGTTGCAGAGCCAATCAAATGTCTTGGATTAGGATGGGATGAAATGCTAGGAGGACAAAATAAGCTTCACGATAAAATGGAGAACATATTTGGCAGGCCCGGCACTCCACATAAGCGAACGGCCGCTCCACTCTTTGGTGGTCACGAATCTCACTTGTCAGGAGATTTCATAGTTCCTCATATCATAGCTTCTGTCTCCATATCAATAATGTAAACTAATGGGCTCGCATTTGAATAGACATGATTTTTCATGTCCATTTCACTATGGGTTTTTGAGCTTTGCATTCGGATCAACATCTTAATGGGTCTCGCGTTCGACATCTTAATTTGATTTTGTGTCTCCATTTCACCGATGTGAATTAATGAAAACGATCGGTTGTTTTATCTTAATTGATTTCTTTGCTTGCTTTTTCTTGTGTGATAGCAGTTTTTTCTTCTTCCCTCTTCAGTTATCATGTTCGATACTTTAGAGCGAGAGAGAGAGAGAGAGAGAGAGGGGTAACGGGAGAGGGGATGGACAGAGAGTAACTGCGGGGGAAGAGAGAAAGGGGGGTTTGAAATCTCCTAATAAGTGGGGCTCAGGCACTCAAAGAGTAGTGGAGTAGCCTTTTGCTAACATGAAGTATCCGCTTACCCAATATATTTTCTAATAGAATAATGGGTAGGATTGTCCTTTCACTTCGAGAAAATATTGGCTGCAATGTTGTGTTAGGGCAACAAATTACCGAGTCCACTAAGGTTGCGACACAAGTCACAAGTGGGCTCCACTATTATATAAATACTTTAGATCTATGAATGCTCTCTCTCTCTCTCATGATAAAGCCCCTTGTTCAACAAACCACCACACTGCCTCCGCCGTCACTGAATTGCGATGAACCATTGCGTTGCCTCTAGCTTCAAACTCCCGACCAGCATTATCAATATAAAAAGAGTAGGTCTTTCAGAGCCCCTCATCTACAGCTTTGCTTACTAGGTAGATGAATGAGCTTAGTCATCCACGTATAAATCATTCTAGTCAATTTCCTCTCAATTTAGGAGAAACGTCTCCTTAAAATCAGCTTGATTTACAAAAAATGAACTTGCCCCTGTATCGGTAGTAGTCTAAACAACTAAAGATTACGTGACAACCGATAGACCATGGAACAATGTCTTCAACTCTTCTGAGGCTATTTACAAGAGCAGACCGAGCCTTTTGCAAACTGAAGAAGAACAAAATCCCCCGTTATTACCTGCAAAGGAAAATGGATTGCTGAGAGAAAACTACAGAGCTTGGCACACAAAATCGAAACTAATGAAATAATAAAATAAAATAGGAGAAGAAGCTAAGACTTATGGCACCAAATGCCTCTTCAATCTACAAAAGAAACCTTCGTTGGAAGCCGCATAAAACTCACAAATAAAAGAATGATATCAATCAAAGTTCGAAGAAGAACACTACCGGGTAAAGTTTACCAAATTCTGAGCAATACTGAAGTATATTATTGGTTATTTTAAGGGCCAGATGCAATGAGCACAAAGCCTGAATTTGAGAGTTGCTTCTAGGCCTTGTAGCTTCTAATTGAAGGAAAAATTGTCAATACTTTGCAGTAAATTGCAAAGAGAGTCCTACACATTTCTCCATGTAACTGGAATTACGCAATTTGTCAGATGAGCCACCAAACTCTGTGGACAAAATAATGTGACTTATCATGGTCTAGTGCTAAAAGAGGGCACTATGAACTGTTTTTTTTTTTTTTTTTTTTCAAATTATCGACAATTTCAGAGTTACAATTCCAATAGTAAATTACACCCTTCATAACTAGAGCGTTCTAAAACTAGAACAAATCTTTGCCCATAGTATAAAATTTACAAAACAGGCATGATAGAGCTCACTTTAACTTACTAATCAATACATGGTAACAAGTACAAAAATTATCCTATATTGTTGTTCCAACAAAATAAACAACTAAAATTATTCTAAAAGAAAGAAGTGGTCTTTTATATGGTTGAGAACCAATCGGTACCGGAATACTGGCTTTGGCACAATATTTGACTAGAGGCCTCAGCTTCTAGTATAAAGATCACCTTAGAAATCAATTCTTTTGGCAAATTTTGTGCTTATATAATCCATTCATGCCTTGGCATCGCTCTTTGCAAAATAACTTTCTTCAACTTCACCAACGCCCAAAGGTCCTGTTAACATGAAAACTCCTAAGCAAGTTTGTACGGTCTGCCACAGATATGGACACCAATGCAGGGTAACACCTTCTTGCAGCACCATTTGAATGCACTTGCCTTGTCCATTACACAAAACTAAAAGACATAACGCAGCCTGCTCCTGCTCAACGGCTCTCCAGTGTCAAGTACCGTAGCAAGTACACTTACGAGTTCAGGGCAAAATACCGTATCATCTTTTCCTGATTGACATGAACCTAATTTATAAGGACTGCTATTGACTCTTCTGTCCACATTTGGTTGCTAGAATCTGCAAGAAGAGATTGAAGGCCACTGATAATGCCTGCCGAGAGCAGTTTTCCAGAATTGTCATGGTAGGGGGAGATATTTTAAGGGCATAAAGAGCATCGGACTTGCATCGAGGTGCAGTTTCATCTTTAAGAAGGTGGATCGGAAAAGGGTACAGCCTGACTCGTGCCAATATTGGGCTTGGCATCCTCAAGGCAGAAAAGATTCAGATAAAGAGCCGTTGCTGATGGATAAGTGTTGGGAATAACGGATCCTCGAAAACTGGATTCGACACCGAATCGAACCCCTAAATCAATGCGGAAGACGAAGCCCGGGAAAACAACACGCATCACCGATCCTAAAGCACACCACGGATTCGAGCGTACCTTTTAGCCACAGATTAAACACCAACGTTGATGGAGGAAGAGAAACTGAGCAATCCGATCCGATGAAGCCTTGAAGGGAGGAAGATCAAGCCGTATGCTTACTGTCTTTTTTTTTTTGGGAGAGAGAGAGCGTGGAGAGAACGTACGTCTTTTCCTTTTCTAAAAACAACGGTATGTTTTTCTCTCTCTCTCCTCCCTTTTATACCTCTCTCCTTCCACGGGCCCCAACTTGGGCGGACGGGCCTTAAGCCCAATACCAATAAAAGCCTTCATCTCCCACTCGCACATGGTGGGCCGAATAAGATTCTCTTTACCTCTCTTCAACATTCATACTGGTGAATAATCCGTGCGACCAGCATACTTTGAGAGCTCGTTGCTATACATCTGTTAGGAATATATAGCAGCTCATAATGGGCATCACACTCCGAGTAGATTTAGTATGCAGTATCCTAGATCGATCGATCACATTTATATCTCCCTTGATCTCTTTTAAACAATGATATATATATATATATATATATATATATATATATATATATATATATATATATTGTATTCATAATTATAATTATCACAAAGACATTCATAATTGGTCGACCAGTGAATACAAAACTACAATGTGATTCTCCAAAAAATCGATCTTCCTCTTTCCTTCAAACTCTCAATTTCAGTCCAGCTTGCTTTTCTAGAAATGCCCCATTAGATCGAATCATCCCATGACCATTGACAACACCCTAAGATAGCAAACACTAAATAGAAATCTTGAGAATAAGTAAGAGTCCTGAGGGGACTAAAAAATTAAGGAACTCTTTTCCTTAAGAGTCTCACACGTCATAAAAGTTGAGATCAAACTTTTTGCCACTCTTATTGGTCGTCTCATGCATACGTAGTATGAAATACGTATTACGGTATTAACTCCTTTCCCATGGAGCGTATGTCTACACCTTTCAATACCGTACAGATGATAGTTCAGACATACCCAATGTCTAACTTGAGTTCACGTATCTACTCAATCACAAAATTCATCAGAACTCACATCTGGCATCTTAGACAGATAAAGTAAAAACATGTGGGGTATTTTTACTTTCGGACATAGTAAGTATTATATTCTCATCTTAACACTTAGTTAATGCGACATACGTGTTTTAAGCTTGAGCTCTCAATTATCACCTAGATAATAAGCTTTAAAACAGTCTCATCTCTATTTATCACACAGTAAATAGAGGCGATTACCTGTGTGAATGGGCTAATCTTATATCTGTCCAACATACTTTTCAATTTAAAATAATGCACTGACCATTAAGATGAATAAAGATCATACAAAGATTCATAGGTATTAGTCAATGAAAAACAAAATTTCATAAATGTGAACAACTCAGGGAAATTACAATATCCAGTACATCAGACTCTACGCAATTCTAGAGATTTTACATGACCACAAAACACATCTCTAAGTATTGGCTTTGTCATAGGATCTGCTACCATTCTATGCGTAGATATGTACTGTAAGTTCACATCCTTTCGTGCAACCATATCTTTTACAAAGTTATACTTGGTATCTATATGTTTGGTCTTGCCATGATACTTTGGATCTTTGGTGTACGCTATAGCTGCTTGGCTATCACAATTAACCATTGCAGCTTTCTCAATAACACCTAAATGATCCAAAAATCTCTTAAGCCAAACTTCTTCTTGTACCGCTGCTGATAACGCCACGAACTCAGCTTCCATCGTGGACAAGGCTATGCACGTTTGCTTCTTACTGCTCCATGATATGGCGCAATTGTTCAGTAAGAAAGCAAATCCAGAGGTAGATTTTCTTTCATCTAAATCTCCTCCCCAATCAGCATCTGAATAGCCTTCAAGTTGCAGATCCTTTCCTTGGTAATTCAACTTGAAATCAGCAGTTCCCTTCAAATACCTCAGTATTCTCTCGACGGCTTTCCAATGTGCTGGACCTGGATTGGATTGGTATCTACTCACCATTCCAACTGCAAAGCATATGTCGGGTCTTGTACACATCATAGCATACATCAAGCTCCCAACAGCACTAGCATAAGGAACATGTTTCATTTGTTCCTTCTCTTGTGGAGTCCCTGGACACAGTCTATGGCTCAATCCTTCACCTTTTGCAATAGGAGTGTCTATGGGTTTACAGTCTTGCATACGAAATCGTTCAAGAACCTTATTTATGTAGTTTTCTTGCAAAAGAGACAACGATCTCTCGAAATCTTAACTCCAAGAATGTATGCAGCCTCACCCATATCCTTCATCTCAAAGTTAGAAGACAACCATCTCTTGACAGTGTTAACCAACTCCATATTGCTTCCGGCATCGCAAGTATATCATCAACATATAATGATATGATCACAAATTGATCATTGGATCTTTTGATATATACACAATGATCCTCATCAATCATTGTAAAATCATATGCCACTATGGCATTATGAAAACGTATATACCATTGTCTTGATGATCGCTTAAGACCATATATCGACCTCAAAAGTCGACATACTTTTTCTTCTTGGCCTTTCACTATGAAACCAATAGGTTGTTCCATATATATTTCTTCCTCTAATTCTCCATTGAGGAAAGCAGTCTTTACATCCATTTGATGTAATTCAAGATCCAGACTAGCAACTATTGCCAGAATAATGCGAATCGAGGTAAATCTCACTACATGAGAAAACGTATCTTCATAATCAATTCCTTCCTGTTAGTTATACCCCTTCGCCACAAGGCGAGCCTTATGCCTTTCAATCGAGCCATTAGCCTTTCGTTTTATTTTGAGAACCCACTTGTTCCCAATAGCTCTGCGTCCCTTTGGAAGATCAACCAGTTCCCAAACTTGGTTTGATTTCATTGACTCCATTTCATCTTCCATTGCATGAATCCACTTTTCCTTACTAGGGCAATTCAGAGTCTCGTTGATATTTCTTGGCTCATCCTCATCTTGTGGAGCAACCATAAAAGTTTCCCCTTCAATGTCAAAACGTCGACGGGGAATACTTTGGCGACTTGTTCGCCGTATGGGAGATTGTACACTTTGCACATCATTCTCCATTATGCTCCCACTTGGATGAACTCCACTAATATCATTGTCTTGATCCAAGGTCTCAAATAGGGAGTGATCTTCCCCTATTTCGCCATTCTTAGGAAACTCATCCTTTAAGAATGTGACATCTCGCGATTCAAATTCAGTTAGACTCTCACTTTCCTGCTCACCAATGAACACATATCCTTTCGAGTGTTCCGAGTATCTTATGAAAATACTCTTCTTTCCTCTGGGACCCAATTTCCCAAACTTGTGAGAGGACTCATGTGTATAGGCAGCACAACCCCATGGCTTAAGAAAACTCAAGTCTGATTTTCTACCTGTCCATAACTCATATGGAGTGGAAGCAACTGATTTGGAAGGCACCCGGTTAAGTATATACGCAGCAGTTAACAATGCATCACTCCAAAAGGTGATAGGCAAGTTAGCATGCGCCATCATGGACCTAACTATTTCCAGTAGGGTTCTGTTTCTTCTTTCCGCAACACCATTTTGTTGAGGAGTGTATGGAATAGACAACTGTCTTTCTATTCCTTTTTCATCACATAATTTTCTGAACTCATCAGATAAATATTCTCGACCTCGATCGGATCTCAATGCTTTTATTTTCTTTATCTAATTGATTCTCTACCAGGTTCATAAACCTTTTGAAACAACTTATTGCTTCAGACTTATGAGAAATCAAATAGACATATCCGAATCGAGTATAATCATCAATAAATGTGATGAAATAAACAGCCCCATGCCTTCCTTTCACATTCATTGGACCACAGATATCAGAATGGATTAAATGCAGAGGAAATTCAGCTCTTTTTCCTTTTCCAAATGGTTTCCTTGTCGTTTTCCCTTCTAGGCAATGCTTACATATGGACAAATCGACTTTTTCAATATTGCCCAACAAGCCCTCTTTGGCTAGTCTATTCATACGCTATTGGCCAATGTGACCAAGTCTAGCATGCCATACATTCACATCATTATCATATTTATTAGGAGACGTGAGAAGGGAATAACAAACATTAGCATTAATATAATCAATATCTAATACAATAAAACCATCCAGAAAATAACCACAACCATAGTAATTTGTCTCCAAAAATAAATTCACACATCTACTACAGAAGTTCATATTAAAACCTAATTTAACCAACATTAATACAGACACTAAATTCCGACGAATCTCCGGAGCATACAATACATCATGAAGAAACAAAGTGCGTCCACCACGCATATTCAGTTGGCATGTGCCAATTCCTTTTACTTCAGCTCTGGAGTTGTTTCCCACATAGATCCACTTAGTTCCAGTTGGTACTCGTCGGAATTCCACGAAGGATCCTCTATCCTTTGCTACATGGTCTGTCGCTCCTGAATCCACAGTCCACAAAGGATTAGACTCAGTTAAGAACACAGAACTCGACACATAAGCAAAGTTCTGAAAAGTACAAGGGGTGCATACCTTCTTTGGCTCACGACAGTCGCGAGCATAGTGACCCTTCTTGTCACAGTTGTAGCATTTCACCCTTGCAAGCTTTTTCATGCGAGGACGCTTCCCTCTTCCATGTTGGTTGAATTTGGGTTTCTTCCCGAAGGACCCGCTTCTTCCTTGCCTTTCCCCTTATCAAACCAGTTAGGGCGCTTGCGCTTGGAGCTCGAAGCTCCATTTGAGCTAGAACCAGCATAATAGAGTTCAGCATCCGGCTTAGCCGCCAACAGGCGGTCCTCTTCCAGCTCAAGGTGACGCATTGCATCCTCAAAGGTTTTGATATTTTCATTATGAGTCAGGTGCACCTTCATATGCTCCAAACTCTAAGGCAAGGAACGAATCACTGCTTGCACTTGTTGCTCATCTGTGAGGACATGGCTAGCATCTTTCAGCTCAGTTATCATGTTTGACATCTTTCTAAGATGTTGCTTCATGGTCTGACCATGAGGCTTCTTATAAGAGTCAAACCTGATAGTGAGCTGCCTCAGTCTAGTCACCGAAGTATGACCATATCTAGCTGCCAATGCCTCCCACATTTCCTTGGCATTATCAAAACGCCGAAACTCTCGCATGACGTCATTTTCCATGCTGCTCAACAACGTGATGCGAGCTAGAGAGTTCATTCTTTTCCACGCAGAAAAAGCTTCTTTGTTTCTTTTGTGCTGTGCAGTGGTTCCCTCTTCAGGTTCTACCATGGTCATGACAAGAGCCTCAAGTGCTTCTTGCTCTTCCAGCACATACTGGATTTTCATTTGCCAAATCTCATAGTTGTCTCCATTGAGCTTTTCACCTTTGTTCAGCTCGGCAACTATGCTCTTTGTGGCTGAAGCCATTGATCTGAACAAATCAGAAAAATATGCACGAATTATTAATGCCTATCATTTATGCATCCCTATTTACATAGACCTATCATATTAATGAATAATTTCAAGCAAGGCTTTAGAATCAAAATGTCACTACGTTTCCAATCATCCTCCAAAAGTCATAACTTAAAACTATCATTAATATGATTGTCATATGCAAAATCAATTCTATGAAGCTACATAAACTTCTAAAACTACCCACAGCTAATTACCCACAGCAACCAGCAATAATGAAAGCAAAGATAATTGACATACAATTAAAAACAGTAATGCTTTCAATTAACATAATTAGGTAGCAATCATTACATAATATATCCACAAATAATACTTAACATATATCAGTCAATACAACTAACACAAAGTCAACACACGAACTGGGAAAGATCCTCTTTTGTTCAATTTCTTGATCTTTTCCCTTGAAACAATACAGTAATATTCGTTTACAAAATCCATCACAATTTTCTTATAGGAAGCAGCTCCGTTGACATCCCATATGCGATTCAACACATCTTACCATTCAGGTGGAAGAGTGTTTATGAAAAATCGCACCATCTCTGACTGTGACATAGGACGACCATTCCATATGACCTGTTGAATTTTCCTGTTGACTTCAAGGATATGATCAATTAAGTCACCTCTCTCCCATCGATGATCAATCAGCTCAGCTATCAACTCAGACAGCCTATCCTTTTGTTCATCGGTAACTGCGCGAATAAGTGTGTGCAACCTTAGGGGAGGCATAGTTCCTGCAACAAATGCAGAACAAATAAGGGATCACATTATAATCCACATAGACTTAATTGAAAAAGAAACACATTATTTTCTTTTTTTTTTTTTGGGTCAACGGTCAACGGTCAAAGTCAACGGTCAACGTGGTCAACGGTCAACGGTCGTCGATCGTCGGACCGGACGGACCGGTCGGGCCGGTCGGACCGTTCGCGCGGACCGACGCACGTGCCGCGCGCGTGCGGGGGCACGTGCCTGGCACGTGCCTTCGTTAGCGAGTCGGGTCGGGTCTCCGGTTGGGTCGGGTCACCGGCCGGTGACCGTCCGGCGAAACGTCGTCGGTGATGACGTCATCGGTGACGTCATCCGAACGGTTACCGACCGTTGGATGACGTCACGGTGACGTCATCACGTGACGTCAGCACGCGTCGGTCCGCGGACCGGCGCGTGCTGGTTCGCCCGCCGGCGGTGTGCACGCGCCGCACGCGCTGGCCAATGCTAGCGCTTCGGACGCATCGCGCCCACGCGCAGCGCCTTCCGGCCGCGCGTGTGGGCGCGTGCGGCGGCGCCCGGCGGCGGTCGACATATTGCCGGACTCGTCTCGACGTCGCCCTTCTTCCTATGCAATCACAATTTGATTTTGACTTACGAAAACTCGGAAAAATGGCCGAAAAGCGCTCGGGTGTCGGGATTTTCGCCCCGATCCGTACGGCCGAAGTTCTTTTGCGAAAAATCAATCAAAAATCGTCAAATTGATCGGGAAAGACGTGAACTAGGGCTCTGATACAAATGTTGGGAATAACGGATCCCCGAAAACTGGATTCGACATCGAATCGAACCCCTAAATCAATGCGGAAGACGAAGCCCGGGAAAACAACACGCATCACCGATCCTAAAGCACACCACGGATTCGAGCGTACCTTTTAGCCACAGATTAAACACCGACGTTGATGGAGGAAGAGAAACTGAGCAATCCGATCCGATGAAGCCTTGAAGGGAGGAAGATCAAGCCGTATGCTTACTGTCTTTTCTTTTGGGAGAGAGAGAGCGTGGAGAGAACGTACGTCTTTTCCTTTTCTAAAAACAACGGTATATTTTTCTCTCTCTCTCCTCCCTTTTATACCTCTCTCCTTCCACGGGCCCTATTCCCATGGGCCGAGCTTTTTGGGCCCAACTTGGGCGGACGGGCCTTAATCCCAATACCAATAAAAGCCTTCAATAAGAAATATGGTCGGATGTCATTTCCTCGAGAAATGGATTGCCTATGGCAGCTAATATCATCTCCTTGTTCCTGAGGAAAACGAAGTAAGGGGAACGCATGCTAAAACACTGATATGTCGAGCAAAGAACAATGCAAGGAACTACAAGGGAAGGTGGAGAACTGGAAGATAAAGAAAATTAAGGCAAAAATAATCATGTTGATGGTATTTAGCATATAAAGAGCAGCATAGCAATATCTCCTATACGAAAGACAAAAGCAACACTTGAAACATGTCACTAGTGATGGACAAACTAGAATCATTTCTAGTCTTCCCCCTTAGTTTTCAAACATTCAAGCTGTAAGTAGAATGGAACAAAAAAATTACCTTGTGCTTGAAGAGAAGCCCACGGAGGATATCCAATTTGAGTAGAGGAATCACAGAATAGACGGAATAAACATTTATGACAAAACGACAATATTGATCCAAAATGCATGCAAATCTAGTCCTATGGTCAAAGAAGTGACAAGGAAGCCATAAGGTTAGAAACAATATCGATCGTTTCTGCAAACAACAAATTCCTGGGAGCTGTCAATAAAAGCAATACAAACATAAAACATGGAGCTCAGGCGCGTGAAACTATAGTACTGTACCCACCGACTGGCCGAAAAGGGAAATTATAGCATCCACTAATGACTGAATACCCTACTGCTTTTGCCACATAAATAATTCTCAAAATGCCCAAAAGAGTATTGAGACCCCTCGAAACAGCGATAGACTAAAAGCCAAAACTGTCATTGTTGACGGCAAGGTTGAACGGAGTCATTGCTCGAACGTCCTGAGCCCTTACATTCCTCTCACGGACACCAACTCCAGAAACTGCAGAAGGGCTTCAACAAAGCCATTGGCCCCCATGAAAATTCTAGCCTCCTCGTCATCCTTTAGCAAAAGCCTGATTTGTTCTACCACTATGCACTTTTTGCACAATTCCTCTCTCCATTTAGCACTTCAAGAAAATGGTCATGTTTTTGAGAAATATTTAGAAAAAAAGCAGATTTTATTCCTTAGGAAGAGATAAAAATCCTCATTTATGGCCATATTTTTTACACTAACTTAAAAAAGTGATACCCGACCCACCACGCAATACACTTAGACAGAGATTTTTTTTTGGTAAGGCTTAGACAAGGAGATTTGGTCTCCGCATCCTAGGACAAATAGATTATTAGGGTTCTCCCAAGTTTAAAAGGGAAAAATTACAAAGAGCGGATTGGATAGGGATGTTCGTTTGCCTCAGATGCAACAACCTTACTGCCACCAACTATTATTCAAGTTTTAACTATAAATTTCAGGAAAATTTTAAATAATTAATTGTGAAAGAAATATGTATTACTAAGAAAAATTAGTCTTAAACCTATAATACCGATGCATGTTCAGTTATTTTTCCATTATACCAATTTAGTCTCAAAATTTTACGTGAAATTTCAATATAGTCATTTCAATTAATTTTTGCCAGAAGTTGCCGGCGTGGCTTACTAGTTATAGCCTTGTGATTCTCCACATTCTTTTTTGGCTTACTACTCCCTCATTGCTTCCCTCTCATCTCCATAATTCCATTGGAATCTCCAATACACATCCAGACTCATGGATTCTTTCATTCAATTTCTCAAATTTTTTCACATAATACATTTATTCTGAAAATATAAATTTTTACGCATAATTTCTCAAATTATGGTCGATACCCTCTTAGTTAACTCGTTGGGCCTATCAATATAAATTTGCAGGATTTGTGACGGTTCTGCAAGAGTTGATGTCACTAGCCAGTGTGGCTCATCAATGCCTCTTTGTATCGCAGGCAGTATGGAACAAGGAAAAGTAAAGAAGTCACCATTGAAGGGAGGGTTCAATTTGACTTGTTCTAGGTACGATTTTCAGAGGTTTTACCTGAGTACCTCGCTCTTTTCCAAGGAGATATATGGATAACCCAAAGTTTTCTCTGTTGTGATAGGCTATGCAACGAGATTATAAACTGAGTTCTTATTCAATGAACTCTGTTTCAGCACACTTCCTTTCTGAACAGGTGAGCTTCAATCTCTTGCTGAAGTTTAGGTCAGCATTTGCTTCTGTGGTGTCTGTCTTTTTTCATTTGGCATATGCGTGATTGAGATGCAAGGTAGTTTCTGTGGCTAGGAGGAAAAGTTTCTGTACTGTTTCTGCAGTTGGTAGTAACCGGTAATTGAAATGTCTTTGTTAGTTTGAGGGACTTCCTTTTTGTTTGGGCATCAGAGCATGGTGTAAATCCTGGAAAGATGTTATAGGGATAACATATTGTAAAGATAATGGGAAAGGTGAATTGTAGTGTCAGCTTTACAAGTTCACACCTGAGTTCCCTTATGCTCCAGCTTAAGGTTCACCAACCATCTTCATGATGAGGGAAAACTTTGTATCATTGTTCTCATAGTTTGATGAGCTGATGGAGAAATGTGATTACATAAGATGTTCAATGCTTGCTAATAATAAAAGCATTGTTAGTCTAAGAAGCTGGATGATTTTCTCCGCAACAGATCTCTTCTTCTACAGTTTTACTTTTGAGACTTGCTTTTTCTTGAGGGCCTCAGCATTACCAGTCTTACATCTTTGAAGATGATTATTGAGGGCTACACATGTTTAGAAGTTAATTTAATGTGTATTTTGATGATTGGAAAGATTTTTTTGTTATGTTTGACTGAACTCTTCACTGTTATAAGGAGTGGTCACAAGATTTAGTCGATTCAATTGTTTCAATTATCAGCTTCTTATATGGTGAGCTAGGCAGCACAATGTTTATTAGCTTATCAGCTCATGTCCCATTGACAATGCTTTTCATCTGCATGCTTTGGAGACACGCATGGTCGAAGAAAATATTTGCCAGTTGATGCATCAATGGTTGTATCATCTCATTGGCAATATGATGCTTCCACTGGTAGGATTTGAAGAATTGTTCTTCTAAGGATCTGCTTTCCATAAGTTAATTAAGAAAATAAATATCAACTGTGATTTTTGTAATTGAACATATTTTCCCTTCATCACTTTCTTGGAGGTAGCCAAACTATCTTATATGAGTTCATGGCACTTCTTTTCATTCAGAAAGAGGATGTTCACCATTAAATAATATTGGATCTTCAAAATGGCAATGCGGAAATGAGGAGGTGGCTTGCTGTATATTGTTCCAAGGTACAGACGTTCTTTGGAAGTTTTCTTCTACTTCCAGTATATATTACCCTCGCTCCATACGTGTTCCTATATATTGGCTGGGTAGTATGTTTGCTTTTGATATAATTCCACAATTAGTTAGTAATCTGCAGGGGGGTGGAGCTTGACGCTTCTGAGCCGCAGGCAAATCAAATGCTGTTGCCATCTTTTTCCCTATCTAGTGTGATCTAGTGCATTTCTCTATTTGGATGTCCATTTTGATATAGTTTTTTGTTTATTAACGGTGGCGGCAGCCTATAACAGCTGCTTGTCAAATCATGGTTTGTTGGTTTATGTTCCAGCAGGAATTATGTGGAAATACAGAGTGCTTTCATGATGCACATTAGAAGTGTCCTGTTGATGCATGGTCTTGTTAAGAAATTGCTTGACTGGATTAAGTAATATTTGAATCAGTTAAATTGCTTTAGAGCGTTTGATAGATTGTCCTGAGGTTAGTGTATTGCTTTGTCTAACTTGTTTTTCCTCGAGTGTTGCATTCAGTCCTCGAGAATTAGATGAGGTCTGTCACAGTGTAGGTACCGTCCAAAACATCCATCTATCTCCATTTACATTGACTTTAGCTTTGCTTTAGGAGACATTTCTTGCAACTAATGCATTGGCTGGATGACATTTCTTTTTATTGCAGGATGCTTATCTCCCACAGCGGTTGCTGGACAAACTGATGTTAGTTTACAATCATGTGGAGATGGCAAGGGTCACCGGTTTTCCCATATCTTTTCTTCTTTTCTGGGGCCAGAGCATTAAGGTCGCGTATTCTTGGGTTTTAATTTGATGATCATTTCATTTTTAAAGATTGTTGCTGATTTCAGAAAATCCTACCATTCATTGTTGTAGGTCCTTTCCCAACTTCTTAGGAAGGCAAAACAGAAGAATCTTGTTATCCCAAATATGAAACGGGCAGGATCTGAGCAAGGAACATATGAGGGTGCTACATTGAGTTGGTCTTATAAACTTCTCTGTCCGAAAAATGCCAGATAGTTTTAGTACACTGCCGATAGCTCCCTTTTCTCACTAGCCAATATTATGTCGTTCTCGCTGAGCATATTTAGGAAAACCAACTTTACATCGCTTGCAGCCTGTGACAATTAAAAAATAACTCGTAATTCTTGATGGTCCATGATTTTTCAGGTTTTGGAGGCCAAGGCAGGTTTCTATGAAAAGCATATTGCGACATTGGATTTTGCTTCTCTGTATCCATCAATAATGACGCCCTGTAATTTGTGCTATTGCACACTGGTGATTCTTCTTGCTGTGGCTCCTTATAATGCCTTCAAGTTATTTCAAGACAAAATGATATAGGGAAAATTAGATTTCATTTTCATCTGAGGTAGAAGCCTTTTGTGGTGATTGTTATTTATTATAAAACAATCCTTTGTTATGCTTGAGTTTACTCCGCCATGTATCGAATGGTTAGTTTGTCACGCCCCGAATCTTGAGCGCGCGCACATCCCTTGGTGGTCGATAGAATTTTGCGACGTTCCTAGGACTTGTCGCCGACCCTTTTTTATTTTATTGCACATGCGGAAGTGAATTAACTAATCCCCTGACAACAACAAACATGGGATAGAAAAGTAGGATAACCAATTTCAAATCAAACACACTTTCATAAACACCTTAAGCTTATACAAAAGGTCTATCTCATAAAGGACTACTAAGCCACCTATACTCCTAACCCTTCCGCTTCAAGCTCCAGGTTCTTCACACTGGGGATCTGAAAATGGTTATTGAATAACCAGTGAGATGTAAATCTCAGCGAGTTCTTCCCCTAGTCCCTCGATTAGTACACCAACTCAACTCGAGGTATCTCTTCAGAACCATCCCACAAACAAATCAAAGATTAACAATCAACAATCAATAGTCAGTTCGCATGTAACCTTACCCAGTATGCCATACCCTGCACATCATAACTCAGCACAATACACGCAATACACGTGGCCATTAGATGATATAGTTCATCAATCACATACAAATCGTGTTACAAGCGATCTCACCTGGCCATGGCCACACAAACGCGTTGTCTCAGGTAGAGGCGCGGATGCACCACCATCCCTCATCCCAGCCCAGTATTGTTCTCTTTGGGCCCCGCATTGGTGCGGATGAACTGTCATCCCAGTCAGGCCACCCCTCAAGGCTTTGCTCTCAATACAACGGAAGCATGTGTGAAATGTGTTATCGGTTCATGCGTGCATGCCATACACAGTGTGCTCAACTCATGCATGACTAAAACTAAAGATGCCATGATTCTCATGCGTTTTTGCACATTAGTGCGCCACACAGCACACATCGATCAATCACATGGATCCCAGTCAATGCAACATATAACATTCTTCTGGCATAACCGGGCATCATCTCATACCATCGAGCACGGCAACGTCTACATCTAAACGGCATTCCATATAGGAGCATTGGCCCAGCCTCCACCGCGATCGGCATTCGTTGACTTAGGGCATTCCCGAAGGAGCATCGTCCGGCTCCAAAGGCTTGTGACGGCATCTCATATTATTCACGCATTCATTCAATTTCGGCCTAGGACACTGTGCATTACACTCAAATACATCAATTAAAATGGTGATCCCGGCCTAGTTTCTTCATATTAGAAATGCATGGTAAAAAAATCGTGTGTGGGGACACGGTCATATCGAACCAGAAAATTTGTGTCATCTTAAATCCCACAATTTGGTATAGTATTTAAAAACACTTTCGGCGTCCAAAACCTAACACCCGATATTTTCTAATTAAATACCAACAGTTTCCAATCACCATACAATTGCACAAAACATCACCCAATTCATGCGGGTGCCCATGCATTTACACATCCATTCACTTAATAAAATCAATACACATGAAATTAGACAACTTTTCATTCTCGGGTGAACAGTGCGCGTGAACAGTGTTTCGTGAACAGTGTCGCTTGAACAGTACTTGTGAACAGTGCGTCATGACATAGTGAAATTCCAGAATTAAGTAACTAATAAAATATATCCACAAGTCATTAAAAACACTAATTAAAACAAGCAAAGCATCAAGAACCATCATCAAACTAACATCAGTTCTAATTGGCAGAAATCGGGCTTTCGTGCGTCACCAAATTTAAATCTAGAAACCTAACCAATCGAGCTCAGAAAATTCTCAAATTTGAATATGTTGTAAAGGACACATAAATGAAGATTTTTTTATGAAGACACCTAAATCCAGATCCTTCTAGATTCAGCCCAGTAAATCACTCAATCCAGCGCCAAAATTAGGTCTGTTCTCATAAAGTCAGTTTTCCGAAATCAGTTTGGTTCAAGGTCTTAAACACGTCCGTTTGATTTGAAATTTGAGTATGTTAAAATAGAAGAGGTGAAAAATAACTTTTGTGAAGAAACCATTTTAAAATTCGAACTTCAAGAGTCGATAAAAACCCCTAGAATCCTAAAAGGTCACCAGTTCCAGCGAAAATTGAAGTTCTGTTTGAAGATGGCGGAGTGGATATCTCCCGCTTCTGAGTCCCTAAAAATATTGAGAAAAATATATGTTGTATCTTGAGAGATCTAAAACATTTTTTTAGAAGACATGGGCTTCAGATTTGCGACCGATTTCAATCTACAAAAATTGCAAACAACAGACATCCAGGAACCAGTTCTGAAGAACAGCCTCTGTTTTCACCCAAATCATTCTCAAACGTGTTAATCTCACGAATTAGACTAATATTAATCCATTCTAATGCTAATCTAACCATTCTAACTTATAACTAATCCATACTTAAGTTAGTCTAAACCATCCTTAAACCTAATCAATCTCCTTAGCAAGTTTAGGCACTAATCAAAGGATTAGGAGCTAAACTCACCCAACGAAAATTCCAACGACATGTTTCTAATCCGTTGACTTAAAGTCTAAAGGCTATCGTTGAAGAAAGAACAGAATCTGAGTGCTTCATTAAGGATTTGGCCTTATCGATTGGGGAAGATCTCTTGGCTGGATATGACATAACGGATTCCTTTATTCAAATCAAGATTGATTAAGGATCCGATGATTGGCGAAGTATTCTTGGAAGGTTCTACTTATGGAAACCAAGATCCTGATTGTATGGGCGAGCATGATTGATGGGCTATCGACATGTTCCTTTAATAGCTCGAATGATCTTCCTAATTGATTCTGTCCAACGGGAAGATTGGAAGAATTCCTTTGGTAAGTGCCAACGGGTATGATGGCACAAAGGAGTATAAAATGAAGACGTTCTAGTTGTTTGAGGATGTGCACGATAGAAGAATTCCAAAGTCTGAAGCTCTTTGATTCTTAGTCAATTAATTTACTGAGCGAAATCTTGTACGCAAAAGAGAGTCTATATTTTGAGATACCTTGAGGAAGTGTGGTAGAATATCTACACTGTGGAATCAAGGGAAAGCATTGCTGTAACATCTCTTTTGTTCATAGTGAAATCCAGCCAGTGGGCTGTCAGTGCATAAGAGTGGACGTAGGCTTGGAATAAGCCGAACCACTATAAACCTTGTGTTCAATTTTCTCTTCCCTACTCTTTGTTTTACTTTGATCATAGTTTGTTTTGTTAACTAAATGAGAGCTTCCTTTCTATTGTCTGCCTAGTATTGCTTTCATATCTCGAGAAATTATTTTTACACCTATTCACCCCCTCTAGGTGCTTATACTAGCTATATCAATTGGTATCAGAGCTTGTGTACTCACTTTGTTTGAAGTGTTTTACTTCAGAGTTAAAGATCCATGGCTAGTATGCTAGCTCCAGGGCTGGTGGAAGGGCAAAGCAATACCAGACCACCTTACTTTGATGGAAATGATTACAACATCTAGAAAAACAAGATGAAAGCGTTCCTACGATCAAAGGATCCTCTGGAATGGGACGTTGTAGAAAAAGGAATCACTCCTAAAGCTGCATCTGTCTTAGAGAGAGGAAAAGAAACTGTTGAGTCAAGTGAAATGACTTAAGAAGAGATAATCAAGAGACAAGCTCTTGATGCAAAAGCAATTTATTCTTTATATTGTGCTTTGTCACCTACTGAATATAACAAAATATCTTCTTGTGTTATAGCAAAAGAAGTCTGGGATAGATTACATATCACCTATGAAGGAACTGATTGAGTGAAAGAGACCAGAATCAACATTCTCCTCGGTCAATATGAAGCCTTCAAAATGAAATCAGGAGAATCTATAACTGACATGTTTAGCCGTTTTACAGAAATCGTGAATGGTCTTGAAAATCAAGGTCAACCAATTTCTGATATCATGAAGGTAAACAAGCTTCTGTGTGGACTCTCCAAGGATTGGAATCACATAAAGACCTCAATAAGAGAGACACAAAGAATCATGCCACTATCTGTCGATGAGTTGGTTGGAACTCTTCAGTCTTATGAAGTGGAGCGAATCAATGAAGATGAAGATTCTAAAGGTAAGAAGTCCATTGCATTAAAATCCAATGATGACTCTGATGTTACAGATTCTGAAGACGATATGGACGATGAGGAGCTTGCTCTCATGATAAGAAGATTCAGAAAGCTGAACAGAAAAGAAATAAGATTCAATCCAAAGAAGCAAAGTTTTCAAAAGCAACAAACCAAGTCTGTTAATGATGATGAATCAAACAAAGATGTAGTCTGTTTTGAATGTAAGAAAAAGGGACACATCAGACCCAATTGTCCTCTTCTGAGGAAGTAGAAAGGAAAAGCTGAAAAGTATCGAAAGGCTCTTAAAGCAAAAACCTGAAGTGATATAGAGTGTGAAGAAAGTGATGATGATTATGCCAATATATGTCTGATGGCACAATCGGATTCAGATTCAAACTCCGAGACAAACTCAGATTCAGACAGTGAATTTGAGGTAAGTAACTTTAAAATCCCTGTTAAAGTTTCTAAATACATTGATGAGCTGTGTTTTAGTCTTAAGACTTCTCTTAAAAGGATTTCCGAACTTAAAAAGGAAAACTCTGCACTAAAACAATAGGAAAATGTTTTGAAAGAAAAGTTAAAATGTTTAGACATGAATGTTTCCACTCTTAAAGAAAGCGAAGATAATCTTTTAAAAGAAAATGCATTTTTAAAAAATGACTTATCAAATATTTCAAAAAGATTTTCAATAGGATCTGAGAAACTTGAGAAAATTCTTTTAGCACAAAGACCTTATTTCAATAAATCTGGTTTAGGAATGACAGCAGAAACCATTCATTTAATTGATTTTCCTAAAGTGAAGGAAAGAATTAAGCAAAGACCTACAAGAGATGCTTACAAAAATCATTTCAAAAAGGTTTTTGTAAAACCAGTAGGTCGAAATGCTCTCAGATGTTCAAAGTGCAATAGTGCAGATCATTTTGAAAAAGAGTGTCCTATGGTTTGGAAACCTGTTAAGAAAGTATGGGCAAAAACCGCATATCATACTAACACCAATGGACCCAAGAAAATATGGGTACCAAAGAAAGCTTGAGTCTCTTTTTTAAATGCAGGTCACTATCAAGAAAAATGTAAAATGGTATCTGGATAGTGGATGCTTAAGACATATGACAGGAGATTCAAATTGCTTCATAAAGCTTGTTCAAGTAAATGGTGGAAAAGTCTCATTTGGAGGAAACAACAAAGGAAGAATTGTGGGATTTGGAACTGTAAAGATTGGAAACCTCACAATAAGCAATGTTTCCCTAGTGGAAGGACTCAACTACAATCTGCTCAAAGTATCAATCGGTGTGATGATGCTTGGTTTCAAAATCAATTTTCAAGAGGGAATATATTCAGGAATCAGTAAAGATTCTACTCAGTCATTCATGGGTCGAAGACATGGAAATATCTACCTCTTGGATGTGAAACCAGATGAATCGCAATGTCTAATCTCAATTCAAGATGAAGCGAGCTTATGGCACAAAAAGCTTGGGCACATCAATATGAAGCAAATAGCCAAAATTTCAGCAAAGAAGCTTGTTCGTGGTCTACCAATTTATCATACCAAAAGTCTGATCTATGCACACCATGCGTATTGGGAAAGCAGGTAAGAAATTCCTTTAAACCAATAAATCAAGTTTCCACTAATCGTGTACTGCAGCTTTTGCATATGGATCTCTTTGGACCAACCAGAACTCAAAGCATTGGAGGTAAGAAATATTGCCTAGTAATTGTGGATGACTACTCTCAATTTACTTAGGTATATTTCCTAGCAAGTAAGTCTGAAACCTTCTCTTATTTTGAAAAGTTTGCTAAAAAGGTTCAAAATGAAAAAAGGGTATGTTATTTCAAATATAAGAATAGACCATGGAGGTGAATTTGAAAATCAAGATTTTACAAAATTTTGTGATGAATCTGGTTTTCAGCATGTGTTCTCCTCTCCATATACTCTAGAGCAAAATGGAGTTGTGGAAAGAAAGAATAGATCGCTTCAAGAAATGGCTAGAACTCTTTTAATTGAAAGTAACATCTCTTCACGATTTTGGGCTGAAGCAGTTTCAACAGCATGTTATATTATCAATAGAGTTTTTCTAAGGCCTATTCTGGAAAAAACCCCATATGAGTTATTCAAAGGAAAGAAGCCTATTGTTTCATATTTTCATGTGTTCGGATGCAAATGCTTTATATTGAAAAATGCAAATGATAGAGTTGGTAAGTTTGAAGAAAAATCAGACGAATGCATCTTCTTTGGATATTTTACCTCAAGCAAAGCCTACAGAGTCTATAACAAGAAGAGTCAATCTGTGGAGGAATCAATGAATGTCAAATTCCAAGATTCTATGCAAAATGAATTTATTTAGACTCATCTTGAAGAATCTGAACCTGCTCTAGACTCTACAAAGTCTAAATCTCAAGAAGCAGCTCAGACTCTGAAAGACCAGCAACAAGTGGTTATTGAAGATTCAAATGAAGAAAGTGATCATCAACCTGACAAATCAACCAGTAACTGGAAGCATAAGTCCAGTCATCCCAAAGATCTCATTATTGGCGACATTAATGAAGGAATTCGCACAAGATCCAAAAGGCGCGAAGAGTCTAGTGTTGTGGCTCTTATTTTTGAAATAGAACCAAAAAGCATAGAAGAAGCTTTATCTGATGAAAGCTGGATTGAAGCTATGCAAGAAGAACTCAGACAATTCAGCGTTAATGATGTCTGGGAGTTGACTCATAAACCAAAAGGTAAATCTATTATTGGAGCTAAATGGGTTTTCAGGAACAAGATGAACGAGAAAGGAAAAGTTGTAAGAAACAAAGCAAGACTCGTGGCCAAGGGATATACGCAAGAAGAAGGGATAGACTATGACGAGACTTACGCACCAATAGCAAGGTTAGAAGCAATTCGATTATTACTTGCTTTTGCTTGTTATAAGAATTTCAGGTTATTCCAAATGGACGTCAAAAGTGCTTTCCTAAATGGATTTATCCATGAGGAAGTCTATGTGGAACAACCACTCGGGTTTGAAGACTCAAGGAAGCCAGACTCAGTATTCAGACTGAAAAAAGGCCTTGTATGGTTTAAAGCAAGCACCTCGAGCTTGGTACGACAGGCTGAGTAAGTTTTTAATACAAAATGGCTTTGTCAAAGGTAAAGTAGACACTACTCTGTTTATCAAAAGAGAAAGCAAAAGTTTTTTGCTTGTTCAAATATATGTTGATGATATTATTTTTGGATCCTCTAATGAAAGTTTGTGCAAGAAATTCTCTAAGTCTATGCAGGATGAATTTGAAATGAGCATGATGGGAGAACTAACCTTCTTTCTTGGACTTCAAGTGAAACAATTGAAGGAAGGACTTTTATTCATCAAGAAAAATATGCTAATGATCTTGTCAAAAAGTTTGGACTGGAAAATTGCAAAAAGACTGATATACCAATGTCAAGTTCCTTGAAGATAGACAAAGATGAAGGAGGAAAGAAAGTTGACCAGAAGCTATACAGGAGTATCATCGGTTCACTTCTTTATCTTACTGCTTCTAGACCTGACATTTTGTTTAGTGTTTGCATTTGTGCTAGATTTCAAGCAGACCCTAAAGAATCTCATCTAAGTGCTGCAAAGCGTATTATCAAATACATTGCTTCAACTTCAAGCATCGGCCTTTGGTATCCTAAAAGGGAGACTTTACTCTTCTTGGATACTCAGACGCAGATCTAGCCGGTTGCAGAGTTGATAGAAAGAGCACCTCGGGTACCTGTCAGTTACTTGGAAGTAGGACAGTGTCT
Organism: Eucalyptus paniculata subsp. matutina; assembly: GCA_017140255.1. Lineage (NCBI taxonomy): Eukaryota > Viridiplantae > Streptophyta > Magnoliopsida > Myrtales > Myrtaceae > Eucalyptus > Eucalyptus paniculata. The sequence goes on from CM029442.1 coordinate 49,223,512, forward strand.
TGGTTTTCAAGGAAGCAAAATACAGTAGCTCTTTCTATAGCAGAAGCAGAGTATGTAGCTCTCGGAAGTTGTTGTTCACAAATTCTGTGGATAAAACAACAACTAAGAGACTTTGGAATTGAAGATTCATGCACGGAGATTAACTGTGACAACACCAGTGCAATCAATCTTACCAAAAATCCAATTCTTCACTCAAGAGCAAAGCATATAGAGATTTAACATCACTTCATTAGTAATCATGTTCAAAATGGAGAAGTTTCGATTCAATTTGTTGACTCAAAGAACCAACTGGCGGATATATTTACAAAGCCTTTGGAGAAAAATCAATTTGAAATCATCCGTTCTAGACTCAACATCTTGAAGCTTGAAGAAGTTAAAGTCTAGAGACTCTCAGACTCAGACAATCATGGGTCTTGACTGTAAGTTATTTTATTTTCTCTTATATTAAATCTCGGAAAGGTACGATCATTTATAATTGATTTATGCTATCTTCAATTTCCGTGAAAAGTGCAATTTTACCTTTTCAAAAAGAGTTAATTTCTCTTTAAAAATGGCAGTTATTTATTTTTGAAAAAGGCAGTTATTGTTAAAAGGAGGCATCTTTTCACTTTCCTTTACGACGTTTGGTATTTCTCCTTTCGACTAGGCTATATACAGTCGGTTCCTCTTCACTTAACTCCAAAACCCTAAAAAGCATCGATCTTCCATTCCTGTCTTCCTCCCTTGTTTAATCTTCAAAAAAGTTGTCATCTTTCTTGGGAAAGTCAAGCAAGGAATCTTTCAAAGACTAAGAAAGATGTCGTCTTCAAGAAAGTCTTCGAGGATCGCAAGTAGGGGACCACGGCGAATGAGTGAGGGGCCTACTCACTTTGATCTCACCGAGGAAGAGGAGTCACCAAGTCAGCAGCAGAGCCCACAACATTCTCAGCAGCGTCATTCTCCACCAACTAGTCCACAGGGTGTGGGTCATCAACAAGAGGAAGAAATCATTGAAGACGCAGATCCTGTAAGAATTCAAAGGCCCTCTTTTATTTATAAGCTTTACCGTGCTTTAAAGAGGATTGGTACTCCATTGAACTACATCGATGAGTTTCTTAAGGACAAGGGATATGGGAATGAGTACATCTTTTTGCGAAAAATGGAGCATTTGGGAATTGCTCCTAAGGGGTTGGCAAAAGAAGCCCTTGCAAATATCCCAAGTGATCCGCGTGTTGGGGGATTTAATCCGACAGATGGAAATGATGATGACAAATTGTACAACCAATTTCAACCGAGAATGGGTGTTGCGGCGAAAATTCGAGGAAAAAGGACAGAGTTGTTTCGATCGAAGGAACAGAAGGATCTATACTCCAAATTGTTGAAGCGTGGGGTGATAAACCCTAGGAGTGTGGATTTTGATTTCCTTGATGCTGTGAATGTCAATTTGAGGGAAAAGTTCAGTTTTCTTCAACTTGAACAGTTTTGTTCTGACACCACAGAGGCCTATGCTCAATTAACTGCATATTTCTATTCAAATCTTAGTTTCTTGGATGCGAATAGAATATCTTTTAGTGTCCGAGATCAGGACTTTGTGGTTGATGTGGATATGCTGGCGGATGTGATTGGGGTTGAGAGAGGAAGATATCAACCCATAAATGTCTCTATTGCTCGTGCCACATTGGAACTTGTTAAAGACAGAAGGACAGAGGGAAGGATTTCCTACTCAAGGATGCGTACGAACAACATTTTGCTTCACAAGATTGTGATCAATTGCCTCAGACCGAAATCAACTTCCAAGACTGATGTTTCAAACTCAGAGGCAAAGTTGATGTACGCCATCAATGTTGGGAAAAAGTTTTCTCTTCCTCATACTATTCTGTTCCACATGTATAGAGCAATGGTGAAGGACAAGGGCCAACTTCTTTATCCAGGTCTTGTGTTAAAGATATTCAGACATTTGAATATTCAGCCTCCACAAATTCTTTGTGTTCGACCGTGTGACAAAATGGTGGTAGGACTGAAAATGGTGTCCAAAATGCATCTGAAAGAACTTGACAAGGCGTTGGAGAAATTTAAGGAGAAAACCCCTGTCAAAACTCATTAAGTCTCTTCTGCAGCGAAACGAAAAGGGAAGGAGCCCATGGTTGCTCCATCCAAAAAGAGAAGAGCTCTCATCATTGAGGATGAAGATGATGAGGATGACCTCACCATTTCTGCTATAGCATTGAAGAAGCTTAGTCGTTCTGTTCCAGAATCAATGGAACGACAGGAGAAAGAAGCAGAGGAGAGAGAAGGACAGGAGAAAGAAGAAGAAGAGAAAGAAGAAGAAGAGAGAGAAGAAGAAGAGAAAGAAGCAGAGGAAAGAGAAGCAGAGGAGCAAGAAGTAGAGGAGAAGGAAGAAGAGGAGAGAGAAGCTGAAGAAAAAGAAGCAGAGGAGGAATGGTTTGAAGAAGAAGAAGAAGAAAGAGAAAATCAAGAGGAAGGAGAGCATGAAAAACACTCTTCTCCACCTGAAGCCATAGAAACAGGGGGAGATGGGGAGCAAAGAGTCATATCCTGTTACCAGTGAAGGAGTCAGCCACTCTCCAGCAGATCCAGAGGACATTCATGCCTCTTAATTTCCTGAGAAGGGACATGATGCTTCATCGCCAAATCTGCGTGATTATGCTGATATACCATCGTCTGCCTTTACTCCATCAGATCGTGCCGAAGCCAGTACGCAGACTGATAATACAACAGATTTTCGCAGAATCCTTGATGTTCTCTTGGAAATGCGGGGTCAGATATATGCTTTGGAGTGCGAAGGTTCAGAACTTGAAGAATGCTGGACAAGCTTCTTCCGTTTCCTTGTCTGATCAGATCCAAGCCCTTGCTCTTCAAATTCAAGCCAATGCTAAAGGTGAAGAGGTGGCTCATCTAAAGGAAGACTTAAAAAAGCTGGAAGGCATCGTTCAGTCTATGGCAGATTTCCAGCTTGTTCGCATTCCCAAGCAAATTTGACTTCATCTCAACCTTTTTTATGATGACAAAAAGGGGGAGAGATGCAAGCTTTGAAAACTTTGAACTTAACTTGTTGAATTTTTAGTTTGTTTTGATGTTTGTCTTGCGTGTCTGGATAAGGATTGAATGTGGATTTGGATTTGACTGCTACTTTTATATTAAGTATTATTGATATCTTATGAATGGCTTTACTCTCATGCAAGACTAACCTATTTTCTATGGTTGCAGATTCTAATGTTATCATTAAGCCATTAATCTTTATGAGATATCCATATTTGCTTGAGTAATGTTTTGCAGGTCAAAGTTATTCAAATCTGCAAGAAAGTTTTGTCACCATCAAAAATGGGGAGATTGTTGGAGAAATCTTTCTGGAATATTTTGAATCTGACAAAACGTTTCCATCAGTCTAGTTTGAAGATTTGCAGACTCTACTATTTAAAGTCTGAAGACCTCCGGACTGCCAGACTCAAGACTCAAAGTCTATTATCAATGACAGTTTCTAATCCGTTGAAGAAAGGCTATCCATAACTGAGTGCTTCATTAAGGATTTGGCCTTATCAACTGGAGAAGATCTCTTAGCTGGATATGACATAACGGATTCCTTTATTCGAATCAAGATTGATTAAGGATCCAATGATTGGCGAAGTATTCTTGGAAGGTTCTACTTATGGAAACCAAGATCCTGATTGTATGGGCGAGCAAGATTAATGGGCTATCGACATGTTCCTTTAATAGCTCGAATGATCTTCCTAATTGATTCTGTCCAACGGGAGGATTGGAAGAATTCCTTTGGTAAGTGCCAATGGGTATGATGGCACAAAGGAGTATAAAAGGAAGACGTTCCAGTTGTTCGAGGAGGTGCACGATAGAAGAATTCCAAAGTCTGAAGCTCCTTGATTCTTAGTCAATTCATTTACTGAGCGAAATCTTGTACGCAAAAGAGAGTCTATATTTTGAGATACCTTGAGGAAGTGTGGTAGAATATCTACACTATGGAATCAAGAGAAAGCATTGCTGTAACATCTCTTTTGTTCATAGAGAAATCCAGCCAGTGGGCTGTCAGTGTAGAAGAGTGGACATAGGCTTGGAATAAGCCAAACCACTATAAACCTTGTGTTCAATTTTCTCTTCCCTATTCTCTGTTTTACTTTGATCATAGTTCGTTTTGTTAACTAAAAGAGAGCTTCCTTTCTATTGTCTGCCTAGTATTGCTTTCATATCTCGAGAAATTATTTTTACACCTATTCACCCCCCTCTAGGTGCTTATACTAGCTATATCAAATACACTAATGTATTGTTGATCAGACTTGATCCCACTTGGCACCTGCTCCCTAATCACATCATGCTTTTTCTTGGACGAAAGAAGAGAGAAGCATGTGTCATGGTCAAGAGGTTCTTGTGGCTAAAGACTGTGGACTTTCAAGGAGGACTTCCTGAGATCACCATGGTCCCGCAAGAGAGCTTCCAAAATGTTCCAAGGGCGGGCGATACGGTAATTGTGCTAAGTTCTAGAACTCTCTTGCCATTAGTGTGGGTGGTTGGTAGGTTGGGCAATACGATCTCTTCCGCCGGATGAAATGTCGATCAATGGTTGTAATCTAAGGGTCTCAAATATAAGAAGAGGTGCCCTCTCCCTCATTTGTATTCATCTAACCATTTAGTAATCAAAAGCTCCTTTTGTTTCTATGGTATATGCTTGATCTCTGCTCAATCTTTCCATTAATGAGCACGAAGTGTCATGAAAATATTGTTGTGGAAGCTGATCGAAAATTTGCAATTAAATCGAGAGGGAGAGAAATTTGACAAAGAAATAAAATGAGAAACAATAAAGGATATGAGAGATTTACTTGGTTCGGTCTCGAGTGTTGAAACCTACAATCCCTAGGGAGAGCCCCGTCAATAATCTACTATTGAATTGGAGAATCACATAATCATAATCGCTCACATGCTCGAGTGTTCTTCAATTATATAATTATAACCAATTTCCACGGTTTATATAGCATGAACTTTGTGCTCAGCACTCCCTTTTGTTTGGGGGGAGGGAGGGAGGGAGAGAGAGAGTCCCTTTTGTTTGGCTGATGAAAGAAAGCATAAAAGACCAAAGGGACTACTACACATTGCGTTAAAAATAATACTAAAAGGAGTGTGACATCCTGAAATTCGACCCCATGTCACATCCCAAACCCCGGGCACGTGCACATCCCTCGGCGGTCAATTAAAAAACAACATTCCCAGGACGCGTCGCCGACCCTTTTCTTTTTATCTTTCAATTAAGCACATGCGAAGCCAAATTAAATAAACACCCTGACAACCATCTAGGATAGTTTAAAAACATACTGACGCCCTTTTTTCACAAAACACACTTTATATACAAACCAGGTTAACCTTGCAAGTTCATATACAAAAGGTATGACTCAAAAAGAGACTACTACGCCACCTACTCTCCGGACCCTTTCGCCTCGGGCTCCGGATTCTTCATCCTAGGGACCTGAAAAAGGGTTAATCACAATGAGGTAAGATAAAATCTCAGTGAGTGAAAACCCTAAACCCCGATTAGGACGAGAATTCACTCAGAGGTAGCCTAAACATGCGTCACACACAAGCTTATCTCGCCTCAGCACCTCCCTGCATATTAGTGCCACATATATCATATGCATACAGCAAACGTATTTAATAACTGAAATACCTCAATTCATCTTGCAAACAATCACATAGGTTCCGATTATAAGGTAAAATTCTTATGACACGTCCCATTCCGTGCCACATAATTTTGTCCCATAATCAGGCGTAGGTATCACAACCACTCAGGCGTGTTCCAATTATTACGGCCCAACGGCCATGGCACCTCACTGAGGAGCTTCGTTCCGAAATCCATTCGCGAACGGCAACGTCTAGCATCCTTTGCCTAGACGGCACCCCACTGAGGAGCTTTGTTTCGAAATCCATTCGCGAACAGCAACGTCTAGCATCCTCTACCTATACGGCATCTCATTGAGGAGCTTTGTTCCGAAATCTATTCGTGAACGGCAATGTCTAGCATCCTTTGCCTAGACGACACTCTACTGAGGAGCTTCGTCCTACGTAAACGCTTCAGGACGGTTTCCACTTAGTGACCACACAAGCACATACTTGGCCAAGAACACCGTACTTTGCATCCAAATACCTTGTATTTAAATAATGAACTTGGCCTATTTTCTCTGTATTAAAAATCATCCTAGTAAAATAATCGTGCGTGGTCACGCATTTAAATCGAACTATTAAACATGGTACACTCTCATTTCAAAATTCGACGATTTTATATAGTACATAAAATTTTGGCGTAAAAAACTGACACCTGATATTTTTCTAATTAAATACCCATAAATTCAAATTTTGCAATAATGATTGCCAATCACCATCAAGCACTCAATTTCACATATAAGCAGTCAATTTTACATATAAACTCAACCACGGCGATCAGCGTAAAATTCTGATAAACAGCTATCCCGTCATAATTTACGCTAATTATAATTAATTAAATAAATTGCAAATTATTTAAACTAATCCACTTAATTAATCTAAATTGTTAGGGAAATCCTAACTAAGCTAACCTAACTAAGCTAACTAAATTAACCAAATTAAACTAACTAACTAACCTAACTAACCACCTAACCAAACTAGCTTAAGTAACTAACTATCCTTACTACTAATTGTTAGGGAAATCCCTTATGATGTTTTGAAGATGACAAAATAAATCAAAAGCTACTAACGTATTTAATTGTTGAGTAATAAACTATGCAGATGATAGAACATGTAAATGATATTATCAAAGTCTATATTTGGAAGAACCAGAAGACAAACTTTATGCTGAAGCTGAACTTATTCAGACTGTATCTAGACCTTAAAGCTAAATCTATTCAGAAGAAGAATATGTTCAGACTTACATCCAGATTGTAAAGTCTATATTACATCAGAAGTCTGCCCACTCTGACAAGTTCTAGACTGAACGAATGAAGACTTAATCAGACTCAGACTCTACTTCAGACGGAAGACATTTAGACTTTACTTCAGACAGAACACTCTCAGACTTTACATCCAAAACGAGACATAAGTCCAAAACGTGACAAGGTCCAGAACAAACTCATATTGAAGAGTCTGAACTCATTCCAGACTTTACAAAGTCTACTTCCCCCGACGAGGTTCAGACTTCTGGAGAACAGCAACGAGTTTAGAATGTAGTAGATTCAAAACGAAGCATGTTTATAACGAAACAACTTAACAGAACGTAACATAAGCCCCAAACATATAACGGCTAGTTATCTGGTTTGGATTCTACATCAAGATTGATTTGATTGACTCAATTGACAATTGGATCATGAAGACAAGAATTTTCTATATGAAGAAGTTCTACTTAAGGAAAGCAAGATTCTATTTGTATGGGCAATCATAATCAATTTGGGATTTTACTTCTAACACTCAGTGGCTACCAAATCTTCTAGATACAGATCTGTCTAATGGGTAGATTGGAAGACAATCCTCTAAGATACTGTCCAACAACTAGTTTGAAAGTGGAGGAGTATTTAAGGAGATCAAGGATCAATGAACAAGTAAGAGATAGAGTGTAGGATTTATAATTCTAAAGTCTGAGCGATCTTCGATCATACACTTGTCTTTGGTGAGCTTAAACGTTTGTGATCGTGAGAGAAATACCAAAAGAGTGATTTAGTGAGATAGTGTGATCTATCACTAAGTGTTTGCACTCAAAATTGTAATCTCTTGTTGATTGCATAATGGAATCCAACAGAAGGCTATTAGCGTGGGAGAGTGGACGTATGCTTGATCTAAGCAGAACTACTATAAATTTTGTGTGCAACATTATCTTTCTCTTAACTCTTCATATTAAAGTCTGTCGGCTCTTATCTACATTCTGTTCTGAAGATTTCCAGACTTCTGTGTCAAAGTCTGAAGATTGCCAGACTTTTATGTCAAAGTCTATCGTACATCAGAAGTCTGTTCCATCACATAACAAATTCTGAACATCTACCAGAAGTCTGGTGGCTCTTTTAGTCAGACTCTGATCCTTATTTAGATTTTACCCGCAACTTATTTTATTTTGCATTTATTTGTCAAGATTTCTGTTAAACACCTATTCACTCCCTCTAGGTGTTCATACTAGCACTTTCACTAATTACACTAACTAGGATTACTCTAATCCTTAATTAACACTAACTAACCTACTAAGTGCAATTAACTTCCTAATTCGAGATTAGGGTGTTAACTCATCGGATTAGCACGGCGACGGGTCCACGATGTTGGTGGCGTGAAGGTGGTGAGAACCCACAACTGCAGCGTCACCAATGGAGGACCAACCGAGGTTGAAAAAGCCCAACAAAGCTCACGGCTTGGTTGGAGGTTCTGTGGAAGGGCTGGCTTCGGCTTGGCTGATGGGCTGGACTTGTGGGAATGGATTGGCGAACGGACAGGCTGGACGAGCAGGGCTGGCTGTTGGTCGCTGGCGAGCTGGATGGCGCGAGCGGGGCGGACGACGGTGGCTGTTTGGTGGTCTGGACGTGGAGTTGTTGGACGGTGCAATCATGGAGGAGGAGGCGTGAGGCGGTGAGGGGCTATTTAGGGGCTGGCGAACTGGAATGGTTGTGCTGGGCGTGCGGTGGCAAAGATGATGAGGAGGTGGTGCGGTAGCAGCAAAGCAGGAGGAAAATGGAGAATGAAGAAGATGAAACAAAGATGAAAAAGAAGAAGTAGCAGATGGGTTCAACTGGGGGGATGCGCATGAGGGGGAACAAGGGGAGAAGGAAGGAGAGAGGGAGGCCAAGAAGTCAAGACTTCATCCAATGAGAGCCAAGCCTAAATATTTATGCACTTGAGTGCATTTGCCACAAAGTCTTTAGCCAAGAAAGTCTTGGCATCCTCCAATAGCAAAATTCCCTTTATTTCTTCACAAACAACTTCATTTTGGTGGCAAAAAATGCCAAGGAAGCTGCCCATACGAATTTCTTCTTATTTTTCTTTTTTGCCAAAATTGATTTTCTGCAAAAATTCCAGGCACGATGGAATTTTTCCAAAAGATGATACAAGGTCCTAAAAATAAATTGTGACACGCTCAAACGTCTGATTCCCGAAACTGAATTCAATTTCGTGGTTAAAATTAACCGAACGCGATTTTAGTAGAACCTAACTTATCGGGTAGCTTTTAAGGATATTATTGCGTTTGACTTGTGGTCGATAATTCTCGATCCACGTTTGCATATCTCCGACTCGTAGGCGACTCTCGATTGTCGTAAAAATCGTAAGGTTTCCATTACGGGCACTGAGTATAAAATCGATAGAAAATCGGGTTAGTGCCGTTCGACGCAGATTTCATAATCATGTGGAATCACCCGCAATTCAATTACATGATTTTGTCGAATCGACCTATATTCAATGAAAAATCAATTATAACAGTGTCGTATTGACTCTTGCCGATTATCACGGTCAAGCAATTGATTTCCAATCTAATTCTCGAGTCTGCCACGTTTATATCTCTTAACGGCTTCACCTAATAGATTAGTTAACTCGTGAGTAGCCAACTCAGAGAAATAGACCCATAGGCGCATCGACGAAATGCCCATTTCATATATTCGGGACGGGGTCGAAAATTCAGGATGTCACAACTCTTTCCCTTTTATAAAAATTTCGTCCTCGAAATTTAAACCATTACAATTCTTCTTCAAAAAGGTGGGGGTATTGACGTCTCATCGATTCTTTGCTTTCCCATGTTGCCCTTCTGTTCCGTGGTGTTACCAGATCACTTTAACCAAAGAGATCATCTTGGTGCGTAGCACTTGCTCCTTTCGATCCATTATTTGGACCGGTCTCTCCACGTATGATACTCTCTCGTTCACATCTAATTCTTCAAAATTCAACACGTGGGTTGGGTCAGGCTCATATTGTCTCAACATCGACATGTGGAAGACATCATGCACTTGAGCAAGTCTTGGCGGCAACGCAAGATGATGCGCCAAAGTCCTAATTCGCTCTAGAATTTCAGGGGGACCAACGTACCTCGGACTTAACTTCCCTTTCTTGCCGAAGCATGAAGTACCCCTCATTGGTGATACCTTAAGGAAGATGTGTTCACCAACTTGGAATTCCAATGGTCTTCGCCGCTTGTCTGCATAACTTTTCTGACGACTTTGAACACTCTTTAGTCTTTCTTGAATAACTTTGACGACGTCGACTGACTGCTGGACCAACTCTAGGCCAGTGATCTTACGATCTCCAACTTCGTCCTAACAGACTGGAGTTTTGCACGTTCTGCTATACAACGTTTCAAACGATGCCATCTTGATGCTCTACTGATAACTGTTGTTGTAGGCGAACTCAACTAGATGAAGCCGTTCCTCTTAGCTTCCTTTGAAATCTAACATACAAGCTCGCAGCATGTCCTCGAGGGTTTAAATCATCTTCTCAGACTGGTCATCCGTCTGCGGATGATAGGCCGTACTGTACTGCAACTTCGTTCCCAAGGCAGTTTGTAAACTTTTCCAAAATGCTGCCGTGAATTTCGGGTCTCGATCTAACATAATTGTCACTGGCACTCCATGTAATCGAACTATCTAACGCATGTAACATAATTGTCACTGGCACTCCATGTAATCGAACTATCTAACGCATGTACAACTCAGCATATCTATCCAATGCAAAATCCTTTCGTACGACAATGGAGTGAGCAGACTTCGTCAATCTGTTGATTACAGCCTATATGAAATCATTACCTCGCTGATTCTTTGGTAATCCCATCACAAAATCCATTGTGATATGTTCCCATTTCTACTCGGGAATCTCCAGAGGTTGTAAAAGTCCTCCAGGCTTGCAATGCTGTGCTTTCACGTGCTGGCATGTCAGACACTTGGCGACATGTCTGGCGATATCCGCTTTCATACTGGTCCATCAATAGTGTTGATGCATATTTTGATTCATCTTCACACTACCTGGATGAATGCTGTAACTATTACGATGAGCTTCTGACAAGATCTCCTCCTTAAGCTCTGCATCATTAGGTACACACAATCGTTCACGAAACTTTAGTGTTTTGTCTTTAGAAACTTGGAAGTCAGCCTTTCTCTTTTTCGTATCCTCTTGCAGAATTTTCTGGATCTCCGGATTTGTCAACTGCAACGTCTTAATCCTTATTTGCACTTCTAGTTCAATTCTAAAGGTGGCCATAAGATTTGAAAGGTGGCCTACCTCAAATTTGAAATTCGAATCTCGAGCTCCTTCGAGTAGGATCCACTCCTGAATCACCATCTACTCAATCGAAGACTTTTGACTCAACGCATCTGCGACGTTGTTGGCTTTTCTACGATGATATAGGATGTCACAGTCATAGTCTTTGAGAAGTTCCATCCAACGACGCTGTTTCATGTTCAACTCCTTCTGAGAAAATAAGTACTTTAGGCTCTGGTGGTCTGTAAAGATCTGGAACTTTTCTCCGCATAAGTAATATCTCCAAATCTTCAGAGCAAAGATGATCGTTGTGAGTTCTAAGTCATGCGTCGGATAATTTAACTCATGAGACCTCAACTGACAGGACGCGTATGCAACAGCTCTTCCATGTTGCATTAGAACGCAACCCAGTCCTCTGAACGATGCATCACTATATCTCATATCCTCCAGGTCCAGACGGAATCGTCAACACGGGTGCGGTAGTCAGCTTTTGCTTAAGCTCTTGGAAACTACGCTCGCACTTATCCCTTCATACAAACTTTTCTTCCTTCTTTAGCAATCTAGTCAAAGGCATGGCTATTGTAGAAAACCTTTCCACAAATCGTCTCTAATAACTTGCCAATCCCAAGAAGCTTCTGATCTCTATCACTATCGTATCCACTACAGTTGCCAAGTAACCTTAGCAACCTACTTCTACCAAATGAGTTGCCTCAAGCGAAGAGATTAAGGTAATCGAGGGTCCTCCTTTACTTCCAATAAACTCGAAACTTTTACCCGTTAACGAGTTAAATTGAATTGATTTACGATAACAGTCTACAGTAGCTCGTTGCTTGGTGAGCCAATCCATGCCAATAATCACATCAAAGTCAAACATGGCCAGCACAATCAAATCTATCATTTCCTCTCACTCACAAATTGCTAACTTGCAACTAGGACACCCTATCACATACAACACTTTATCCTTTAACGGGGTGGATATACTAATGACTGTTTCCAACGGTTCTGGACTCAATCCTACCAACTTAATAAAATTGCTCAGCAATAAATGAATGCGTGGCTCCAGGGTCAACTAAAGCATAAGCAACATGGTCGTTTAGCGAGACCGTACTTATAACCACGTCCTGTGAGTCCTTCGCCTCCCGTCGGATGACTGTATACGCCCTTCCCTACATTGGAGGCTTGTTCAAAATACTCTGTTGTGCGTTTTGTGACACACCCCCTCTTGGTTGTTTTGTTTGTGGCGTGGCACTCGAGCTTCCATGGGCCTATGCGGATAGTCCTTGATCTGATGGCCGTACTAGCCACACCTATAACAAGCTCTCGTCTTAGCAAAACATGGGGCTGATCCATGTCTTGTCCCACAGAAACAGCATGCACTGTTAGAGTTAGGTGTCGACTTTATTATTCCGCTTTTTCGGTTGGGAGGAATGGAATACCTCCCTTCCGTCATCGGCCTCTTCTCAAACCAATCATTGTCTCTGCTCGGCCCGAATCGCGACTCAGATGCGGCGGCTTGTTCATTCAAGTTCCTCTCAATTAGCTGTGCCCTCTCATACAGATCGTTGTAGTCCTTCAGATTAAACAACACTAACAGATCCTTAATTTTCGGTCGGAGGCCATCTTTGAACCTCCTTGCTCGGTATACTGGATCCTCAATCAGGCTAGGTGCGTACTTGGATAGTTTGGCGAACTTCGCCTCGTACTAATCCGCAGACATCAGACCTTGACGAAGACGCTAAAACTCTGCCATCTTTAGCTCTCTGGCACAATCAGAGAAGTACTTCCCATTAAAGACTTCCACAAAGGTGTTCCACACCGGAACCACGCCTATGGGAAACACTCTTCCTCTAGTGGCTTCCCATCACATGCTTGCATTTCCCTGCAATTGGTAGATCGCCAGGATTACCTTGTCTTCATCAGAGCACCTCAACAGTGCGAAGACTTTATCTAACTCGCAGATCCAAGGGGTTGCAGCCTCGGGATTGCCTACTCTAGTGAACCTCAACGGTTTTAGCTTCAGAAATTGTTCTACCAACTTATGCATGGGTCGATCACCATTCATATTCCCAGGCAGGACTTCAGTGGGTGCCACGGCAACCGTGGCAGTGGCATTGGCGGCAACAGTGGCGGCTGCTTGATTCTGTACTTACTGTCCCATCAAGTTCCCTAAGGTTTCAAACGCCTGAACGATCCCATCTAATATAAAATCGCCGGGTGCTACTCCCTGAGTACCAGCCTGCGGTGGTACTCTTTCTCTCGTGCCAGCCTAAGCCGGCGCTCTACCTCGTGCACTGACCCTAGTCGATGTCCTACCCTGAGGAACAGACGCAATTGTCCTCTTCCGAGGAGTCCTTTGCTCAGGATCACTCATAATTCAGAATCTTTATAGAAACTTGCTTTCCAATTCTAACACAAAATTAGGAATTTGAGTGACGCGCACAACACAATCAATCAATCAATCACAAGCGTCAGCGTAAGGAAAACGTCTTTCCTATTAACTATCTCAAGACCCATCTCATCTTATCACTTAAAACACTGACTAGCTCTGATACCACTTCGAGCAGGGATGTCATGCCTTGAACCTCGGGTATGCGCACATCCCTTGGTGGTCGATTAAAATGCGATGTTCCCAGGTCACGTCGCTGCCCTTTTCTTTTTATCTTTCAATTAAGCATATGTGGAAGCGAATGAAAACACCCTGACAACCATTTGGGATAGTCTAAAAACATACCAACGCCCTTTTTTTATTTTTCCACAAAACACACTTTATATACAAACTAGGTCAATTGTGTAAGCTCATATACAAAAGGTTTGACTCAAAAAGAGACTATTGTGCCACCTACTCTTTGGACCCTTTCGCCTTGGGCTCGGGATATTCCATCCTAGGGACCTCAAAAAAGGGTTAACCATGATGGGGTGAGATAAAATCTCAGTGAGTCAAAACCCTAAACCCCGATTAGGATAAGAATTCACTCAAAGGCAGCCTAAACAGTCGTCACACATAAACTTACCTCGCCTCAGCACCTCCCTGCATATTAGTGCCACATATATCATATGCATACAACAAATGTATTTAATAACCGGAACACCTCAATTCATCTTGCAAACAATCACATGGGTCCCAATTATAAGGTAAAACCGTTATGACACATCCCATTTCATCTCACACAATTTTGCCCCATAATTAGGTGCAGCTATCACAACCACTCAGGTGTGTTCCAGTTATTATGGCCCAACGGCCACGGCACCCCACTAAGGAGTTTCGTTCCGAAATCCATTCGCAAACGGCAACGTATACCATCCTCTACCTAGATGGCACCCCACTGAGGAGCTTCGTTCCGAAATCCATTCGTGAACGGCAATGTCTAGCATCCTTCATCTAGACGGCACCCCGCTGAGGAGCTTCATTCCGAAATCTATTCGCGGACGGCAACGTCTAGCATTCTCCGCCTAGACGGCACTCCATTGAGGAGCTTCGTCCTGCATAAATGCATTAGGACGGTTTTGTTAGAGAAAAATTCCTTATTTATTTTGAAGCTGGCAAAACATTTCCATTAGTCTAATTTGAAGACTTGCAGACTCTTTCGTCAAAGTCTGAAGACCGCTAGACTCAAGATTTAAAGTCTGCCCTCATTGACATTTTCTAGACCGACGAAGAAGACTTATCCAGAATTGAGTATTTCTTTAAGGATTTGATTCGAGCGGCTAAAGAAGTTATCACGGCTGAAGATAGCATCTCAAGATCTATTATTCGTTTTGAAATCAATTTGAGTAATTTGGATCCGTTGATTGGCGAAGTATACTTGGAAGGTTCTACTTATGGAAACCTAGATCCTGATTATATGGGCGAGCATGATTGGTGGGCTATCATCACATTCCTTAAGTAACTCGAGATCTCCCTAATTGATTTTGTCCAATGGGTAGATTTGAAGAACTCCTTTGGAAGGTGCCAACAATTATGAAGGCATGGATGAGTATATAAGGAAGACGCTCGAGTTATTCGAGTGTGTGCACGATAGAAAAATTCCAAAGTCTGAAGTTCCTTGTTCTTTGCTGATTCAATTGTTGAGCGTAAATTTGTACTCAAAAGAGAGTTTTGATACTTTTGAGACCTTGAGGAAGTGTAGTAGAGTCTCTACACTGTGGAATCAAGGACGTGATACTGTAATGACTCTTTTGATTCATAGTAAAATCCAGCCGGTGGGCTGTCAGTGCGGGAGAGTGGACGTAGGCTTGGATTAAGCCGAACCACTATAAACCTTATGTTCTTATTCTCTTCCCTGAACTCTTTTACTTTGTTCGTAACTCTATCTAATTGTTAGAGTCTGATTTTCTCTGCAAAGCCCATTGTCAACTGGACTCAGGTTAAAAGTAAAAATTTTATCCTATATTTTGCAAAATCTGTTTTCGTACCTATTCACTCCCTCTAGGTGCTCGTACTAGATCTTTCAATTGGTATCAGAGCCTGTGTACTCATTCAAATTGAAGTGATTTTATTTCAGAGTTAAAGATCCATGATTAGTATGTTGGCTCCAGGTTTGGTTGAAGGGCAAAACAACACCAGACCGCCTTATTTTGATGGGAAGGAATACAACATATGGAAAAATAAGATGAAGGCATTCCTAAGATGAAAAGATCCTCTCCAATGGGATGCGGTAGACAAATGAATCATTTTTAAAGCTACAACAGTCTCAAAAATGGGAAAAGAAGTTGTAGAGGCTAGCGAGATGACTCAAGAAGAGATAACCAAGAGACAAGTTCTTGATGTAAAAGCAATTTACTCCTTATATTGTGCATTATCTCCTACTGAATATAACATAATATATTCTTGTGAAACAGCTAAAGAAGTCTAGGATAGGCTGCACATCACCTATGAAGGAACCGATTGAGTGAAAGAAACCAGAATCAATATTCTGCTCGATCAATATGAAGCCTTCAAGATGAAGCCAGGAGAATCTATCATTGACATGTTTCGTTGTTTTATAGAAATCGTGAATGGTCTTGAGTATCAAGGTCAACCAATCTCAAGACCCATGAAGGTTAACAAACTGCTGCGTGGACTTTCAAAAGATTGGAATCACGTAAAGACCTCAATAAGAGAAACACAAATGATCATGCCACTCTCCGTTGACGAATTGGTTGGCACTCTTTAGTCTTATGAAGTGGAGCAAATCAATGAAGATGAAAATCCTAAAGGTAAAAAATCTATTACTTTAAAATCTAATGATGATTCCGATGTTACAGATTCTGAAGACAATATGGATGATGAAGAGCTTGCTCTCATGATAAGAAGGTTCAGAAAACTGAACAAAAAGGGAAGAAGATTCAATTGGAAGAAACAAAATTCTCAAAAGTTTCAAAATAAATCAGCTGAGGACGATGAATCCAATAAAGATGTGATTTGTTTTGAATGCAAGAAAAAAGGGACACATTAGACCCAATTGTCCCTTGTTGAAGAAAAAGAAAAGAAAAGCTGAGAAATACAGAAAGGCACTCAAAGCAGAAACTTGGAGTGATACCGAATGCGAAGAGAGTGATGATGGTTATGCTAATAATTGTTTAATGGCAAAATCAAAATCAGATTCAGACTTTGAGACAGATACAGACTCAGACTCAGGCAGTGAAATCGAGGAAAGTAATTTAAAAATTCCTACAAAAGTCTCTAAATATATTGATGAACTGTGGCTTAGTCTCAAAACCTCTCTCAAGAGGATTTCCGAGCTAAAAAGGGAAAATTCTACACTGAAGCAACATGAGATTGTTTGGAAAGAAAAGTTCGAAAATTTAGATAAAAGTTTTATTACTTTGAAAGAAAATGCAGACTCTCTTTCAAAAGAAAATACACTTTTGAAAAATGATATTTCAAGTATTTCAAAAAGGTTTTCTATAGGATCTGAGAAAATGGAAAAGATTCTTTCAGCACAAAGACCTTACTTTAACAAATCAGGCTTGGGAATGACTTCTGAAACCATTCATCTAATTGATTTTCCAAAAGTAAAGGAAATAATCAAACAAAGACCTACAAAAGCATTCTATAGAAATCATTTTCAAAAAGTCTTTGTAAAACCTGTTGGCCGTAGTGCTCTTAAATGTTCTAAGTGCAATAGCTCAAAACACTTTGAGAAAGAATATCCTATGGTTTGGAGACCTATTAAGAAAGATTGGGCAAAGACCGTATATTGCACTAACTCCATTGGTTTCAAGAAAGTGTGGGTACCAAAGAAAGCTTGAGTTTCTTTTTTAAATGCAGGTCACTATCAAGAAAAATGTCAAATGGTACTTGGATAGTGGATGCTCAAGACATATGACAGGGGATTCAAGTTGTGACATCCTGAAATTCAACCCCGTTTTGATAAAGTGAAATGGATATTTTGTCGACGTACCTATGGTCCTTTTTCTCTGAGCTAATCACTCACGAGTTAACTAACCTATTGGGTGAAGCCGTTAAGGGATGTATCCGCGGTAAAATCCCTAAAAGCTACTTAATTGGTTGGATTGGACTAAAATTGCGTTCGGTCGATTTTAAACCATGAAATTTAATTCGGTTTCGAGAATTGAATATTCGAGCGTGTCACGATTCATTTTTTTGGACCTTGTCTCATCGTCCATAGAATTATCGACGAGTCCGAAATTTCGGAAAATAAATTATTAGAGGAAAAATTGAAGACCGGAAAGAAATAGAAAGAGAAAGAGAAAAGTAAAATAAGAATAATATTATTATCTTATTTTATTTTATTTCTCTCTCCCCTCTCTCTTCTTTTCTTTCTCCCTCTCTCATTTCCCTCGTGTGCAGCCCCCATCGATCGACTGCCCTTCCCTCTTTGCTGTCTCCCTCTTTACTTTTCTACCTTTGACTTTTCAAAACTTAAACACCCTTATCCTTTCTTTCTCTCTCCTCTCTTCTCCCCCACTCCCACGTGACCGAACCCTTCTCCTTCTTCCTTTCTTATTCGTGAAAATGAGAAGTGGAAGAAGAAGCCGAGATAGCAGCTCGCTAAAGATCGGAGTAGCCACCGTCGCCGTCCACACTGCACGCCGTGCGCTTCACCACTGCCCCCTTCGCGCCCTGCTGTCCCTGCCGTGCGCCGCCCAACCCTGTTTCGCCTTTGCCCAGCTCGGCCCAACCACCTCTGGCCACCGCCTAGCTCCGTCCGGCCACCGCTTGACCTCTCTGGCGTCCCCCTCACCCTCCACTGGCCTTGCCTCGCCGTTTTGGCCACCGGACTAGCTCCGGCTAGCCAAGGGCAAAAACCCACGAGTGGGTTTTCCAGTTGGTTCGGGCTTGCTTTTGGGCCGTTTCCGGGCCCCGAACTCGAGGCCCGCTTTGGGGTTTATCGTTCCTCGCATCGTCCCTGTCGGATTGATCCGATTTGCGCACGATTCCGGTGAGTAATCTCACTAATCCCTGCTTAGTTTACTAATTATTCTTAGGGGTTGGTTAGGTTTAATTAAATGCAATTAGGTGGCTAGATTAGAATAGATTAGTGATTATTAGACAATTGTGATGCATGTTAGACATTTTGATTGCTCAATTAGCAAGTAGACGTAGTATACTATTTATTGAAAGCATCTCAGGATTTTTTCCGACCCTTAGCGGGCTTCAATTAGGCAATTTAGGCCTAAATTGGATTTTTAGTAATTAATCATTAATTTTCGAAATTAATTAATTATTTATTTATTTTTCTGGAAATTCAACCGGGATGGCCGGTGACCGGAATTTTATACGGTGATCGTGGTGAAGTCCGTTTATTTAATTGGGCTTTATTTTGAGCTAAATTGAATTTTTAATATTTATTAATTAATTTTTGAAATTAAATAACTATTTAATTATTTTTCGGAAATTAACGCTGAGATGATCGACGACCGGAATTTCATGCTGATCGTTGTGGTGCAGTTCGTTTATTTAATTGAGCTTCGAATCGTGCCAAATTAATTTAATTATGAAATTTTAGGATATGTTCCTATTGGGTGGATTTTGATTATCTGGTTAAGGAATTTAATTATGAAGTGTAATATTGTGAGTTGTGGAAAGTGGTCGAGGGGGGCCATAAAACCATTGGATATTGAAAGTGGTCGAGTGGGACCGTAAAGCCATTGAATATTGAAAGTGGTCGAGTGGGATCGTAAAGCCATTGAACATTGAAAGTGGTCGAGTGGGACCGTAAAGCCATTGAATATTGAAAGTGGTCGAGTGGGACAGTAAAGCCATTGAACATTGAAAGTGGTTGAGTGGGACCGTAAAGCCATTGAACATTGAAAGTGGTCGAGCGGGACCGTGAAGCCACTAAATATTGAAAGTGGTCGAGTGGGACCGTAAAGCCATTGAACATTGAAAGTGGTCGAGTGAGACCGTAAAGCCATTGAATATTGAAAGTGGTCGAGTGAGATCGTAAAGCCACTAAATATTAAAAGTTGCCGAGTGGGACTGTGTCTTCCACCTATGCTTAAGTTGTGACTTGAGGATCGTGATTCGTAATTGGGAATTGAGATGGAATAATTGAAACGACCTAGAAATGGTCCGACTGACATATAATCGACTAAGTCGATTGAACTGTGATTTGACTAATTGTTCATTGAGATATATGGAGCATTTGTATATAACCTTGAATTGCAGGTTGGGACTGATGCCAAGGTACGTCTTCTGACCTGTGCGTGTTTAGGCAGCCTATAGTATAATGGTTTACTAATCGGGCCTTAGTGGGGTAGAACTTGCTGAGATGTAGTCTCATCCCGGTTGTGGGACAACATTTTAGGCCCGTAGATGAACCTGAGGAGGAGGAATCGGAGAAGGAGAACACTAAAGTGAAACCTGAGGAGGAGAAAGATTTTTGAAGAAGAAGATCCAGAAAGGGATCCTTAGTACTATTGGATGAGGACTGAGGTCCCACTCTCTTTTGGGAATCCTGTTTTGATGTGAATAGAGTGAAATTAGAAAGTCGTGAATAGTTTTGTAAAGCTCTTTGAATTATGCTCTGTATAAAAGTATGGTTGTGAATTTCAATATGAAAATTATGGCCCTGCTTTTCTATCACATTGTTTTATTGTCTGGGGATTTATAACTGCTTCCGCATGCGTAATAAAAAGAAAGGGTCGGCGATACGTAGTCCTGGGATATCGCATTTTAAAATTGATCAGTTAGAAGGATGTATGCATGCCCGAGGATCGGGGCGTGACACAAGTTGTTTCATAAAGCTTATGCAAGTTAATGGTGGAAAAGTTTTTTTTTGGTGGAAATAGTAAATGAAGAATTGTCTAATGCGAAACAGTAAAGATTGGAAGTCTCACAATCAACAATGTCTCTTTAGTAGAAGGGCTCAATTACAACTTGTTGAGTATCGGCCAACTGTGCGACACAGGTTTCAAAATCAATTTGCAAGAAGGAACATGTTCGGGAACCAGTAAAGACTTATCTCAGACTTTCATGGGGCGAAGACATGGAAACATCTATCTTCTGGATATCAAACTAGAAAAATCTCAATGTCTAATTTCAATTTAAGAGGAAGCTAATCTTTGGCATAAAAAACTTGGCCATATCAATATGAAGCAAATAGCCAAGATCTCTACAAAGAAGCTTGTTTGTGGACTACCCAATCTGACATACAAAAAATCTGAATTATGCACACCACGTGTGTTGGGAAAACAGGTTAGAAGTTCATTCAAACCAATAAATCAAGTTTCCACTAATCGTGTGCTGCAGCTCCTACATATGGATCTTTTTGGACCAACTAGGACTCAGAGCATTGGTGGAAAGAAATATTGCCTAGTAATAGTTGATGATTATTCACGATTTACTTGTGTATACTTCCTGGCAAGTAAGTCTAAAACTTTTTCTTATTTTATAAAATTTGCTAAGAAATTATAGAATGAGAAAGGGTATGTTATTTCGAGTATATGGACAGACCATGGAGGTGAGTTTGAAAATCAAGACTTTGCTAAATTCTGTGATGAATCTGGCTTTCAGCATATGTTCTCCTCTCCATACACTCCCGAACAAAATGGAGTTGTGGAAAAGAAGAACAGATCGTTGCAAGAAATGGCTAGAACACTTTTAATTGAAAGCAACATTTCTTCTCGTTTTTGGGCTAAAGCAGTTTCTACAGCATGTTATATTATTAATAGAGTCTTCTTAAGGTATTTTCTGGAGAAAACTCTCTATGAATTGTTCAAAGGAAAGAAGCCAATTGTTTCCTATTTTCATGTGTTTGGTTGCAAATGTTTTATATTGAAAAACGCAAATGATCGAATTGGTAAGTTTGAAGAAAAATCAGACGAAGGCATCTTCCTTGGATATTCAACCACCAGTAAAGCTTACAGAGTATACAACAAAAAGGCTCAATCTGTGGAAGAATCGATGAATGTCAAATTTCAAGACCTTATACAAAATCAATCGATCCAGACTCAACCTGAAGAATCTGAACCTGCTCCAGACCCTACAAAGTCTAATTTCTCAGAAGCAACTTAGACTTCAGAAGGTCAACAACGAATGATCGTTGAAGAATCAAATGAAGAGAAAGATCAGCAGTCTGGTAGACCAACCAGCAACTGGAAGCACAAGTCCAGTCATCCCAAAGAACTTACTATTGGTGACATTGATGAAGGGATTCGTACAAGATCCAAAAGGCATGAAGAGTCTAGCGCTGTGGCTCTTATTTATGAAATAGAACCCAAGAACATATAAGAAGCTTTAACTGATGAAAGCTGGATTGAAGCTATAAAAAAAGAACTTAGGCAGTTCAGTATTAACGATGTCGGGGAATTGACTCCTAAACCAAAAAGTAAATCTGTTATTGGAGCTAAATGGGTTTTCATTAACAAGATGGACGAGAAAGGAAAAGTTATAAGGAACAAAGCAAGACTTGTAGCCAAAGGATATACGCAAGAAGAAGGGATAGACTATGATGAGACTTATGCACCAGTAGCAAGGTTAGAAGCAATTAGATTATTACTTGCTTTTGCTTGTTATAAGAATTTTAGGTTATTCCAAATGGATGTCAAAAGTGCATTCCTGAATAGATTTATCCAAGAGGAAGTCTATGTGGAACAACCTTCCGGTTTCGAAGACCCAAGGAAACTAGACTCTGTATTCAGACTGAAAAAGGCGCTATATGGTTTAAAGCAAGCGCCTCGAGTTTCGTACGACATGTTAAGTAAGTTTTTAATCAAACATGGTTTTGTTAAAGGTAAAGTAGACACTACTCTGTTTATTAAAAGAGAAAGCAAAAACTTTCTACTTGTTCAAATCTATGTTGATGATATTATTTTTAGATCACCTAACGAAAATCTGTGCAAGAAATTCTCTAAGTCTATGCAGGATGAATTCGAGATGAGCATGATGGGTGAACTATCCTTCTTTCTCGGACTAAAAGTAAAATAATTGAAGGAAAGGACTTTCATTCACCAAGAAAAACATGCTAAAGAACTTGTTAAAAAGTTTGGTTTGGAGAATTGCAAAAAGACTGATATACCAATGTCAAGTTCTTCGAAGCTGGACAAAGATCAAGGAGGAAAGAAAGTTGACCAGAAGCTGTATAGGAGTATCATTGGTTCACTTCTTTATCTTACTATTTCTAGACCTGACATTTTGTTTAGTGTTTGCATTTGTACTAGATTTCAATCAGATCCCAAAGAATCTCATCTAAGTGTTGCGAAACGCATCATCAAATACGTTGCAACAACCTCTAAGTTAGGTCTATGGTATCCTAAAGTAGGAGACTTTACTCTCCTTGGATACTCAGACGCAAATCTAGCAGGATGCAGAGTTGATAGAAAGAGCACCTCGGGCACTTGTCAATTGCTTGGTAACAGGACAATATCTTGGTTTTCAAGGAAGCAAAGTATTGTAGCTCTTTCAACAGCAGAAGCAGAGTATGTGGCTTTTGGAAGTTGTTGTTCTCAAATTTTATGGATAAAACAACAACTAAGAGACTTTGGAATCGAAGATTCATGCACTGAGATCAAATGTGACAACACCAGCGCGATTAATCTTACCAAGAATCTAATTCTTCATTCAAGAGCAAAGCATATAGAGATTCGACATCATTTTATTAGAGACCATGTTCAAAATGGAGAAGTATTGATTCAATTTATTGACTGAAAGAATCAGCTGGCGGACATATTTACAAAACCTCTAGAGAAAAGTCAATTTGAGTCTATTCAATCCAAACTTAATATCTTAAAGTCTGAAGAAGCTCAGACTTAGGGATAAAAGTCTAAATATGCTCAGACTCAGAAGATCAATAATTACGACTCTAAGTTATTCCAAATTTATCGTTTGGATAAAAACTCGAAAAGGTATGATTGTTTATTAATCTGCAATTAATTGATGTTATCTTTCCAAGTTTTTGTAATTATAGTAATCATTCAATTTTGAAAAATAAGTTATTTTTTTGAAATGACAGTTATCTATTTTCAAAAAGGCGTTATTTTTGAAAATGCATTTTCTATTTTTCCTTTTACGACGATTTGTATACCTCGTTTCGATTGCCTTATATACTGATCGTCTTCTTCACGAACCCTAGAAGCAAAGAACTTCACTTTCTTACTTTTTCTCTCTAGTTTAATTCTTAAAGTTTTCATCTTTCTCACGAATCGAGTTCGGAAACACTCTCAAAGACTGTGATAATGTCTTCTCAAAGAAAGTTCTCAAGGATTGCAAGCAGGGGACCACATCATATATGTGAGGGTCCTACGCACTTTGACTTGACCGAGGAAGAAGAATCTCTAAGGCATCAGTAGAGTCCACAACATTCTCAACCGCGCCATTCTCCTCAGGCTAGACCATAGAATGATCATCAACAACAAACGGAGGAAGAAATTATTGAGGATGCTAAACCTGTAAGGACTCTTAAGCTCGCTTTTACCTTCAAACTCTACTCTGCCTTAAAGGATGGAGGTTCTCCATTGAACTTTATTAATGAATTTTTGAAAGAAAAGGGGTACCGAAATGAAACCCATTTTTTTAAGAACGATGGAACGTTTGGGAATCGCTCCTGCAGGCTCGGCAGAAAGGGCTTTTGCGAAATCTCAAGTGATCCACGTGTTGGAGGACTTTGTCAACCTGATGGAAATGATGATGAAAAGATGTTCACTCATTTTAAGCTTAGAATGGGTGTTGCTGCGAATATTCGAGGAAAAAGAGCAGATCTGTTTCGTTCTGAGGAGCATAAGTGACTTTACTCTTAGTTGCTGAAGTGAGGGTTGATGAACCCAAGGAGTGTGGATTTTGATTTTCTTGACTCTCTGAACGTGAAGTTGCCAGAGAAATTTACTTTACTTCAACTTGAACGATTTTGCTTTGAGACAACAGTGGCTCATCCAGAACTTACTGTGTATTTCTATTCCAATCTAAGTTTTTTGGATGCGAATAGATTTTCTTTCAGTGTTAGAGACTAGGATTATGTAGTTGATATGGACACTCTGGCTGATGTGATTGGAGTAGAGTGAGGGATGTTCCAATCAATTAGTGTATCTATTGGTCGTGCGACTGTGGAGCTTGTTCGGGATGAAATGGCAGAAGGCCGGATTTCGTACTTGAGGATGAATGCCTCAAATGTCTTGCTTCACAAGATTGTGATTAATTGTCTTAGACCCAAATCCACATCAAAGACTGATGTCTCCAATTTATAAGCTAAGTTGATGTATGCTATCAATGCTGGTAAAAAGTTCTTTCTGCCACACACTATCATGTTTCACATGTATAGATCAATGGTGAAGGACAAGGGCCAACTTCCTTATTCAGTACTTGTTACTCAGCTATTCAGACATTTTAAAATTCAGCCTCCCAAAATTTTGTGTGTTCGAACCTGTGATCAGATGGTGGTGGGACTGAAGATGGTTTCAAAAATGTGTTTGAAGGAGCTAAACAAGGCTTTAGAGCGCTTTAAGGAGAAGACCCCTGTCAAGACTCGTCAAGACTTTGTGGCAGCAAAACGGAAAGGCAAGGAGCCTATGACAGCTCCATCCAAGAAAAAGAGAGCACTCATCTTGCAGGATGAAGAAGATGAGGAAGATATCACCATTTCTGCTCTTGCCTTAAGGAACTTACAGCATTTTGTTCCAGAGACAGATGATAGAGAGGATCAAGACAGAGAAGAAACAGAGCATAGGAGTGAAGAGAGGGAAACGATGAGGAAAGAAGCAGAGGAAGAAAGAACTGCAAAAGAAGAGGAAAGAGGAGAACAAGGTCATCATGTCACTAAAGAAGAGACAGAGCATGAAGAGTACTTCTCTCCATATGAAGGCACTGAAACGGGGGGAGCTGCTAAGAAAAGAGGTACTTCTTCACTTGCTTTTACTAGTGATGATGTTAGTCGCTCTCTTGCCGATCTAGAAGATGTATATGCCTCTCAATTTCCTGAAGAAGGTAATGAGGTTTCATCTCCGAGTCTGGGTGTTCATGCTGAAATGCCATCATCTGCCAATACTCCACAAACTAATCATGCTGAAGCAAGCACTCAAACTGACAACTCAGCAGACTTTAGAAGATTGCTTGATGTTCTTATGGAGATGCAAGGTCAGATTTATGTCTTGGGATGCGAATTTCAGAATATGCAGAATGCCAATCAAGTCTCTTCAGTTTCTTTGCACAATCAAGTTCAGGCCCTTAATCTTCAAGTTCAAGCGACTGCCAAGGGTGAGGAAGTAGCGCAACTGAAGGAGGATCTGAGAAACTAATGCCATCATCTGCCAATACTCCACAAACTAATCATGCTGAAGCAAGCACTCAAACTGACAACTCAGCAGACTTTAGAAGATTGCTTGATGTTCTTATGGAGATGCAAGGTCAGATTTATGTCTTGGGATGCGAATTTCAGAATATGCAGAATGCCAATCAAGTCTCTTCAGTTTCTTTGCACAATCAAGTTCAGGCCCTTAATCTTCAAGTTCAAGCGACTGCCAAGGGTGAGGAAGTAGCGCAACTGAAGGAGGATCTGAGAAAGCTGGAGGAGACTATAAAGTAGATGGGAGATTTCTAGCTTGTTCGCGTTCCAAAACAATATTAATTTTGATCCAAATCTCTATTTTGTCTCTACCTTTTTAATGCTGACAAAAATGGGGAGAAGTTGGTGTATATTTGACTTTTGTTTGACTTTATTTGACTTTACTTTTGTTTGGTTGTGACTGGTTTGGATTATGTTTTGATGGTTTGGACTGTGTTTTGATCGTTTAATGCTTGCAGTATCTTAAGCATTGTTGGTATTTGGTATTCATGGTAAAGATAGTTGTTTTTACAGGACTAACTCATTTCCTGTGGATGCAGATTTGATACTATCTTTATTCTAATCCATTTATCTTTTATGAGGTATCCTTGTTTGCTTGAGTATTGTCTTGCACGTCAAAAGTATCCAAATCTGCAAGAAAGTTTTATCACCATATAAAATGGGGAGATTTTGGAGAAAACTCTTTCGTTTGAAGACTGCCGGACTCAAGATTTAAAGTCTGCCCTCATTGACAGTTTCTAGACCGACGAAGAAGACTTATCCAGAATTGAGTATTTCTTTAAGGATTTGATTTGAGCAGCTAAATAAGTTCTCACGGCTGGAGATAGCATCTTAAGATCTATTATTTGTTTTGAAATCAATTCGAGTAATTTGGATCTGTTAATTAGCGAAGTATACTTGGAAGGTTCTACTTATAGAAACCTAAATTTTGATTGTATGGGCGAGCATGATTGATGGGCTATCATCACATTCTTTAAGTAACTCGAGATCTCCCTAATTGATTCTGTCCAACGGGTAGATTGGAAGAACTCCTTTGGAAGGTGCCAATGGTTATGAAGGCATGTAGGAGTATATAAGGAAGACGCTCGAGTTATTTGAGTTTGTGCACGATTGAAAAATTCCAAAGTCTGAAGTTCCTTGTTCTTTGCTGAATTGTTGAGCGTAAATTTGTACTCAAAAGAGAGTTTTGATACTTGTGAGACCTTGAGGAAGTATAGAAGAGTCTCTACACTGTGGAATCAAGAACGTGATACTGTAACGACTCTTTTGATTCATAGTGAAATCCAGCTAATGGGTTCTCAGTGCGGGAGAGTTGACGTAGGCTTGGATTAAGGCGAACCACTATAATATGGCATCCTAAAACTCCATGGCAACCTCTAGATGCCTTACAACCTTTGGAAGGGTGATGGACGCATCATTGATCTATGTTATGGTCTTTAGACCAAAAAAGTGTAATAGAATTAATGGCCGAGCACCTAATGGGTGAATATTTTGTTGGAAACATGTTCCATGCGCATGTGAGATCCAGATTTATTTGATGAGGAAATTATGTTCTTGGCCATGAATTTTATAAGTTGGACTTTATTAATCTATGTTACAAAGTATTATAGCCATTTAAATTTGTAATTTAAGTACTTTGTATAAATAGGGATTAAGCTGTTTTTTTTTTAAGGGGTTAATCTTGGATTTATTTAAGCTTGGGTCTTAGGCCCAAGAGTGTTGGGCCTAAGATGGGCCTTAATGGCCGGCCCATAAGCCCATGAAAGGCTGTTGTCGCACGAAGGAGGGGGGGAAGTCCGGTTTGCATGCCTCCCCTCATTTGTCCCATGGTGATGGCCAAGTGTCAAGCCATGCAAATCTAATGATGGCTAATGATGGAGGGAAGGAAAATTAGAAGGGAAAAGTGGCCGGTTCAAGAGAGAGAGAGAGAGAGAGAGAGAGGAGAGAAAGAGAAGGAAGAAAGGAAGAAGGGACGAAGGAAGGAGGCCGTGCGTGTGAGTGGAAGGAGGAAGGGCCGTGCATCGCCGTCCGTTGCCGCCATGTCTCGCCGTGTTGTGCTCGCCGTTCGCTCGGTCTAGAGGCAAGTGGGATCTCTTGATCTACTCTTGCATGCTGTGTTTAGTGTGTGTGATTGAATGGTGACAATTTCGGATGTATAGAATGCGAAAAATTGAAGTTATAAGAGTGGTGCTCTAGTCTAGTGTATTGTTCTTGAGAAAAACAGCTCGACCTTGGATATTCTAGTGACTTGCATGTGATGTTCTAGTTGAAGTTTGGCTTCGACCTCTAAATGAAAGTTGTAAAGAACTTCTTGGAGTATAACATACTCAAATTTGGGACAAAACAAACAATTATAAGTGGGTGAAACCGTTATTCTTTGGAAAGGCTGGATCTAGAAATTTCGGTACTAGGAATAGAAGTTTTAACCGCCTATATTTCATTACCTAGGATGAATATGACTTCAATGTCCGTATGAAGTATTTACCTTATGGTCTTGGCTATCACATAGTCGAATTTCATAAGTTTTGAATGTCATTTGGGTATTTAATCGAAAATGTTTCTAAAACTGTGTATTCTGATGTGTTCGGACTTGGTAATGTTGCAATGCGTGGTCTATACCGTTTTGTATGAGATTCTTTTGGAAAATTTTTCTGCATGAAATATCTTTTTTTATGTCTTGCCTACAACATATTCAAATTTCGTAATTTTTGAAGTTCATTTCCCTATTTAACCAAAAATGTTTCAAAAACTGTGCAAGTGGAACGGACAAAATTAGTAGTGCTGTGATGCGTGGTCTGTATTGAACTATATGGGGATCTTTTGGCATAGTGTTCTTCATGAAGTATTTGCCTTTATACCTTGACTATCACATGTTCAAATTTCATAATTTTTGAATGTCATTTGAGTATTTAATGAAAATGTTTTCTAAAAGTGTACTAGCTGGATTGTGCAAATTTTAAAAGCTGAAATTGATCTTGTTGCCATCACATCATGTGCCATGTTAATATCGAGACAAAATTGTGAACATGAATTGTGATACATGAGGATGCCGTCGGAGGTGTGAGCCGACGATGCCCCGGGAGTGTCGGGATGCCTGGAGTATGTGTGTCGGATGCCTGAAGGTGTGTGCCGGATGTCCTCGGGAGTTTCGAGATGCCCGGAGTGTGGGTGCTGGATGCCCGGAGGTGTGTGCCGGAGGTTCCTCATGATGCCAGGTTGGGAGCGAGCGATAGAAATGTGGGATGCAATTACTGGTCTCGGGAAAGAAAAATGTGGCGATCCAATTGAAAAACAAGAGCTGAAATTGAATCATGCATAGTGTGGTGACATGTATGCATGGCTGTATGATGTAACATGTATAAGTGCATGGTGGTATGTGCACATGGTATGGTGACATGTATGCATGACTGTATGATGTTATATGTACAAGTGCATTAGTGGTATATGCACATGACATGGTGACTTATATACATGGCTGTTTTGATGAGATGTGCATGGCTGAAAGGTAAGACATGTTCAACATGTATGAACTATATGTACGCTATGATGTCATGATTATTTTGTTTGATGCATTGAGTACTTTAATGGATCTTTTACCTGCTGAGTGGTTGTACTCACCCCTTTGGGGACCAACATTTCAGATTAGAAAGATGCCTTTGCGGCCGGTTGCACACGGTACTTACTATGGCATACCTGCTGATGTGGATGTGGAGTGTACTGAGCATGTCTGTGTCTGTGCTCCCGGTTTAGTTTTTGTTCGAGTCCGAGTACTGGTGATGTACGACGTGGGTCGAGCTGATGGCCCGGTCATCCGGGAGTTTATATCTGTCCATGTCTGACGCCATGACGTTATGTTAGGGATGTTACCGCCGCCGCCACCCGATGCACCGGATTGGGTATGATGGGGCGTATAGCTATTGGGAGCTGACACTTTTTGGAGATAGCCGGCGCTCGTAGATGGAGAGTGGTACATGATCGATGTAGAATCGAGTCCTTTTGGGATGGTAGCCGAGTATAGTTAAAATCTTGGCTTTTTGTTGTATCGACCTTGATGTCCATCATGAAAATATAAATAAGAGTGAATCGGCTTTTCTTATGGTGCATAGTTGGTGCGTATTGCATTATGGTTATTGGAGGGAGAGATGGTGAGACTTGTTTATGCTTCGGGTAATAAGTTGCGTTGGGACTGCTTTTCAAAAAAAAAAAAAAATCCCTAGTAAAAAGGGTATCGGTCAAGTGAAGTTATATGAGATCAAGTAATTAAGAGAGATCACCTGTGGCGACCTCAGACGAGTCGGGGGTGCCAGAGTCGGGGGTGCCATAGCTCCCTTTTTGGTATCAAAGCAATGGTTATAGATTGGAGTGATAAGGAGCCTCATTTGGAAATTGAGGAACATGATGACAATGCACACCATAAGGTATCAAATGGAATAATTGGTTAATCTTGAATAACGGGTGATGAGTATTCACTCGTAGATCCCTAGTAGTTTATTATGAGTTGCTTTTAGGTACCAGTAACATGTATATGTTACTTATGTAGTAATAGTTGCTTTGAATGGGGACAATGAGTCTCAGATTATTCTTGAGGCAGTGTTTGGAAATTGCAGGAAAGTTATGGTGCGAGCTGGAAGTGCTCATCCATCGAGGGCTGAAGCCTCTGCTCCAAGGGCTGAACCCCGAATGGAAGATATCCTGCAGGCATTGGCCAATATTGGAAATCTAATGGAGAGGCAAGCGCAGCAACAACCTGGAATGGAACGTCGCCCTCAAGGACTGGTGGAACAATTTCTGAAGTTAAAGCCACTTAAGTTTAGTGGAATATGAAGTCCTAAGGAGGCGGAACATTGGATTGATGGAATGGAGCGAATTTTCAGGTTGTTGGACTGTCGTGATGCTGAGAAAATAGTTTTGGCTGAGTACTAGCTGGAGGGAAATGCAAAATTTTGGTGGAGAGCTTCGAGGGACACAATCTTTCCACCAGGTACTGATGTTAATTGGGACAAGTTTGTCAGAGCTTTCAATAGGAAGCATTTCTCTGACTGTGCTAAGGATAAGAAAATCACTGAATTTGTTCAGTTGGAACAAAGGGAGCTGATAGTGGATCAGTATGAGGCAAAATTTTCTGAATTGTCTAGGTATGCTCCCAGATTGATTAAGGATTGTGAGGAGAAAGCTAAGAGATTTCTGAAAGGATTGAGGATTGATATTAGGAAACAACTGGTGCCTTTGAACATAAGGGATTATCATGATATTTATGAAAGGGCACAGTTAGTGGAGCAAGAGCTGGTGAGAGAGCGATCGGAGTTTAAGAAACAGCTGAACTTTAGTGATGTGAGAAAGGGTAAGAGACCCTATCCTGGTCAAGGTCAGACTTGCAATGCGAAGAAAAAGAGCAATTTTGGAAATTTTGGAAGAGCACCTTATCGAAATGAAGAATGTCGAAGGTGTGATGGGCAACATGGCCCAGGACCTTGTAGTGGACAATGAGATGTTATGGTTGTGGACAAGTAGGTCACCTTAAGAGAGATTGCCCACAAGAAAGGTCGCAAATGAGTGTTGGCTCGGTGCGACAGGCACGGCAGAGTGCTGTTAGACCAAACTTACCAAGGAATCCTCAGAGGCCACCAGCACAAGGAAGGGTGTATGCGGTCACCCAAGAGGAAGCGGAAGCTTCCAGAAATGTTATATCAGGTACAATTTTCATAAATGGCAAGAAGGCATATGCATTGTTTGACACGGGTGCTACGCATTCATTTATATCTGAAATATATAGGCATTTGAGTGAAATAGAAGTTATGCCTCTTGAGACGCCTCTTTGTGTTTCCACGCCTTTAAGGAATATGGTATTGTCTACGATGACGTGTGCAAAATGTAAGATAACTATAGAAGAGCGAGATATGGAAATAGACTTAGTTGTAATGGCTATGTATGTCTTTGATGTTATCATAGGGATGGACTGGCTTCATAACCATAGGGCTAAGGTGGATTGCCAACATATAAACCTTGTGTTCTTATTCTCTTCCCTGAACTCTGTTACTTTGTTCGTAACTCTATTTAATTGTTAGAGTCTGATTTTCTCTGCAAAGTCCACTGTAAACCAGACTTAGGTTAAAAAAAAATAATTTATCCTATATTTTGCAAAATCTGCTTTCGCACCTATTCACCCCCCTCTAAGTGCTCGTACTAGCTCTTTCAGGTTTCCACTTAGTGACCACACGTGCACATACTTAGCCAAGAACACCGTACTTCACATCCAAATACCTTGTATTTAAATAATGAACTTGGCCCATTTTCTCCATATTAAAAATCGTCCCAGTAAAATAATCGTGCATGGTCTCGCATTTAAATCGAACCATTAAACATGG
This sequence comes from Eucalyptus paniculata subsp. matutina, assembly GCA_017140255.1. NCBI lineage: Eukaryota > Viridiplantae > Streptophyta > Magnoliopsida > Myrtales > Myrtaceae > Eucalyptus > Eucalyptus paniculata. Next base: position 49,255,781 of record CM029442.1, read on the forward strand.
TACTCTCCTATTTCAAAATTCCACGATTTTATATAGTATATAAACATTTTGGCATCAAAAATCAACACTCGGTATTTTTCTAATTAAATACCCATAAATTCAAATTTTGCAATAATAATTGCCAATCACCATCAAGCACCCAATTTCACATATAAGCAGTCAATTTCACATATAAACTCAACCACGACGATCAAGGTAAAATTCTGATAAACGGCTATTCGTCATAATTTACGCTAATTATAATTAATTAAATAAATTATAAATTATTTGAACGAATCTACTTAATTAATCTAAATAAGCTAATCGAACTAGCCTAATTGAGCTAACTAAACTAACCTAACTAAGCTAACTAAATTAACCTAATTAAACTAACTAACTAACCTAACTAACCACCTAACCAAACTAGCTTAGGTAACTAACTATCCTAACTACTAATTACACTAACTAGGATTACTTTAATCCTTACGTAACACTAACTAACCTACTAAGTGCAATTAACTTCCTAATTGATATTATGGCGTTAACTCATTAGATTAGCACGGTGATGAGTCCGCGGCGATGGCGGCGCGAAGGCGGTGAGAACCCGCAACTACGGCGTCACCAATGGAGGACCGACCGGGGCTAAAAAAGCCTAACAAAGCTCACGGCTTGGCTGGAGGTTCTTTGGAATGGTTGGCTTCGGCTTGGCTGATGGTCTGGACTTGCGGGAATGGACTGGCGAATGGACAGGCTGGACGAGCAGGGCCGGTTGTTGGCTGCTGGCGGGTTGGACGACGTGAGCAGGTGGATAGCGGTGGGTGTTTGGTGGTCTGGACGTGGAGCCGCTGGATGGTGATGTCACAGAGGAGGAGGCGTGAGGCGGTGAGGGGTTGGTTGGGGGTTGGCGGATTGGAATGGTTGTGCTGGGCATGCGGCGGTGAAGATGATGAGGAGGTGGTGTGGTAGTAGCAAAGCAGGAGGAAAATGGAGAATGAAGAAGATGAAATGAAGAAGAAGAAGAAGAAGTAGCAGATGGGTTCAGCTAGGGGGATGTGCATGAGGGGGAACAAGGGGAGAAGGAAGGAGAGAGGGAGGCCAAGAAGTCAAGACTTCATCCAATGAGAGCCAAGCCTAGATATCTATGCACTTGAGTGCATTTGCCACAAAGTCTTCAGCCAAGAAAGTCTTGGCATCCTCCAATAGCAAAATTCCCTTCATTTCTTCACAAACAATTTCATTTTGGTGGTAAAAAATGTCAAGGAAGCTGCCCATACGAATTTCTTCTTGTTTTTCCTTTTTGCCAAAATTGATTTTCTACAAAAATTCCGGGCTTGACGGAATTTTTCCAAAAGATGAGATGAGATCCTAAAAATAAATCGTGACACGTTCGAGCGTCCAATTCCTGAAACCGAATTCAATTTCGTGGTTAAAATTGACCAAACGTGATTTTAGTACAACCTAACCTATCGAGTAGCTTTTAAGGATTTTATTACATTTGACCTGTGGTCGATAATTCTTGATCCACGTTTGTGCATCTCCAACTCGTAGGCGATTCTCGGTTGTGGTAAAAATTGCAAGGTTTCTATTACGGGCACCGAGTATAAAATGATAGAAAACTAGGTTAGTGCCGTTCGATGTGAATTTCGTAATCATGTAAAATCACATGCAATTCAATTACATGATTTCATCGAATTGACCTATATCCGATCAAAAATCAATTATAACGGTGTCGTAGTGACCATTGCCGATTATCATGGTTGAGCAGTCGATTTCTGATCGAATTTTCGAGTTTGCCGCGTTTATATCCCTTAACGGCTTCACCTAATAGATTAGTTAACTCGTGAGTGGCCAACTTAGAGAAATAGGACCATAGGCGTGTTGACGAAATGCCCATTTCATATATTCGGGACGAGGTTGAAAATTCAGGATGTCACGCTGCTTCTCAATAATATGAAATGGTTGTTTCGTCGATGCGTCTATGGTCATTTTACTCTAAGCTGGCCCCTCATGAGTTAACTAATTTGTTAGATGAGGTTGTTAAGGGATATAAACGCGACAGACTAGAGAATTTGATCAAAAATCGATCGCTTGACCACAGTAATCAGCAAGGGTCAATATGACATCATTATAAATCGATTAGCGAACGGATATAGGTCGATTCGATGGAATCATGTAGCTGAATTGCGGGTGGTTCCGCAAGAATGCAATATTCGCGTCAAACGGCTGTAACCAGATTTTCTATCGTTAATGCATTTGGGACACGTAATTGAAACCTTGCGATTTTTATGACAACCGAGAGTTGTCTACAAGTCGGAGATGCACAAACGTGGAACAAAAATTATCGACCATGGGTTAAACGTGCTAAAACCCCTAAAAGCTACGCGATAGGTTAGGTCGTACTAAAATCGCGTTCGGTCGATTTTAACCACGAAATTGAATTCGGTTTCGGGAATTGAATGTTCAAGCATGTCACTATTCATTTTTAGAACGTCGTCTAATCTGTTAGAGAAATTTTGTTGAGTTTGGAATTTTGCGGAGAAATCAATTTCGGCAAAAAGAAAATAAAGGAAATTCGGATGGCTAAAGAAGGGCTTTGTTTCTACCTCCAAAATGGTTTAATTGGAGGATTTTGGAACTAAATTCTAATTGGTTGGCTTATTGACTTATTGGGCTGAAGACTTTGAGGGCAAGAGTGATCATGAGTTGGATATTTGTTCCTAAGTTTGATTGGTTGATGCATGTACTTTCTTTCCTTTCTTTCTCTCTCTCTCTTTCCCCTCTCTTTCCCTGTGCATGTTCATCCCCTTGCTGCAACAGACCACTTTCTTCTTCTTCTTACTTCTTCCTCACGTATCTTTCCCCTTTCCTCTTTGGTTCTGTTTCTTCCTCCATCTTGCTGCCACACACACTACCCACCATTTAGCATCCAACACCACCTCATGCCCACCATCCTCTTCCTCATGCCTCACCTTCTTTCTCTTCTTCCTTTGCCAGCTCCATCATTTCCCCCACAGCACCTCCACGATAGCCATCTTCCCTTCCATTTTGCTGTTGCTGCACCACCATCACAGCAGCAGCCCCACACGCCCATCATTCTGCCGAGCAACCACCACCGCTCGCAACTCCTCACCGCGCCACAGTGTCCAGCCGTCCAGCCACCGAGATCGACCAGCCAAGCAGCCGAGCCAAGCCCTCCCTTGGCCGAGAGCTTGTAGGTCCATAACCGCTGCCATCAAGGCCTCTGTTTGAGCGGTGGTTGTTTTGGGTTTTAACCACCGTCGCATTGCCGTCGCCATGAGCCCACCGCTGTTCTAATTTGGTGAGTTAACTCCCTAATCCTTGATTAGACTGTTAATTGTGCTTAAGGGGGTTAGATTAATGTTAATTAGCTTGATTAGATTAGTGTTAATTAGCTTGGTTAGATTAGTGTTAGGCTGGATTAGTTTAAACTCATATTTGTTTATTGGGCCCTCATCGTTTGCTATTTTCGTGGAAACAAATGTGCTACAATTTTGAGGTTTCTTCCTTTTAAAAAAATGTTCTAGACATCTTCAGCTATGATATATATTTTACTTAAGATTTTATGAATTTAGAAGAACAGGATTTCAGCTTCGTTTTATGCAAAACAGAATCCCGGCTTGTGCTGGAACCAGTGACCTTTTGGTGTTCAATGTATTTTTATCAATTCTTAGGGTTCGAATTTCGAAAGAGTTCTTTCACAAAAGTTGTTCATCATATCTTTTAGTTTAACATATTCAAATTTCATATCAAACGAACAAGTTTTGGATCTCAAACCAAGCTGGTTTTGGAAAACGTAATTTCTGGACATAGTCACAGTTTTTGTAATGGTTTGAGTGATTTACTGCTCTCATTTTAGAAGGATCTGGGCCAAGGTGTCTTCATGAATTTTTTTTTAAGTGTCCATTATAACATATTCAAATTTGAGAATTTTCTGAACTCGTTTGGTTAGGTTTCTGGAATTAATTTTGTAGACACGCGAGTGGACTCGATTTCTGCCGGCTAGGGCCGATTGTGGTTTTGTGGTTGTTCTTGATGTCTTGCTTGCTGAATAATGTATATTTGGTGATGTGGTTGACTTTTGACATGGTTAGAACTTATGCGTGATGATATGTGAATGGTTGTTCTATGGTGATGGTTTATTGTTATTGCAAAAGACGACCTTATGAGCTTTTAATTAGAAAAACAATGAGGTGTCGGGTTGGACACCAAAACTTATTTGCTTAATAAAACAATGAGGTTTTAAACTAGGTGCGTGCAAAGTTTGGCGGATTAATTTTGAGTACGTGAGCACCTACGAATTTCTTTCCAAAGGTTTTGAACAAAAAAAAAAAAAAAGAGGATTACCCAAATTTAGTTCCAAAAAAGGGTGGTTGGGAAAGAAAATAGAAAATAACTAAGGTGTCGGGTTTGGACGCCGAATTTTATGTGCTCAATAAAATGAGGAGGTTTTATAGTAGAAGTGTGCAAAGTTTGATGGCTCAATTTTGAGTACGTGACCGCGTGCGAATTTATTTTGGAAAGCTTTGAACAAAAAAAAAAGTTGCGAGGTTTATTGTTTTAAAAAGGAATTTAATATTTTGGGCTAATTGACGGAAGATAAGAATTGGGTTGATTGATGGTGTGCTCGTGTGATCACTTAATACCCTGATGCGTATGAATATGCAGGGTAATGAATCTGGCCTGATGCGTATGAATATGCGGGATGATGCTTGATTAAGTTCGGATGCCCCATGTCAATAGATGTTGGTCGCAGTGGAGGCCGGGCCGATGCTCCTATGTGTAATGCCCGTCCTGATGAGTATGAATACGTGGGATGATGCCGTGTCTAACGGAGCGGGACGACGCTTGGTTATGCCGGATGACCGCCAACTGGGACACACCTGAATGGTTGTGATAGCTATGCCTGATTATGGGGTAAAATTGTGCGGCACGGTATGTGACGTGTCATAATGGTTTTACCTTATAATTGGGACCCATGTGATTGTTTGAGATATGAAAATGAGGTGTTCCAATTATTGATTAAGCTTGCTGCGTTCATGTGATGCACTGATATGCAGGGACGCGCTGAAGCGAGGTAAGTTTTGTATGGCACATGTTTAGGACCGCATTCAAGGCGAATTTGCGTCCTAACCAGGGGCTAGGATTTTGACTCGTTGAGATTTATCTCACCACGTCGTGGTTAACATTTTTCAGGGCCGTAGCGTGGAGATTTGCTGAGTGCGGATGTGGTGGGCGCGAGATGCGACACCTTTTTAGCTGGCCCTGTTGTTAGTGAAGTAGGTTGACCTTAGTCCTTGAAGGTTTTTAAAAAAGGGTCGATAGGAAGTGGTCGTGGCAAGGCTTGTAAGTATTAAACTTCATAGGGTTAACAGTTGATAAATGAATGAGTTGTTTTTGGCAACTTTTGTTGTGCTGTACTATCCCAATTGGTTATTTGCAGGCTGGGTGTTTATTTAATTCGCTTTCGCATGTGCTTACTTGAAAGAGAAAAAAAGAATGGGTTGGCGACACGTCCTAGGACGTCGCATTTTTAGTTGACCATCAAGGATGTTCGCGCGCTCGGGATTTGGGGCGTGACAAGGAGTCTCTCCTCTATTCCCCCATTTCCTTCATTCCAATTTACAAGAGTTCTTCTTTTGTGCTGAATGGACTTTGCACATCCTATAGTATCCTATTGTTGCTTTCACTGACTTTCTCCTTACATTGCTCATGCTTATAAATCTGTTGCAAAGCCAATCAACTATCTTGGATAGATGAGATGACATATTGTGTGACATCCTGAAAATTCGACCCCGTCCCAAATATAAGAAATGAAAATTCAGATGGGAGCATAATTGGGCAATTTGGCTGCCCAAAATGGCTTAATTAGGGAAATTGAAGCTAAATTCTCCATTGGATGGCCACTTGACTAAGTTGGCACGAAGACTTTAAAGGCCAAGCAATGAGTGGCTTGATATTTTTGCAAAGCCTACCATTGGCCATAGCCTTGACTTCCATTTCCCTCAGTCTCCCATCCCTCAATCCTCTCATGCGCGCACTCCCTCTCACCTCAGCCGACTTCTCTCTTCCTCTTTGCCCACTCTCTCTTTTCTTCAAGCCATCCCCCCCCCCTCTGTTCTTGCTGTAGCCGATCACGCCATTCCCTCTATTTCCCTTCTTTCACTCACGCCCCTCATCCCCTCATCCCACCACCTCCCATCCATCACGTTAGTGCCATCTCCTTTGGAACTTCAGCTCACCCGCTAGCAACACCATAACCGACTGGCAACCACATAGCAGTAGCGCACCACCGTCTAGCACCAACTAGCTCAGTCCTTGCTGCCATGCCACCCCAACACACCTCAGTCCAGTAGCTTAACCTCACTGAACCAGCTTGGTCGCGAGCTTTAGGGCCTTTTTTCCTTCGCCGTTTGAGCTTCGTTGGAGACACGGTAGTTCTGGTTCCTCAGTGCCTTTGCGTCGCCGTTGCCGTGAGCCCGCCGTAGTTGAATTCTAGTGAGTTAACTCCATAATCCTTGATTAGGTTGTTAATTGCACTTAGGAGGTTAGATTAATGCTAATTAGCTTAGTTAAATTAGTATTAAGTGAGATTAGCCTTAAGATGGATTAGTGTTAGTCTAGTTTGGTTAGATTAGCTCTAAGATGGATTAGTGTTGGTCTAGTTGGTTGGATTAGTACTAATGAGGATGATTTAGCTTGGTTTAGTGGATTTCTCCCGGATCAGTTTACTGGACGCTCGCCGTTTGCCATTTTTGTGGGGAAAAATGTGCTGCGATTTTGAGGTTGCTTCCTTCTTGAGAAATGTTCTAGACATCTTCAGTTATGACATATATTTTACTCAAGCTTTTGGGGATTTAAAATAATGAGATTTCAGCTTTGTTATTTGCAAAATAGAATTTCGGATTGTGTTGGAAATAATGACCTTTTGGTATTCAAAAGATTTTTATTAACTCTTAGGGTTTAATTTTTAAAATAGTTTCTTCTCAAAAGTTGTTCATCACATCTTTTAGTTTAACATAGTCAAATTTTAGATCAAATGGACAAGTTTTGGACCTCAAACCAAACTAATTTTGGAAAATAGAATTTCTGGACAAGGACACAGTTTTTGTAACGGTTTGGGCGATTTACTGCTCTCATTCTAGAAGGATTTGGGTCAAGGTGTCTTCATGAAAAATGTTTGTTGAAGTGTCATTTAGAACATCTTCTGAGTTGGTTTGATTATGTCTCTGAAATTAAACTTGGAGGGGTGCGAGTGGCCCGGTTTCTGCTGGTTAGGGCCGGTTGTGATTTTGTGGTTGTTCTTGATGTTGTGTTTGCTGGATAATGCATATTTGGTGATGTGGTTGACTTTTGTCATGCTGAGGACTCATGCATGATAATATGTGAATGATTGTGCTATGGGGAGTGTTTATTGGTAATGCAAAAGATGACCTTATGGGCTTTTAATTAGAAAAATAATGAGGTGTTGAGTTTGACACCAAAACTTATTTGCTCAATAAAACAATGAGGTTGTAAAATAGGTGCATATAAAGTTTGACGGATTAATTTTGAGTATGTGAGCACTTACGAATTCATTTCTAAATTTGTTGAACAAAACAAAAAAGAGGGGTTACTAAGGTTTGTTTTCAAAAGAGGGGGTTGGAAAAGAAATTAGAAAAGAAATATGGTGTCGGGTTTGGACACCAAGTTTTATGTGCTCAATAAAACCGTGAGGTTTCAAATTAGATACGTGCAAAGTTTGGCGGGTTAATTTCAAATACATTACCCCGTACGAATTTATTTCGGAAAGTTTGAACAAAAAAAAAAAAATAGAGAGTTGCCAAGTGATTTTTAAAAAGGGGATTTTGGTCTTCTTGGCCATATGATGGAGGGTAAAGTTGACTTGATTGATGATGTGCTTGCATGGTTAGGTTGATTAGGTGGTTCAGTTTAATTATTCGTAATTTATTTAATTAATGTAATTAGTGTAAATTGTGATGGATTAGCCGTTTTTCAAAATTTTATGTTGATTCTCGTGATTGAATTTAAATGTGAAATTGATTGTTTATATGTGAAATTAAGTGCTTGATGGTGATTGGCAATTATTATTGCAAAAAGTGATTTTCTTTGGGTATTTAATTAGAAAAATACCCTATGTCGCACAATCGGCCGTGGTGGCTCAGTTGGGTAGGCTCCTGTGATCCTTTCGCCCAGAGGGGAGGAGTTCGAAGGCCTTGCGAAGCAAGAGGGCTGACTGAGTTGCTTGGTTACTTACCCGGTGGCATGGGGTGGTGGTTTCCCCATGTTGCCCCCAGGTTCTACCTGCCAGCTGTCGATTTTCGGGGTTTCCTAGGTCACCAAAAAACAAAAAAATACTAGGTGTCGGTTTTTGACACCAAAATTTTATATACTATATGAAATCATGGAATTTTGAAATGAGAGTGTACCATGTTTACTGGTTTGATTTAAATGCGTGACCACGCACGATTATTTTACTGGGATGATTTTTAATATGAAGAAAATTGGCCAAGTCCATTATTTGAAATTGAGGCATTTGAGTGCAAAGCACGATGTTCTTGGCCGAGTATGGATGTGTGTGTGGTCATTATCGGAACCTGTCCTGATACGTTCATGCGGGACAATGCCTGATTAAATTCGGATGCCCCTTGTCAACAGATGCCGGTTGTAGTGGAGGTTGGGCTGATGTTCCTTTATGGAATGCCGTCTCGATGTGGATGTTGCTGTGTCTGATGGAGCGGGACAACGCCTAGTTATACCGGATGACTGCTGCCTGTTGAGTTGGCCGTGGCCGTTGGGTCGTAAATAATTGGAACATGCCTGAGTGGTTGAGATAGCTGCGCCTTATTATGGGGTAAAATTGTGTGGCACGGAATGGGACGTGTCATAACGATTTTACCTTATAATCGAGATCCCTGTGATTGAGTGATATATGAAAATGATATGTTCCAATTATTGATTACACTTGCTGCGTTAATAAATGTATATGTGATGAACTAATGTGCAGGGACATGCAGAGGTGAGGTAAGTTCTATATGGTGCATGTTTAGGACTGCGTATGAAGCCAATTTGTGTCCTAATTGGGGTTTAGGTTGTTGACTTGCTAAGATTTTATCTCACCCCGTCGTGGGTTAACCTTTTTCAGGGCCGTAGTGTGAAGATTTGCTGAGTGCATATTTGGTGGGCGTGAGGTGCGATACCTTTTGGCTGGCCCTGCCGTTAGTGAAGTAGGTTGACCCTAATCCCTAAGGATTTTGAGAGGGTCAATAGGAAGTGGCCGTAAAAAGGCTTGTACCATTAGACTTCCTAGGGTCAACAGTTGGTAAGGAAATTGTTGTAATTGGGAAATTGTTCCTTTTTTTACTATCCCATGTTTGTTGACTGGGTGTTGTATTTAATTCGCTTCCACATGTGCTTAATCGAAAGAGAAGAAAAAGGAATGGGTTGGTGACGCGTCCTGAGACGTCGCAAAAATATTTTTAGTCAACCGCCGAGGGATGTGTGTGTGCCCAGGGTTCAGGGCGTGACATATTGAGAGGATGAGTGAAGCTTCACAATAAAAATTGGATAGGTCCCGCACTCTACATCCTCAAATGGTCATTGTACTCTTTGGTTGCCACATGTTTGATGGGCCTCACTTGATGAGGGATTCCAAAGTCCTCCTTATCTCAACTCAATTACAAGCCTTGCATTCAAAATCTTAACTCGATTTTCTGTCTCCAATTTGCTAATCTGAACTAATGATATGAAATATTAACTTGATTTTTTGTATCCATTTCACTAATGTGAACTAATGAACCTCGCATCCAAATCAATATCTTAACACTTGACTTTTTGTCTCCGTTTCATTGATGTGAGTTGATGAACCTTGCATTTGAATCGACATATTAATGAAATTCATGTTCAACATCTTAACCTGATTTTTCCATTTCACTAAATGATCTATTGTTATATCTTGGTCAATTTCTTTGCTTGCTTTTCCTTGTGTGATAGTAGCTTCTTCTTCTTCTTCACGCTTCACTTCTCATATCCTAATACACTAGTGAGAGAGAGGAGACTAAAAGAGGTAGAGAGTTGAAAGCAAACAGTATGGTAGAAGATAAAATCATAATTGACAAGTTCGATGGGCAAGATTTCGGATGGTGGAAACTACAAATTGAGGATTATCTTTATCAAAAGGATCTCTATGCACCACTTGAGGGTTGGAAGCCCGAGATAGAAGAAGTGGATCTAACCATAGAAGCATGATGGAAAATTCTTGATTGAAAGGCATTAGGTGTGATTCGTCTAGGGTTGACGAAAAAGACAAGGTACCACATTGCGAAAGCAAAAACTGCAAAAGAAGCCATGGATATTCTAATGAATATTTATGAGAAGCCGTCAACATCAAATAAGGTATTTTTGCTGAAGAAACTGGTTAATATGAAGTTATCTGATAGAGGTTCTGTGGCAGAGCATATTAATAGTTTCACGCAGGTCACGGGTCAATTGAAATCCGTAGGCATAAATTTAGATATGAAGTTTCAAGCTTTATTATTTTTATGTTCTTTTCCAAAAAGCTACAATACCACAGTGCATGGAATTCGAGCATCATGATGGATGATTTAACTCTTGATGATGTTGTGAGTAGTATCATGGATGAAGAGATGCGAAGGAAAGTCTCAGGTGGAGATAATTATTCAGCATCTACATCTTCAATGGCACTCACAGTGGAGAACCATGGAAGAAGTAAAAGTAGAGGAAAATTCAGTGGGTGTGGCAGATCACAATCAGGGGTAAGAGACAGGTTGCAAAAGATGAGTGTTGCTTTTGTCACCAAACCGGACACCAGAGGTTTCAATGTGAAGCCTACAAAAAGAAGCAGCGAGATGAGAATCAATGAGCTAATGTGGTTAGCAATGAATATTTGCTAGATAATTTGTGTTTGTCTGCAGGGTTTGACTTAACGACAGATAAATAGTTTATTGATTCCAATGCTTCTTTTCATTGCACCTCACAAAGAGACATATTTGATGATTATGCTAGTAGAGATTTCAGACAAGTGGTTGTGGGAAATGGCCACATGTGTCCCATTATTGGAAAATGAACTGTGATTGTGAACATCTCAGGTGGAGTATGTCTAGTTTTGCATGAAACTAGGCATATTCCGGAATTAAAGAAAAATATGATTTCAACTAGTATACTTGACCAAGAAGGTTTGGTAACAACCTTTGGATGTGGAGAATGGAAGATAACCTTAGGGGCAAGAGTAGTAGCAAAGGGAAAGCATACAAATACACTTTACCTTCTTTAATGAGACAATATCAGTGATATGGTTGCAACTACAATGGCTATAGGTAATTTTCTCTTTGGCATTATTATTTGGGAAATCTTGGTGAAAAATGTGTAAATCAGTTACACTCAAAGAAATTACTTCCAGGTTTGCAAAAAGTTGAGTTAGATCTTTGTGAGAGTTGCATTTATGGAAAACAGAAGGTTGTTAGTTTTCAATTGAATGGGCAACAAAATAAAGGTTAGAAGCCAGAGTTGGTTCATAATAATGTATGGGGACCTACTCAAGAACTCTCTTATGGTGGTAAGAGATATTTTATCACCTTCATTGATGATGCGACAAGGAAGACTTGAGTCTATGCTCTTAGAGAAAAATCAAAAGTATTCGAGATATACAGAGTATGGAAGACCATGGTAGAAAAAGAGATAGGTTATCAGATTAAAGCTCTGAAGTCTAATAATGGTGGTGAATACACAAGTAAGGAATTTGCAGAATATTTGAGTCGAGAAGGCATACACGGGTTAAAGACTATTCCTAGAACTCCTCAAGAGAATGGTGTAGCTGAAAGGATGAACATGACTATTCTAGAATGCGTGAGATGCATAAGGCTACACGTGGGTCTCCCGCTACACTTATGGGCTACCATAGTTGATGCATCTATTTATCTTATCAACATAAGTCCATCTAGTGCGTTGGTGATGTGGAGATTGAGCCATATCGATGAGGTGCTAGGGACCCATTGTCTACTCTGACTGGTTCGATCACTCGAGCACGAGCCAAGCAATTTAGGCAAGCTGTTGGCGTCATGGTTTGTGATCTTTGACATGGAGATGACCTTGGATCAAATCTTGAAGAATCTTGGAAATATTGGCGTAATTTTTGGCGTGGAGATGACCTTGGATCGAATCTTGAAGAATCTTGGAAATATTGGCGCAATTTGATTATCTGGTCACCAAATATTTGACCAAGTCAAAAAAAAATTATCTTCTTGTTTAGATATTTTCTAGAATATGATGCATTAGATTTCTAGGGCTGGTTTTAGGGTTTGTGTCGCAACTAGAAGGCCTATATTAAGGACTGTTCGACTTTCTTTGGGAGACAGATATATTTTATTTTAGAGGAAAAGAATTGAGATGTTCTCTTCTATTGTTCTTTTGAGAACTTGATCTTATCAAGATTCTCTTGTGGCGGTCGATTCGACTTATCGAGCGAGATATCGAATTCTTTCACTTGTGGCGTCTATAACATTGGTTAGTTGACACGCGTTCATCAACAGGTCACGTTCATACCGAGATTGCTAATCACAGGTTCGATTGGAGGTTCAGGTTCGCAATTTGCACCATCCGGGCCTTCATAGAATGATCTTTCCGCAACAATTCACATCAGTTGGATGGAGAAATACCACAAGAACGTTGGTTAGGTAAAAAGATTAATTATTCACATCTAAAGGTGTTTGGTTGTATTGCATATGCTTTGATTGACATGAAGGATAGGAAAAAGCTTAATGCTAAGTCCCAGAAGTGCGTCTTTATCGGATACGGTGGCGATGAGTATGACTATAGCCTTTGGGATTATGAGAATAACAAAGTCATCCGCAGTCGGAATGTGGTATTCCATGAAGAAAAGATGTACAAGGATCGTCAGATAGAGCATGAGAAGGTAGAAGAACCAGAATATGTTAAACTAGACACAATGCCCATGAAGATGTTTCTAGTAGATCAAAGTGCACTTGAAAGAGAGGTTCAAGATGAGCCTATTATCAGTAAGGAGGTAGTTCAAGAGGAACACAATGATTCGGAGCAAACTAATGAGCCTGAAGTACTTGTCTTGAGGAGGTCTACACGTGTAAGAAAGCCAAAGGTAATTTTTGATCCATCGGCTAATATTGTTCTGAGCTATGTCTTATATACAGATCAAGAGAACCGGAGATTTACGATGAGGCAAAGATAGACATGTCTCGCTTGTAGTGGGAGTGTGCTATGAAAGACGAGATGAGCTCATTACTTCAGAACAAAACTTGGGAGTTGACCAAGTTGCCCATAGGTAAAAGCATTGTTAAACAAATGGGTGTATAGGATCAAGAATGAAGCAAATGATAGTATTAGATACAAGGCGAGACTTGTAGTCAAGAGCTTTTCTTAAAAAGAATGGATCAACTACTACGAGATATTTTCACCCGTAATGAAAATGACATCAATTAGAGTTCTGCTAAGTATAGTTGCAGTGGAGGATCTTTATCTTGAGCAGTTAGACGTAAAAACAACATTTTTACATGGTGACTTAGATGAAGAACTATACATGGCACAACCTAAGGGTTTTGAAGTCAAAGGTAAGGAGCACATGGTATGTCGCTTGAAGAAAAGCTTGTATAGCTTGAAACAAGCTCCGCGGCAATGGTACCTATAATTTGATGGTTTCATGAAAGAAAAAGGATTTGCACACTGTGAGTCTAATCGCTGTATTTATTTTCGCAAGTATGATGATGGTGACATTGTGTATCTCTCTTTATATGTGGATGACATGACGATGGCTAGTTCCAATATGGAGAGAATCGTAGAAGTGAAGGAGATGTTATCATCACAGTTTGCTATGAAAGACTTGGGATAGGCCAAGAATATTTTAGGCATGAAAATCATCAGGGACAGGAAAAATAAGAAATTATGGCTATTGCAGGAAGACTATGTAAACAAGGTGTTAAAGATATATAACATGGACAAGGCAAAATCGGTTGCAACTCCTCTAGTGAGTCACTTCAAATTTTCCAAGAGTATGTGTTCAAGCACTTAGGCTTTGAAAGATGAGATGGCTGTAGTTCCATATCCATCAGCAGTGGGGAGTTTAATGTATGCCATGGTGAGTACGAGACCAGACATTGCACAAGCAGTGGGAGTTGTAAGTCAATATATGCAAAACACAAGCAAAGAGCATTGGAATGCAGTGAAATGGATATTGAGATATTTAGCAGGTACTTCCAATTACTCACTTTGTTATGATGGTATATCTTTAGAGGGTTATGTAGATGCAGATCATTCAGGTGATCGAGATAGTGGTAAGAGCACCATTGGATATGTCTTTACAGTTGCAAGTACAGTATGTTGGAGAAAACTCCTATTAGGTTTTGAAGCTGACAAAACTTTTCTAGTTCTATTCTCATTTTCATTATGAGGAATACGAGACTTCTGTGAAACTCTTTCAAAGTCTATCTTTCATCAGAAGTCTGCCCCACTCTGATGAAGACTTAGACTGAACTCAAGTGAAAGACATAATTAGACTCGGGATTATTTTTAGGATTTCAATACAAGATATATCTAGCTTTCTGGTTGGAAATCTCACTTACCTTTTTGGATATCATTATTGAAATCAATCACGAAATAATTAAATCATTTTTGGAAGGCAAGTTTATTTGGAAAAAATCTACTTATGGAAATCAAGATTCTGATTGTATGGGCGACTGGGATCATCACATCTCAATCTTCAAACGGCTCAAGATCTCCTCGATTGATTTTGTCCAATGGATTGATTGGAAGAATTCCTCTGAAAAGTGCTAACGGTCATAAAGGCATAAAGGAGCATTTAAGAGGGTTTTTCGAGTCATTCGATAGATAGCATGAAAACTAGAATTCCAAAATCTAAAGCTTCCCAAATCACTTACTCTTCCTCATTTTGTGCTCAAACTTGTATTCAAAAAAGAGAGGAATACTAAAGAGTGACTTAGTGAGAGCAGTAGAGACTCTTCACTGAGAAGTCAATGTTATAAGGCTGTAACACTTTTTTTCAATTCATAGTGAAAACCAGTCAGAAGGCTGTCAGTGTGGGAGAGTAGACGTAGGCTTAATTTAAGTCGAATCACTATAAATCTTGTGTTTATTTCTCTTCCCTGAACTCCTGTACTTTATATGTTGTGATATCTTTCTGTGTTTTGAAATAGTTGTTAAAGTCTGAATCTTTCTTCAAAGTCTGTTGTTCATCGGACTCAGTTTAAAAGTAAAGTATTTTTACTGCATTTCGCAAAATCTGTTTTCACACCTATTTACCCCCCTCTAGGTGTTTATACTAGCGCTTTCAATTGGTATTAGAGCCTTGTGTGCTTATTTTGTTGAAGTTTTTTTACTTCTAAGCTAAAGATCTTCTATGGCTAGTATTTTGGCTTGATGATTGGTTGAAGGACAGTGCAACACCGGACCTTCTTATTTTGATGGAAATGAGTATAACGTGTGGAAGAATAAAATGAAGGCATTTCTCAGATCTAAAGATCCTTTAGAGTGAGATGTTGTTGAAAAAAGAATCAATCCAAAGGCAACATCAACTTCAGACAAAGGGAAATAAGTGATTGAGAAAGATATTGATGAATCTACGCAAGCTGAAATTATCAAGAGATAGGCTCTTGATGCAAAAGTAGTTTATTCTTTATATTGTGCTTTGTCTCCCACTGAATATAACCGAATTTCTTCTTGTGAAGCAACAAAAGGAGTTTGAGACAGACTACATGTTACTTATGACGGGACTGATAGTGTGAAGGAAACAAAAATAAACATTCTGCTTGGACAATATGAATCCTCTAGAATGAAGCCTTCAATCAATTTCTGGACCAATGAAAGTCAACAAACTACTGCGTGGACTTTCAAAGGACTGGAATCATGTGAAGACTTCAATAAGAGAAACTCAGAGGATCATGCCTTTATCAGCTGACAAACTGATAGGCACACTTCAATCATATGAAGTGGAGCAGATCAATGATGAAGAAGACCCTAAAGGTAAGAAATTAATTGCATTAAAGTGTAACATTGATTATGATGATACAGATTCGGATGATGATATGGACAATGAGGAGCTGACCCTTATGATAAGGAAATTCAGAAAACTGAATAGAAATGGAAGAAGATTGAATTGGAAGAAGCAAGCATGCAGAATTCCTAAAAGAGACCAACAGAAGACATTGAAACTAACAAGGATGTTATATGCTTTGAGTGTAAGAAAAAGAGGCATATCGGATCAAAATGTCCTTTGTTGAAAAAGAAGAAAGGAAAATCTGAGAAGTACAAGAAAGCTCTTAAAATAGAAACTTGGAGTGACATCGAATGTGAAGAAAGCAAAGAAGAATTTGCAAACATATGTCTAGTGGCTCATTCAAAGTCAGACTCAGAATTTGAAACAGACACTGATTTAGATTCTGACAAAGAAATTGAGGTTAGTCAGAAATTCCTGTTAAAGTTTCTTTGTATATAGATGAATTTTGTCTCAATCTTAAATCCTCTCTTAAAAGGATTTCCTAACTGAAAAAGGAAAATTCTAAGCTCAGGCAACAGGAAGTTTCTTGGAAGGAAAAGTTTGGAAGTTTGAAAAGAAGTTTTGACAATTTGAAAGAAAATTATGATTTTCTTTCAAAAGAAAATGTTGTTTTGAAATAGGAAATTTCAGATATTTCAAAAAGGTTTTCCAGGGGATCAGAAAAATTAGAAAAAATTCTTATAGCTCAAATACCCTATTTTAACAAATCCGGTTTGCGTATGAATAATGAGATTATTCATTTAATTGATTTTCCTAAAGTAAAAGAGAGACTTAGACAAAAACCTACAAAGACATTTTACAAAAATCATTTTCAAAAAGTGTTTGTAAAACCTATTGGCCAAAGCGCTCTCAAATGTTCTAAGTGCAACAGCTCAGAACATTTTGAGAATGAATATCCCAAAGTTTGGAGACTAGTTAAGAAAGATTGAGCAAAAACTGTTTTTAATATTAACACTCATGGACCCAAGTAAATTTGGGTACCAAAGAAAGTTTGAGTTTTTCTTTTGATTGGAGGTCACTAAAAAAAAAAAAAAAAATCAAATGGTACTTGGACAGTGGCTGTTGTAGGTATATGATAGAAGACTTTAGTTGCTTCGAGAAGCTTGAAAGACTAAAAGGAGGAAATGTTTCATTTGGAGGAAATAGCAAAGGGAAGATTATAGGATATGAAACTGTGAAGATTGGAAGTCTGACTATCAACAATGTTTTCCTAGTGAAAGGCTTAAACTACAATATTCTGAGTATAAGTCAGCTTTGTGATACAGGTTTTAGAATAAACTTTCAAGAAGGCATTTGTTCTGGAATAAGTCAAGATTTCTCTCAATCCTTTACTAGGCGAAGGCATGGCAACATATACCTTCTGGACATAAATCCCGAAAATTCACAGTTGTGGCATCCTAAAAATTTCATAGCAATCTTTAGATGTATTACGACCCATGAATAGGTGATGGAAGCGCCATTGGACTATATTATAGCCATTAGACCAATGGATTACAATTAAACAAGGTCGAGCATTGAATGGATTATTGCTTTGTTGGAAATCTATCCTATGTCCATGTATGATCTAGGTTGTGCTAAAAGATGAATTGATGAGAAATTTTCTATTCTTGGCCGTGTACTCTATAAGTCAGATTTCTATCGATTAATATTGCAAAATTTTATGGCCATGTGAATAATTGTAATTAAGTAATTATGAGTGGGGATTTAAGTGGAAAAATAGGAGTAGCCCAAAGCAGTAGCCCACATTTCCCCTTATTCGGTCGACCAAGGCCTGGCCCAAGCCCGGCCCATTAAGGCCACCTCTTTGCATGAAAGTTGACAAGTGGCAAGAGAGATCAACCAAGTGTCCATTCCCATGCAAAACCCCATGATTACTAGCTAATCATGAGGGTGAAAGAAAGAAAAGGGGAGAGAGAAGGGGCGGAGTGAGCGAGGGAGTGTTCGCGAGAGAGAGTGAGACCGAGCGGGCGAGCGAGCGAGAGAGAGAATCCGAGAGAAAGAGAGAGTTCGAGAGAAAGAGAGAGTTTGTGAGGGTGCATTGGCGAGGGAAGAAGGAGACCAGCCCCGCCGTGCGTTCGCCAGCCGCCGCCGTTGATGCTGCCTAGCTTCGCCGTCGATCGAGCCCGCCGAAGCCACAAGTCGCCGTTTTGCTTGCTTGATTTTGTTGAACTTAAGGCAAGTAAAGTCCATTAGCCTACATTTTGCTTGCTGTGGTTGTGTGAAGTGCAAATAGACTTGAGGATGCATAAATTTGATGCTGGATGTTGAAGTTTCGAACTAGTAGGAGTAGTTCTTTAGGATTGGTAAACTGTTTTGTGGAAACACAGCATGACCTCTGCCGATTCAGTGAATTTTGTGCAATTATCCAGTTAGAATTTGATCTTGTGTCCTTGATGAAAGTTGTAGATGACATCTTGAGGAGTAACGTACTAAAATTGGAGAATAAATGGACGAGTATTGATAGAGGAAACGATTTTCTTTGAAAGGGATTGATCTGGAAACTGTACCGAGAATTATGGAGGGTTATAATAATTATAGCTTTTAATACAGAATGAATTAAACTTCTATTTCTTCATGAGACTTTTACCTCTAGGTCTTAAATATAACATATTAAAATATCAGAATTTTCTGAGTTTATTTAAGGACTTAATCGAAATTATTTCTGAAACTATGCAATGGTGATGTTTGAAATTTTAAGGCTGTGATGCATGGACCATAGCGACTCGTACGAAGTTCTTTTGACATGGTGTTCTTCATGAAACCTTCTTCTCTAGATCTCGTTTATAACATGTTAAATTTTCAGAATTTATTAAGATCGTTTACTAATTTTTCCAGAATTTTAATTAAAGAAGTGCATTCTGTTTTATGCGAAAATTATTTTATTTTCAAGAACAAATGAATTGCTCTATGAGATGTGATATCTTGGGTTGTTATTTATACATCATTTGTGGTGACATTTAGCCTATCATATGACATCAAAAGTTGATTGAAACCTTTGACATTATTGCATTAAATGCTATTGTGAAAGTGAAACATATATGTGAATATGCATTGTGATGTTGATGATATAGTCAGACCCTTGAGTCGACGATGCCCCGGGAGTGTTGGGATGCCCGGAGGTGTGTGCCGGATGCCCTCGGGAGTTTCGAGATGCCCGGAGGTGTGTGCTGGAGGTTCCTCGTGATGCCAGTTGGGGTGCGAGATGTCCGGAGGTGTGTGCCGGATGCCCGAAGGTGTGTGCCGGATGCCCGAAGGTGTGTGCTAGAGGTTCGTCGTGATGCCAGGTTGGATGCGAGTGATATGAGGGATGCAAACACTGGTTCCTAGAAGAAAAATGAGATCCTTTTGAAAATGAAAATTGGGAATTGAATCATGCGCATATGTGTGTGCATATGGCATGGGATATAATTGTCCCTGAACTTGAATTGGTATTGTTTGGCATTGGAAGTGTGGTCATTAAGGTTTTGAATGGATCTCATGGAGACATAAGCATGATTGAGTGGATGATATGTGCGTTTCACATGAAATTTTGGTTATTTTGCTTGTTGCATTGTGTAGTTTGATGGATTTTTTACTGCTGAGTGGTTGTACTCACCCCTTTTGGGGACTAACATTTCAGATTGAGAGATGCCTCTGTTATCGGTCACACGTGATACTTTCTATGGCTTACCGTCCGACGTTGAGGTTGAGTGTTCGAAACATTCCTGTGTTGGTGTTCGTGGACTAGTGTTCATCCGTGTTCGAGTTTTAGTTATGTATGACGTGGGTCTACCTGATGGCTCTGTGGTCCAGGAGTTCCTGTCGTCCATGTCCGCAGCGACGGGGTCATGATGGGGATGCTGCCGCCGTCACCAGCCGATGCACCGGGCTGGGTGTGACTGTGCGTGTGACTGGTAGCGGTTGACACTTTTTGGATAGCCGACACTGGATGATGGATCGGTGTACATGACTGCTATTGGGGTTGGGTACTTTTGGTTATAGCCGAGCATAGTGAAGCCTTGGCCTTTTGATGTACCGACTCTTGATGTCTGATCAAGCTATGTAAATAAAAGTGTTTCGGCTCTAACGTATATATATATATGAAAGGTGTAGTTGGTGTGCATTGCATTGTATTATTTAGTTTGAGTATGGGTTAGGAAGATGTTGAATATGCTTCCGTTATATGAACTGCGCTGTGATAGATTAAGATAACATAAACCCCCAAGACATATGGACCCACTATAATTCCATGGTATTAGAGCGACATGTTATTAGGGCAAGTGAAAGGTAAGCAAACTGTAGCGACCCTAACGGATCGGGGGCCGTTTCGGGGGTGCCACAATAGTGCTTTATTTCTATTTGAGATGAAACAAGTCTCTAGCATCGAAAGCTTAGTCATGTAAATATGAAGCAGATTACCAAAATTTCTTCTAAGAAACTGGTTCGAGGGCTTCCTAATTTGGCTTATCAGAAGTCTGAGTTATGCACACCCTATGTCTTAGGAAAACAGGTAAGAACAAATCATGGAGGTGAATTTGAAAATCAGGATTTTGCAAACCTCTGTGATGAATCTGGTTTTCAACATGTTTTCTCTTCGCCATACACTCTAGAATAAAATGGGATTGTGGAATAGAAAAATAGATCTTTATAGGAGATGGCCATAACTCTATTGATAGAAAGCAAAATTTCGTCTTGTTTTTGGGCAGAAGCAGTTTCTACTGCTTGTTATATAATCAATAGGGTATTTTTAAGGCCCATTCTAGAAAAGACTCCCTATAAAGTATATAAATAAAAGAAGCCAAGTGTTTCTTACTTTCATGTCTTTGGCTGTAAGTGCTTTATTTTGAAGAATACAAATAATTAATATGGAAAGTTCGAGGAAAAATCAGATGAAAGAATTTTTCTTGACTGTTCAACATCAAGCAAAGCTTACAGGGTCTTTAACAAGAAGACTCAATCTGTAGAAGAATCTATGAACGTCAGGTTTCAGGATTATGTGCAGAATCAACCAGATCAGATTCAATTCAACTTGAAGAGTCTGAACCGGTTCTAAACTTAATAAAGTCTATTTCCCCTGAAGAGGTTCAGTCTTCTAGAGTACAACAACAAGTTGGACAAGAAGATTCAAAAGGAACAAAGGATCAACAGACTCTCAAATCAAATAGCAACTGGAAGCACAAATCAAGTCATCCCAAAGAATTAATCATTGACAAATTGATGAAGGAATCCGCACTAGATCCAAAGAAAAAGAAGAATCCAATGCATTAGCACTTGTTTCTGAAATAGAACCAAAAGGAGTAGAAGAAGCTTTGACTGATGAAAGCCGGATAAAAGCTATGTAGGAAGAACTCAGACAATTCAGCATCAATGATGTGTGGGAACTTATTCCAAAACCTAAAAGCAAATCTGTGATTGGAACAAAATGGGTATTCAGAAATACGATGGATGAAAAAGATAAAGTAATCAGAAACAAAGCAAGGCTTGTGGCAAAATGATACTCACAAGAAGATGGGATAAACTATGATGAGACCTATGCACTAGTAGCAAGGTTAGAAGTGATTAGATTATTGTTTGCTTTTGTTTGTTATCAAAATTTCAGGTTATTCCAGATGGATGTCAAAAGTGCTTTTCTTAATGGATTCATTCAAAAAGAAGATTATGTGGAACAACCACCAGGATTTGAAGATCCAAGAAAATTAGACTCTGTCTACAAAATAAAAAAGGTGTTGTATGGACTAAAGCATGCATCACGAGCTTGGTATGTAAGGTTGAGTAAGTTTCTAATAGAAAATGGCTTTGAGAAAGGAAAAGTTGATACTACTCTGTTTATAAAAAGAAAAGGAAAAGATTTTCTGCTTGTACAGATTTATGTAGATGATACAATTTTTAGTTCTCTTAACGAAAATCTTTGCAAGAAATTTTCAAGACGTATGCAGGAAGAATTTGAAATGAGCATGATGGGTGAATTGGCATTCTTTCTAGGATTGCAAGTTAGACAATCAAAGAAAGGAATATTTATTCACCAAGAGAAATATGCCAAAGATATTATCACTAAGTTTGGAATGGAAAATTGCAAGAGAACAGAAACTCCTATGTCAAGCTCATTAAAACTTGACAAGGATGAAGGAGGAAAGAAAGTGGATCAAAAGCTTTATAGAAACATGATTGGTTCTCTTCTTTATCTCACTGCCTTTAGACCTGATATTTTGTTTAGTGTGTGTATATGTGCTAGATTTCAATCTGATCCAAAAGAATCTCATCTAAGTGCTGTTAAACGCATCATCAAATATATTGCGACTTTTCCAAAGCTGGGTCTATGGTATCCAAAAGAATGAGACTTTACTCTACTTGGTTATTTTGATGCGGATTTAACCGGATGTAAGGTCGACAGAAAGAGCACGTCTGGCACATGTCAACTATTGGGAAAAATGTTGGTATCATGGTTCTCGAGAAAACAAAGTACGGTGGCTCTATCTACAGCAGAAGCAGAATATGTTGCTCTTGGGAGTTGTTGTTCTCAAATTATGTGGATTAGGCAACAACTAAGAGACTTCGGAATAGAAGAATCCTGCACAGAGATCATATGCGACAACACAAGTGCTATCAACCTTACCAGAAACCCAATTCTTCATTCAAGCGCAAAACACATCAAGATTCGTCATCATTTTATATGAGATCATGTCCAAAATGGCAAGATTATGGTTCAATTTATTGATTCAAAGAATCAACTGGCAGATATCTTCACAAAACCTCTGGAGAAGAGCTTATTTGAGTCGATTCGCAGCAAGCCAAATATCATCTCTTCTCTCAATTAAAGTCTGAAGTTGATCAAACTCAAAACTTCAACTTGAAAAAGCTACTTCAGTATGAAAATTTCTCAAATCCAGGTATTTTATTTTTAGTATGTAAAAATTGAACAGGTATGATTATATTTAAACCGTCGCTTGCTTATTTTATTTTTAGAAATTACTATTTTATTGCTAACTTTCGGATTTCAAATTTTTAGCAGTTACCTTTTTTAAATTGTTCTGAAAAAGGTATTTTTCTTTGTGACGATTCATTTACCTCTTTTTGATTTCTTTAAATACCTTAAAATATTTCTTTCGAGCACACCTCTTCCAAACCCTAATACTAAATCTCTCTCTCCCTCGATTTTTACTCTCAAAATCTCTCTGCAAGTTTCTTTCTCTCTTTCACCCAAACATGTTGGCGAAGCCCTCCAAGTCTGCAACAATGTCATACCAGAGAAAATCCTCTCGCATTGCAAGTTAGGGTCCTCGGAACATGCCTGAAGAACCAACTCACTTTGATCTAACTCGAGAAGATTTGCCGTAGAGTTCTCCTCGTCAATCTGTAGATGAGGAAGTTGAACAAGAAGCAGTTCCTATTAGAGTAATGAGGCCTAAGGTACTCTTCAAGCATTGCACTTTTTGAAACAGGGTGGAAGTCCAATGACCTTTATCATTGACTTTTTGAAAGATAATGGGTATGGAAATGAAACTTTATTTTTGAGAACAATGGAAAGATTAGGAATAGCGCCAAAAGGAACAGCTGAAAGGGAATTTGTGAATTTTCCTTTTGATCCTCGATTTGGGTCAGAAAGTCAGCTTGAGAACAAAGATGATGATGAGCGAATTTTTACAAATTTCCAACCCCGGATGGGTGTGGCTGTAGAGATTCCTGGTGAAAGAACGAAGCTTTTTCGTTCAAAAGGGTTTATGCTCAAATGCTGAATAGAGGAGTGATAAACCCGTGCACAGTCGACTTTGACTGCCTTAACTTTATAAAGGTTAACTTGAGGGAAAGGTTAGCCAATCTTTAACTTGAAAAATTTTGTGCAGAGATAGCAGAAGCTTATCCTAAATTAAAGGCGTATTTCTACTCAAATCTGTCATTTCTGGATAAAACTCACATTCAATTTACTGTTTGTGATAGTGTTTATTGTGGATGTGGATATTCTGGCTGATATTTTGGGTGTAGAACGAAGTGGTTTTCTACCCATTAATGTTTCCATCAGTCAAGCTACTCGATTTCTCGTGAACGACAGATTACCAAGTGGGAGTATCACTTACTCTCGTATGCCAGCTTCAAATTTTCTGTTGCACAAGATTGTCATCAATTGCATCATACCCAAGGCTGCCTCCAAGACTGATGTCTCGAGATTTGAGGCAAAGATAATGTGGGCAATTTGCAATGGAATTCTTTTTTCTCTACCACATACTATCTTTTTGCATATGTACAGAATTGTGATGAAAGAAAAAGGACAACTACCCTACTCTGCCTTGATCATAAGACTATTCAGACACTTTCAGATCCAATTACCCTCTCAACTTCGTTCAAGAACTCTCACTCCTATGGAGATAGGAATGAAGATGATTTCCAAAATGAGGCTGAAAGATCTGTCTAAGGCCCTGAATCTTTTGAAGAAGGAATCATCTAGCAGACACAAGGAAGGATCTACTACTGCAAGGAAGTGAAAAGGAAAAGATGCTGTCCAAAAGACTTCAAAGAAAAAGAAGTCTATCCTTCTGCCGGACGAAGAAGAGGAGGTTGATTTGACAATTTCTGTGCTCGCCTTGCGAATTCTTCAAGGTTATCCTAAGAGACAAAAGAAGAAGAAGGAGAACAAGTAGAAGAAGAAGGTGAACAACAACAACAAGAAGATAGTGATGCTTAAAAATCAGCAAAGAAGGAGAATGAAGATGAAGATTTTGAAGGAGACACTGGTGCAATACCAGTATTGGATGAAACTGAAGACAACAGGGAAAATGCTGCATCCAAAGGAGAGGACACTGAACAAGAAAAGAGATCTAGCGTTGGAAAGGAAAAAGAATAAGAAGAAGAAGTCTCATCTCAACCTGAAGGCAACAAAAGAGGGGGAGACCATGAGAAAACTCCTATACCTACTGCTAGTAATGGCATTAGTCGATCTCTTGCATATGCTGAAGATGTGTTTGCATCTCATTTCCCTGAAGTTGATGTTGAAGAGGAAACTCCGAGTCAGGACAAACAACAAACTACAAGTGTTCAAGTTGATGTTCCTTCAATTCTGGATACTCTACAAATTCACTTTGCCGAACTAGTGCTTAAACTGACCTCGATGCAAATTATCCAAGGATAGTGGAACTCCTTTTGGAGATAAAGGCGCAACAATATGTCATGGAGGTTGAAATTCAAAAGCTACATACTGCCCTAAGGTCTACCTCAGATTTTCTAACTGGCAAGGTACAATCTGTTGATACTCAGGTTCAGACTTTAAATCAACAGGCTTTGCAGATTGTAGCCAAAGTGGAAATGTCTATCAACAGTGCCTAGAGAAGCTTGAGGAGACTATGTGGTCGCTGGAGGATTTCCGACTTGTTCGCGTTCCAAGACAACCCTGAATGACTCCATCTTTTTATATACTTCTTTTGATTCACACTTTTGATTGTCTCTTTCTTTT
The DNA here is from genome assembly GCA_017140255.1 of Eucalyptus paniculata subsp. matutina. NCBI lineage: Eukaryota > Viridiplantae > Streptophyta > Magnoliopsida > Myrtales > Myrtaceae > Eucalyptus > Eucalyptus paniculata. Next base: position 49,281,259 of record CM029442.1, read on the forward strand.
TGCTGATGACAAAAATGGGGAGAATCAGAGCAGATTTAAAAGTTCCTATTTGTTTGAACTTGATTGTGTTAACTTATGATCTACAGTTAACTTTTGTGGTTTGTGATTGTGGATTGAACTTTTGTAGTTCTTGAACTCTTGAACTCTAAATTGTCATGACTAATATGTTTTTTTGTGGATGTAGAATCAATGTCATTCAGTTCTATAATAATCTGTTCTTATTATAAGTTATCATGTGCTACTAAAGTGTTATTTTGCAGGATATAAGTTTTAAATCTGCATGAAAGTTTTGTCACTATAAAAAAGGGGGAGATTGTTGGAGAAAACTCCTATTAGGTTTTAAAGTTGACAAAACTTTTCTAGTTCTATTCTCACTTTCATTCTGAGGAATATGAGACTTCTGTGAATTTCTTTCAAAGTCTATCTTTCATCAGAAGTCTGCCCCACTCTGACGAAGCCTTAGACTGAACTCAAGTGAAAGACATAATTAGACTCAGGATTATTTTCAGGATTTCAGTACAAGATATATCTGGCTTTCTGGTTGGATATCTCACTTACCTTTTTGGATATCATTGTTGAAATCAATCACGAAACGGATAATGATTTTTGGAAGGCAAGTTTATTTGGAAAGAATCTACTTATGGAAACTAAGATTCTGATTGTATGGGCGACCAGGATTATTGGACTTTCATCTCAATCTTCAAATTGTTCAAGATATCCTTGATTGATTCTGTCCAACGGGTTCATTAGAAGAGTTCCTCTGGAAAGTGTTAACGATCATAAAGGCATAGAGGAGTATTTAAGGGGGTTTTTCGAGTCATTCGATAGAGAGCGTGAAAACTAGAATTCCAAAGTCTAAAGCTTCCCAGATCACTTACTCTTCCTCATTTTGTGCTCAAACTTGTATTCGAAAAAGAGAGAAATACTAAAGAATGACTTAGTGAGAATAGTATAGACTCTTCACTGAGAAATCAATGTTATAAGGCTGTAACACTCTTTTTCAATTCATAGTGAAAACCAGCCAGAAGGCTGTTAGCGTGTGAGAGTGGACGTAGGCTTAATCTAAGCCGAACCATTATAAATCTTGTGTTCATTTTCTCTTCCTTGAACTCCTTTATAAATTCGTTGTGATATCTTTCTGTGTTTTGAAATAGTTTTTAAAGTCTGAATCTTTCTTCAAAGTCTGTTGTTCATCAGAGCAGTTTAAAAGTAAAGTTTTTTTCAGCATTTCGCAAAATCTATTTTTACACCTATTCACCCCCTCTAGGTGTTTATACTAGCGCTTTCACAGTAGTGAGTTGGGTATCTCAATTACAAAAAGTACTGGCTTTATCGACGACAGAGGCATAATACGTTACAATCACAGAAGCCTCCAAGAAAATCACATGGTTACAACATTACAAGGAGGAGTTACATCGAAAACAGTCAGTCTGCACATTATGGAGTGATAGTCAAAGTGTAGTGCATTTAGCAAAGAATGCAGCTTATCAGTCAAGGACTAGACATATCAAGAAGCATTATCACTTTATTAGATTAACATTGAAAGATAATGAGTTAAAACTACAAAAGATTGATGGCTCAAAGAATCCAGCTGACATGTTGACCAAGGTAGTAGATAGAGAGAAGCATATTTTCTGTACTACTACCATTGGTATTTCTCCATGTTAATTGATGAGGAGTATCGCAGAGGCACAAATTTTTCAAGTAATAATTTTTTGAAGAAGATGGATGTAAAGTTGGTTGGTGCTCAGGTATATTTGTCTTTAAGTGGGAGATTGTTATAGATGAAGCCAAATATCCCTAGGAGCTTTTTCGTCTTTTCTATCATATTTGCTTTTAGATTAAAAGTGATTCCTTTATATTAGCGATGGTAATACACTAGTCGTCAAGATGTTGAAAAAGAAAATAGAGAGGCAAGAAAAAGAGAGAAGAAAAAAGTGATTTTTTTTCTTTATGAGTGTTCTCAATCTCTTTGTGCCTTGATCTTGAGAGAAGATCATTGTTGTATTCCAATTTTTTTTTCGAAGTTTAGTGGATTCGCAGAGTGCCTCTACACGGAGACGTAGCCTAGGTTTGGGTGAACTTCATTGACAAATTTCTGGCATATTCTTCCGATTCTGCTCTTTTATTATTATATTCTACTTGGTGAATTGTTTGTGAGCATTGTTTTTCTAGAGTCGACATGCAATTTCGTAACAGGACATCTGTCCTACGCCATCTTTAATGTTAGCGAGGCGATTTTGTACATCATTCTGATTTGGCACCATTGCCTGAGGCCATTCTCGGGCCATAGGTGGTTGGCGATTCATAATTACCTGGTGTCATAAAAACAGTGAATAAGCGCAAGAGTAAACAAAGATTGACCCATGGCAACGATCTAGCTGTTCTTATTTTACAAACAACATACTTAGACAACACACTTCTGACACCTAAACTTAAAATGACAGAACGAAATACTAAATATTAAATAGAAGTCCCTAAACAGCAGAACAAAACTTTTATAATATTAACACTAGGGGGCGCACGACTGATATTTATATACGATGGGTAGCCTTGCGAAGATGCTTGCTTCCCTAAGCCGGTCTGAAACGTGTACCTAGCTTATCCCCAAAACCCTTTGCATATGCTCTGCTTGCTCGTGTTGATTGATCTCGCTGCTTGGGTGAGGGATTGATGGCCTAAGTTTCATCGGGATGCGATAGTTGTTGATGTAGGACTCAGAGGCGTGATGGGTCTTTTCTTGTCCCTCAAGCCCTTCAGGTACCACGATCCTTTTGCGATGGCACTTGTTCCATGCTTCTTCAATGATAGAAATCTCGAATGTGTAGTCACGGCTTTGATGGGTGAAAAAGGAGTGGATGGACCTTCCTCTTGAAAGGCGGTGGGATCTCATGAAGGACTCCATACTGTCGTGCCACCCTATATGGGAACTAGGAAATGGCATCGGTGAGGCCGAGTAATGGAATTTGATGGCAACATTTGTAAGTAAAGCAAGCTCTCTTTTCATGGAACCAACCAGCACACCATTGGAATGCCTCAGGAGCAGGGTTTCTCAGGAAATTTATCTAGTTAAAATAGCTTTGGTTGGGAATGTATAATCCTAGAACCACAAATTTTTGTAAAGGATTTTTGAAATCATTTGTTTTAGATGATCGCATGATGCATCGAAATTTGCTTAAGTGAGAAAAGAACCCGACCTGCAAAATTTCCAGGGAGGCTTGCATGATCTTTTCCTTATTTTCCTTAAAACGATTAAGGGACAAGAATGTTTCGGTTAAAATCATGTTGACATAATTTTGCCCCTTGAGATTTGATCAACTACCCATGCCATCGAGTGATTTATGATGTCTCTTTGATGGGGGAAAATGATGAACCCGGAAAAGGCTAAGAGGAAAATCTCACTTTTTTGGGTCATGGGTTGATTTTCAAAACAAGCAGTCAAAAATGCTAGTGGGCAGGTATTATGGTTGGTTTCAAGAATTTGCCTCATAACATGAATTTTAGCTCCTAAAAGTCGCGCTAACCCACACAACGAGACAATGCCTGTTGATGGCCTAACAAGCTTATTCTCAAAAGGCATTCTAGTGATGATGCTGTATTCTTTTAGAGTTGGGGTTAGCTCGAACCCACCAAACATAAAAGTAGTTGTTTTCGGGCACTATAGCTTGTACGACTTCGGGATGAATAGGGATTTGGATCAACGATGGAAGATGACCGACTTTGGCTTTCACGGGCTCTTGGGCATATTGGTCCAATTGGCCCCACCATCTGAAGAGCTCTGCTTTAGGAGCGGGAATAAATTGGATATCATCTTTTCCTATCGCATATAAACTGGGACTCGAAAAACCTACCTAAATTGCCATGGGCCAATAAAAGACTAAGTAAAGAAATTACTTTGCTTTTAAAGAAAATGACAAGCATAGAGACATGCACATGGGACGTGCGGCCTGATTTCTAACTGAGAAGGCTTTTTGAAATTAAAAAGGTGTCTGCCTGTTGTAGTCTCGTGCTGGCATCGTACCCTCTTAACCTCGGCTAAAGAAATTCGGGGAAAAGAATGGCAATCTCTACATCGCAGTCTCGTGTTCAAGGCCGTATCTTTCTTAACACCATCCTAATATCCTATAGCGGCCCAGGTCCGGCGGCCGGGTTGTGTGTGCCATGTGCAGTGCTAAAACATTAAAGCATGCACAATAGTTTATAATCACAAAACATTCTATTTTTACCAAAATTAAAATGAACCTCTAAGCTACTAACCTACATAAAAAAACAAAAATAAGTCAGTAAAGTATTTAAACAAGATGAAAAAGACCTAAGTCCTCAAAAGTTCCTAGCAGAGTCGCCAAGCTGTAGCGACCACATTTTTTAGCACCCCTGATTAGGGTCGGGCGCCTATGAAGGTTAATGGTTTGGCTAGGTTTATTAGGCTTAGCCTAGGCTCTCCCAAGCCCACCAATTCACGACTCGATGGTTTGATTATTTAATCTATAAATTAATTTTAAAAGGAGTGGCTACTAATCAATTTGGGGTGGGTCGATTAGAAACCCAAACAAAATATTGGGAGGAATATTCGCGCCTGCGCAACCAAAGAAATTAGAATTGGGGACTTGATTACACTAGTTAATCACTAATGCCCTTTTGGTACCTAATCTTTTTTAAACCCTAAGGCTTTTTGGATGTTTGACGGATCTTCCATGCATTTTGTGGAGGACAAACATTTTTAGGCCTTTTTCTCTTTTTTTTTTTGACCTAAAAAGCATTTTTTTTGGGATTTTTTATCTTTTTTTGAAAATATAATTCATTTTTGGATTTTTTTTTTTACTTTTTGGCTTTTTTGGGAAAATATGAGATATTTTTTTAATTATAATATTTGTATTATTATATTAATATATTTAAAACGACCCGGATCGGGTTCCCGGGTTGGGATCGACTCGGGTCGTCGACTCGAGATTTTTCTCTTTCTTTTTTTATTAAAAGTAATTAAAATACTAAATAACACCTGAGTTTGATTCCCAAGTTACGACCTATTAGGGAAATCCCTTATGATATTTTGAAGATGACAAAATAATCAAAGGCTGCTAACGTGTTTAATGATTGAGTAATAGACTATGCAGATGATAGAACATGTAAATGATATTGTTGAAGTCTATACTTGGAAGAATCAGAAGAAAGACTTTATGCTGGAGCTGAACTTATTCAGACTGTGTCCAAACCTTAAGGCTAAATATGTTCAAAAGCAGAATATGTTTAGACTTACGTCTAGATTGTAAAGTCTACTTCAGACGAAATACACTCAAACTCTACTTTAGACAGAACATTCTCAGACTTTACATCCAGAACGAGACACAAGTCCAGAACGTGACAAGGTCCAGAATGAGACACAAGTTCAGAATGTAACAAATTCAGAACGACGCATGTTCAGAACGAAACAACTTGATAGAACGTAACACAAGCCCCAATGTCACTCAACGGCTACTAAATCTTCTAAATACAGATCTGTTCAATGGGTAGATTGGAAGATGATTCTCTAGATATTGTTCAACAGCTAGTTTAGAAGTGGAAGAGTATTTAAGAAGACCAAGGACCGAAGAGTAAGAAAGAGATGGAGCGTAGAATTTATAATTCCAAACTCTGAGCGACCTCCGATCATACACTTGTCTCTCGTGAGCTTAAATGTTTGTGATCGTGAGAGAAATACCAAAAGAGTGACTTGGTGAGATATTGTGATCTACCACTAAGTGTTTACACTCAAAGTTGTAATCTCTTTTTGATTGCATAGTGGAATCCAGCCAGAAGGCTGATATAGCTAGTATAAGCACCTAGAGGGGGTGAATAGGTGTAAAAATAATTTCTCGAGATACGAAAACAATACTAGGCAGACAAAAGAAAGGAAGTTCTCCTTTAGTTAACAAAACGAATTATGATCAAAGTAAAGTAGAGAGTATGGAAGAGAAAATTGAACACAAGGTTTATAGTGGTTTGGCTTATTTCAAGCCTACGTCCACTCTTCTGCACTGACAGCCCACCGGCTGGATTTCACTATGAACAAAAGAGATGTTACAGCAATGCTTTCCCTTGATTCCACAATGTAGATACTCTACCACACTTCCTCAAGGTATCTCAAAATATAGACTCTCTTTTGCGTACAAGATTTCGCTCAGTAAATGAATTGACTAAGAATCAAGGAGCTTCAGACTTTGGAATTCTTCTATCGTGCACTCTCTCAAGCAACTGGAACGTCTTCCTTATATACTCCTTTATGCCATCATACCCGTTGGCACTTACCAAAGGAATTCTTCCAATCTTCCCACTGGACAGAATCAATTAGGAAGATCATTTGAGCTATTAAAGGAACATGTCGATAGCCCATCAATCCTGTCCGCCCATACAATCAGGATCTCGGTTTCTATAAGTAGAACCTTCCAAGTATACTTCGCAAATCATCGGATCCTTAATCAATCTTGATTTGAACAAAGGAATCCGTTATGTCATATCTAGCCAAGAGATCTTCTCCAGTCGATAAGGTCAAATCCTTAATGAAACACACAGTTCTGGATACCTTTCTTCAATGGATTAGAAACTGTCAATGAGAATAGACTTTGAGTGCGAGTCGCGATCGGAGGTCTTTAGACTTTAAATAGTAGAGTCTGCAAATCTTCAAACTAGACTGATGGAAACGTTTTGTTAGCTTCAAAATATTCCAGAAAGATTTCTCCAACAGTCTCCCCCTTTTTGATGGTGACAAATCTTTTCTGCAGATTTGAATAACTTTGACCTGCAAAACATTACTCAAGCAAATATGGATATCTCATAAAGATTAATGGCTTAATGATAACACTAGAATCTGCAACCACAGAAAATAGGTTAGTCTTGCATGAGAGTAAAGCCATTCATAAGATATCAATAGTACTTAATATAAGCAGTCAAACCCAAATCCAAATCCAAATTCAGTCGACATCCAGACATGACATCCAGACACACAAGTCAAGTCAAACATCAAAAACAAACTAAAAATTCAACAAGTTTAAGTTCAAAGTTCAAAGATTTCAAATCTCGCATCTCTCCCCATTTTTGTCATCATAAAAAAAGGTTGAGATGGGAATAGTATGGAGTCAAGATTGCTTGGGAACGCGAACAAGCTGGAAATCTCCCATTGACTGGACGATGCCTTCTAGCTTTTTCAATTCTTCCTTCAGTTGAGCTACCTCTTCACCTTTAGCATTTGCTTGAATCCGAAGAGCAAGGGCTTGGATCTGATTAGTCAAGGAAACGGAAGAAGCTTGTCCTGCATTCTTCAAGTTTTGAACTTCACACTCCAAAGCATATATCTGACCCCGCATTTCCAAGAGAACATCAAGGATTCTGCGGAAATCTGTTGAATTATCAGTCTGCGTGCTAGCTTCAGCACGATCTGATGGAGTAAAAGCAGACAATGGTACATCAGCATAGTCACGCAAATTTGGCGATGAAGCATCATGTCCCTCCTCAGAAAATTGAGAGGCATGAATGTCCTCTGGATCTGCTGGAGAGTGGCTGACCCCTTCATTGGTAGCAGGATATGAGGACATTCCTCTTTTCTCACCATCTCCCCCTGTTTCCATGGCTCAGGTGGAGAAGAGTGTTCCTCATGCTCTCATTCCTCTTGATTTCCTCTTTCTTCTTCTTCTTCTTCAAACCTTTCCTCCTCTACTTCTCTTTCTTCAGCTTCTCTCTCCTCTTCTTCTTTCTCCTCTGCTTCTCTCTCCTCTGTTTCTATCTCCTCTGCTTCTCTCTCTTCTTCTTCTTTCTCCTGTCCTTCTCTCTCCTCTTCTTCTTTCTCCTGTCCTCCTCTCTCCTCTTCTTCTTTCTCCTGTCGTTCCATTGATTCTGGAACAGAACGGCTTAGCTTCTTCAATGCCATAGCAGAAATTGTGAGGTCATCCTCATCATCTTCATCCTCAATGATGAGAGCTCTTCTCTTTTTGGATGGAGCAACCATGGGCTCCTTCCCTTTTCTTTTCGCTGCAAAAGAGACTTGATGAGTTTTGACAGGGGTTTTCTCCTTAAATTTCTCCAACTTCTTGTCGAGTTCTTTCAGACGCATTTTGGACACCATTTTCAGTCCTACCACCATTTTATCACACGATCGAACACAGAGAATTTGTGGAGGCTGAATATTCAAATGTCTGAATAACTTTGAGACAAGACCTGGATAAGGAAGTTGACCCTTGTCCTTCACCACTGCTCTATACATGTGGAACAGAATAATCTGAGGAAGAGAAAAAATTTTGCCAGCATTGATGGCGTACATCAGCTTTGCCTCTGAGTTTGAAACATCAGTCTTGAAAGTTGATTTCGGTCTGAGGCAATTGATCATAATCTTGTGAAGCAGAATATTGAACACACGCATCCTTGAGTAGGAAATCCTTCCCTCTGTCCTTCTATCTTTAACAAGTTCCAATGTGGCACGAGCAATAGAGACATTGATGGGTTGATATCTTCCTCTCTCAACCCCAATCACATCCGCCAGCATATCCACATCCACCACAAAGTCCTGATCTCAGACACTAAAAGAGATTCTATTCGCATCCAAGAAACTAAGATTTGAATAGAAATATGCAGTTAATTTAGCATAGGCTTCTGTGGTGTCAGAATAGAACTGTTCAAGTTGAAGAAAACTGAACTTTTCCCTCAAATTGACATTCACAGCATGAAGGAAATCAAAATCCACACTCCTAGGGTTTATCACCCCATGCTTCAACAATTTGGAGTATAGATCCTTCTGTTCCTTAGATCTAAACAACTCTGTCATTTTTCCTCGAATTTTCGCTGCAACACCCATTCTCGGTTGAAATTGGCTGTACAATTTGTCATCATCATTCCCATCGATAGGATTCAGTCCCCCAACACGTGGATCACTTGGGATATTTGCAAGGGTTTCTTCTGCCAACCCCTTAGGAGTAATTCCAAAACGCTCCATTTTTCGCAAAAAGATGTACTCATTCCCATATCCCTTGTCCTTAAGAAACTCATCGATGTAGTTCAATGGAGTACTAGTCCTCTTTAAAGCACGGTAAAGCTTATAAATAAAAGAGGGCCTTTGAATTCTTACAGGATCTACGCCTTCAACGATTTCTTCATCTTGTTGATGACCAACACCCTGTGGACTAGTTGGTAGAGAATGACGCTGCGGAGAATGTTGTGGACTCTGCTGTTGACTTGGTGACTCCTCTTCCTCGGTGAGATCAAAGTGAGTAGGCCCCTCACTCATTTGCCGTGGTCCCCTGCTTGCGATCCTCGAAGACTTTCTTGAAAACGACATCTTTCTTAGTCTTTGAAAGATTCCTTGCTTGACTTTCCCAAGAAAGATGACAACTTTTTCGAAGATTAAACTAGGGAGGAAGACAGGAATGGAAGATCGATGCTAATCAGCCCTAATTGACCAAAATTGTGGTCACGGTGAGCTCATGGAGCCAAGGACTCCCAGGGATAGGGATGTCAGTGCTCTGCTCGATAGACCCCCGCGGTTGTCCAAGACGAACCGGAGGAGCCTCCATCTAGGGACCTGTAAATATTAAGCCCACGACGGGGTGAGACAATGTCTCAGTAAGTTCACCCTGTAAACCCCTCTTAGGAAGGTAATATGTCTAGAGGTAGTCTAACCACACATCACACAAGACTCACCTCGCCTCAGTTCCTTCTTGCACGTCAGTATAGTTCATACAATAGATGCATATAACAAATGCACACATCAATTGGAACGCCTCAATCACATCTCAATCAATCACAGGGGTCCCGATTATAAGGCCAAATCGTTATGACACGTCCCATACCGTGCCACACAATTTTGTCCCATAGTTAGGTGCAGTTATAACACTCATTCATGCGTTCCAATTGATTACGACCCCATAGACACGGCCTACTCGACGTTCGGCAGTCTTCTGGCGTAACTAGGCATCGTCTCGCCCTATCGAGCATGATAACGTCTACCTCTAGACGGCATTCTTGAAGGAGCATCAATCTAGCCTCTACTGTGATTCGGCATCCGTTGTCAAGGGCATTCTATATAGGAGCAACATCCCGCGTAAACACGTTAGGACGGGTTCACTACCCTGTGTAAATGCGTTAGGGTATTAGGTGTTCACACGCACATCCGTATCGGCCAAGGACACTGTACTTCGTACTCAAATGCCTCAATTTAAAATAATGTGCTTGGCCTATTTTCTTCATATTAGAAATGCCTGGTAAAATAATCGTGTGTGGGTACACAGTCAGATTGAACCATAAAACGTGATATCATTCCTTTTAAAAATCCCACTATTTGATATAGTACTAAAAAAAAAATTGGGTCAAAGCTCGACAGCCAGTATTTTCTAATTAAATGCCAAAATTTCACAATTTTGAAATAATTAATCAAAAATCACAATCACTACTCAATTGCATAAATTATCATTCAATTGCATAAACTAATTGCACCATGACAATTAGCACGAAATTCCGGCGACTAGCTATCCCGGTATAATTTCTGAAAAATATTAAATAATATAATAAATTGCAAAATTAATTAAATAAATGCAAATTAATTCAATAAATGCCTAATTAAGCTAAATATGCTAATCTAACCACCTAATTGGATCTAGAAAAATAATGCACCTATCTACACAAATCAAGCAAACTAATTAACCTTTAACTAGTCTAATATAACCACCTAATTTAGCCTAATTAACCAACTAAACTACTAATTACTCTAAACTAACCACCTAATCCAAGCTTAGCATAATCTAATTACCTAATTAAGGTTTAGCAAGTAAACTCATTGGATTAGCAAGCCGGTGAGTTCATGGCAACGGCAACACGGAGGCGAGCAGAACATGGGCCTACGACGACGCCCAACGAGGTTTGCTGGTTGGTCTTTGAGCTCTAAACAACAACAATGGAGGAGGAGGAGAACAAGGAAGAAGAAGGATGTGATCTACTGGCTTGAGGGGGAACAAGTGCCCCAAAAGTCTTCAAGAAATATCAAATACACTCAAGTTCAAGGCCCCATCATCTTCAGCCATATCCACAGCAGCCCTTAGCCTCCAATCTTCCTCCACAAGCCACCAAAGTGGTCCAAAATGTTGCTGCCCCCCATGGCTACGAATTTTGGACATTTCCTTTCAAGTGCAATTCGAATCCTCTCCAATAGGACTCAATTAAATGGCTAACTTGCCAAGGGAGGTGTCCACATCAAATTCCACATTTTTCGTTGCCGAAAGCGCACTAAAAAACAGGCATTCGAATTTACCAGTCCAATTTCGCCAAACTTTGATTCGCCAAAAATTCGGACTCACCAAAAATTCTTCGGAGGATGAGTTGATGTTTCCAAAATAAATCGTGACATCACAAAACTTTCAATTTCCAAAATCGGGTTTAATTTCGTGGTTAATTTTAACTTGATGCGATTTTAGCGTGACCTAACCTACCGGGTAGCTTTTAGGAATTTTTGGCGCATTTGACCTGTGGTCGATTATTTTCGAGCCACATTGTACATTTTCGACTCATAGGCGGCTCTCGATTGTCATGAAAATTTCGAGATTTTAAATACGGGCACGGTACAGAAACGACAGAAAAATTAGGTTAGTGCCGTTCGACGAGAATTTCGCAATTAGGTGGAATCACCCACACTTTAATCACATATCTCAGTCGAATCGACCTATCTCCGGTCTCTGATCAATTTTGGACGGTGCCGTATTGACCCTTGTATATTAGCATTGTCGAGCAGTCGATTTCTAGTCGAATTCTCAAGTCTATTGCATTTAGATTCCTTAACGGCTTCACTTGATAGATTAGTTATCTCATGAGTGATTAGCTTAAAAAAAAAGACTATAGGCGTGTTGATGAAAAACCCAATTCATTCAATTGAAAACAGGGTTGAAAATCAGGACGTCACAGCTAGGGTTAGAGAAGGGGGCACAACGGCAACGACGCGATCGGCAGCGGCGGCGACGGCTATTACCTATCTGTAGCGACGACACGACGAGGCGGCGAATGGTGGTGGTGGCAGGGGGCTACAGGTGCAGGTGATGACGACGGGGCAACGACAGCGGCCCCTCAGCTCCTAAATCTAGCATGGCGTCGGTGAAGTGGTCGCAGCACAGCTCTGCAAAGGTCTTGGCTCGCGTTGGAGGATGATGTGGACATCGAGCCATATCGAGGAGGTGGTGCTAGGGACCCATTGTCTTTTCCTACTGGTTCGATTACTCGAGCACAAGCCAAGCAATTTTGGCAAGCTGTTAGCATCATGGTTCGTGATCTTTGACGTGGAGATGACCTTGGATCAAATCTTGAAGAATATTGGAAATCTTGGCATAATTTGATTATCTGATCCCCAAATATTTGACCAAGTCAAAAAATATATATCTTATTGTTTAGGTATATTCTAGAATACGATGCATTAGATTTCTAGGGTTGGTTTTAGGGTTTGTGTGGCGTCTAGAAGGCCTATATTAAAGATTGATTGAATTTCTTTGGGGGATATATATATATATATATATATATTTTGAGGAAAAAAGTTGGGAGATTCTCTTCTACCGTTCTTTTGAGAACTTGACCTTATCAAGGTTCCCTTGTGACGGTCGATTCGACTTATCTAGAGAGATAACGAATTCTTTCGCTCGTGGCGTCTATAATGTTGGTTGGTTGACACACGTTCGTTAATAGGTCACGTTCATATCGAGGTTGCCAATCACAAGTATGATTGGAGGTCGAGGTTCGCAATTCGCACCATCTGGGCCTTCGTAGAACGATCTTTCCATAATAATTCACATCATTTGTTATCAGAGCTTGCTTCTACAAGGTCTATTTATCTTTAATTTTTTATTTATATTTAGCAATTTGAGATTTATTGAGCTAGGGTTTCGATTCTAGCCAATTTAGGGATCCGATTGCTTTTGTGCTTCCATATGTAGTTGTTTGCTGTTGGTTTTAATTTTTTTCCTACCATCTTAAATTATATCTAAGTTCGTCAAAAAAAAAAAAAAAGAGAAAGTTCGTAAAGAAAAAAAAGAAGAGAAAGAAAACGCACACACAAAAAAAAAGTGCACAAGAAAAAAAACAGATTCGGTAAAAAAAAATAGCCAAACAAAAAAAAATCAAGAGGGCGACTTGTTTGTTAGTGGACTGAATTGAAACAAAATCAGTAGTGATTTGCGTTTCAATTGGAATTTTGAAAGTTATACTTGTTGGTTTGAAATTGTTAGTTACTGAAGCAAAATCAGTAGTGATCTAATCTTGTTTGATTAGTTTGATTGATTGTCATGAGGGAGTTGAGAGACGGGTTTTGAGTCCAATAAAGGGATTGTGAAAAGAGAATATGAGAGTGAAAATGCAAGAATTTGTAAGCTTAATTGAGAGTGGAAAAAGCCTAGACTTGAGTGAAATATGAGGGGAGTGACAAACATCTTGAGAGAAACACATGAGGGAGCGATTGGTGAGGATTTCTGTGACTAACGTTTACTTGCAGGTCTAAAATATGTTGCGCGAAAAAAGTGTGAATTAAAGGGAGGTTGACTCCATATGAAGGGATGAAGCACTTGTGGAAAGCATCCAGCAATTGAGGGCCGTAGCGGAGGAGCTTAGTGGCCGAATGATGGAGAATGGCATGAGGGTTGATAGTGACCGAGAGCTACCTCGGAGAAGACTGCAACATCAGCGAGATGCCTTTAGAACACGACATAGAAGGTAGCGGCATTATGATGATGATGAGGCTGACATGGAGGATGATCGAGATGCTCGATTTGAAAGGTGGAATGGAGCTTGAGGGTTTAGACACTGAGAATTGGTGGACATAGTAAGGGTGGTGGAGCTGCAACACTATGTTGAATTGGAGGAATTGGTGGACAAAGCCATCAAAGTTGAGCAGCAATTGAAGTTGGACCGAAATCATAAGAGTGGAGGAGGTTCAAATTAGAATTGGAGATCCAATTGGAAGAGAGATGAGAAACCAAATTGGAGAGGAAATAACACCAAAACCGAAACCTAAAGGAGAATGAGAGGGACGGTAAAGTTGAAATGAATCCGACTTCAGGTAAAACCGAAAACCCTAATACTAAAACTCGTGAGATTAAATGTTTTAAGTATTTGGGCAGGGGTCATATGGCGAATCAATGCCCTAATAAGAGTGTGATGATCATGACTGGATATTGTGTTATTGAGTCCGAAAGTGAAAGGAAAGAAGAGGATGATGCCACTGTTGGAGGATTGTAGTGATGGAGAAATAGCTATAAAAGGAGACTTATTGGTGGTTAGGCGTTCTCTTAGTGTGCAAGTAAAGGAGGAGAAGCATCATCAACAAAGAGATAACTTGTTTCATACAAGATGTGTGGTAAATGGTAAGATCTGTAGTTTGATAATTGATGGAGGTAATTGTGCAAATGTGGCAAGTTGTATTATGGTGGATAAGTTGGGTTTAAAGACGACAAAGCACCCTAGGCCTTATAGACTTCAATGGTTAAATGATAGTGGAGAGGTGAAAGTGTTGAAGCAAGTTCGAATCCCATTTGAGATCGAGAGATACAAGGACAAGGTAGAGTGTGATGTTATACCTATGCAAGCGGGTCATATCTTACTTGGAAGACCATGGCCATATGATCGAAAGGTACATCATGATGGGTGTACTAATTGTTATTCATTGGTGATGAATCAAAAGACTTATATCTTGGTACCAATGACACCTAGTAAGGTGTATCACAATCAATTAAAGTTACAACGAGAAGCTGAGGGAGAGAGAAAATGTGAGAAATCCGAGGGCTTGCGTGGTGTGTCTGAGACACAAAGAAAAGGAGAGGCCGAGAGAAGGATTGTGGTAAAAACCAAGGGAAAATAAGAGAGGAAAGAAAATAGGCAAAATAATTTTTATGCAAAATCAAGTGAGGTGAGGAGAGCTTTAGTTCTAGACCAATCGATGCTTGTACTTTTGTACAAAGAGGTTTTATTTCCTACTTTAAGTGTGAAAGCAAATTTTGCAAAATACAATGAAAAACTTTACTTTTAACCTGAGTTTGGTTAACAATAGACTTTGCAAAGGAAATCAAACTTTAACAATTAAATAGAGTTACGAACAAAATAAAAGAGTTCAGGGAAGCGAATAAGAACACAATGTTTATAGTGGTTCCACTTAGACCAAGCCTACGTCCACTCTCCCGCACTGATAGCCCACCGGCTGGATTTCACTATGAATCAAAAGAGGTGTTACAATCTCACGTCCTTAATTCCACAGTGTAGAGATTCTGCTACACTTTCTCAAGGTCTCACCAGTATCTAATCTCTCTTTTGAGTACGAATTTACGCTCAACAATTGAATAAGCAAAGTACAAGGAGCTTCAGACTTTGAAA
This sequence comes from Eucalyptus paniculata subsp. matutina, assembly GCA_017140255.1. Lineage (NCBI taxonomy): Eukaryota > Viridiplantae > Streptophyta > Magnoliopsida > Myrtales > Myrtaceae > Eucalyptus > Eucalyptus paniculata. The sequence goes on from CM029442.1 coordinate 49,296,613, forward strand.
TTTATCTATCTCGCACTCCTTCGAATAACTAGAGCGTCTTCCTTTATAAACTTCCCCATGCCTTTATAACCATTGGCACCTTCCAAAGGAGTTCCTCCAATCTACCCGTTGGACAGAATCAATTAGGGAAATCTCGAGTTATTTAAGGAAAATGAAGATAGCCCACCAATCCTACTCGCCCATACAATCAGGATCTAGGTTTCCATAAGTAGAACCTTCCAAGTTAACTTCACCAATCAACGAATCTAAATTACTCGAATTAATTTCAATACGAATAATAGATCTTGAGATGCCATCTCTAGCTGTGAGAACTTCTTTGGCCATATGAATCAAATTCTTAAAGATATACTCGTATCTGGATAAGTCTTCTTCGCCGATCTAAAAACTGTTGTGAGGGTAGACTTTAAATCTTGAGTCTAGCGGTCTTCAGACTTTGACGGTAGAGTCTGGAAGTCTTCAGACTAGACAATAGGAAATGTTTTGTCAACTTCAAAACAGATAAGGAAGTTTTCTTCAACAATCTCCCCATTTTTTATGGTGACAAAACTTTCTTATATATTTGGATACTTTTGACCTGTAAGACAATACTCAAGCAAACAAAGATATCTCATAAAAGATAAATGAATTAGGATAAAGATAGTATCGAATCTGCATCCACATGAAATGACTTAGTCCTGTAAAAACAACTATCTTTACCATAATTACCAACCAACAATGCTTAAGATACTGCAACAGTCAAAACACAATCCAAACCAGTCACAACCAAACAAAAGTAAAGTCAAATAAAGTAAAGTCAAATCAGCACCAACTTCTCCCCCTTTTTGTCAACATTAAAAAGGTAGAGACGAAACAGAGAATTGGATAAAATTAAGTTTTTTTTGGAACACGAACTAGCTGGAAATCTCCCATCGACTTGACAGTCTCTTCCAGCTTTCTCAGATCCTCCTTCAGTTGCGTTACTTCCTCACCCTTGGTAGTTGCTTGAACTTGAAGATTAAGGGCTTGAACTTGATCGAGCAATGAAATTGAAGTGCCTTGGTTAGCATTCTGCATATTCTGAAGTTCACATCCCAAAGCATGAATCTGACCTTTAAGCTCTATAAGAACATCAAGCAGTCTTTTAAGGTCTACTGAGTTGTCAGTTTGAGTGCTAACTTCAGCACGATTAGTGTGTGGAGTATTGACAGATGATGGAACTTCAACATGAACATCCAGACTTGGAGATGAAACCTTATTACCTTCCTCAGGAAATTGAGAGACATATACATCTTCTGGATCGGCAGGAGAACGACTGACATCATCACTTGTAAAAGCAAGGGAAAGAGTACCTCTTTTATCAGCAACTCTCCCTGTTTCAGTGCCTTTAGGTGGAGATGAGTACTCTTCATGCTCTGGTTCTTCTTCAATCCCACCATATTCTTGTCCTTCATCCTTGGCTGGAGAATCGGCATGACTTTCTCCTTCTGTTCGTTCTCCTCTTTGCTCTTCTTCTATAGTTCTTCCTTTTTCTTCTTCTTCTTCTCTCATCGATTTCCTCTCTTCACTCCTCTGCTCTGTTTCCTCTCTGTCTTGGTTTTCTCTATCCTCAATCTCTGGAACAAGACATTGTAAGTTCTTTAAAGCAAGAGCGGAAATGGTGATTTCATCCTCATCTTCATCATCCTACAAGATGAGTGCTCTCATCTTCTTAGATGGAGCTGTCATGGGCTTCTTGCCTTTCCGTTTTGCAGCCACAGGGTCTTGACGAGTCTTGATAGGGGTATTCTCCTTAAAGCGCTCTAAAGTCTTATTTAGCTCTTTCAGACGCATCTTTGAAACCATCTTCAGTCCTACCACCATTGGATCACAGGTGCGAACACACAGAATTTTGGGAGGCTGAATATTAAGATGTCTGAATAGACGAGTAACAAGAGCTGAATAGAGAAGTTGTCCCTTGTCTTTTACCATTGACCTATACTTGTGAAACATGATAGTGTGCAGCAGAGAGAACTTGTAACCGATATTGATGGCGTACATTAGCTTCGCTTTAGAATTGGAGACATCAGTCTTTCATGTGGATTTGGGTCTGAGAATTAATTACAATCTTATGAAGCAAGACATTTGAAGCACTCATTCTCGAATATGAAATCCGACCTTCTGCAATTTTGTCTCAAACAAGCTACATAGTAGCATGACCAATAGACACACTAATTGATTGTAATATCCCTCTTTCCACTCCAATCACATAAGCCAGAGTGTCCATATTAACCACATAATCCTGATCTCTAACACTGAATGAAAATCTGTTCGCATCTAAAAAGCTTAGAATGGAATAGAAATACGCGTTAAGTTCTGGATGAGCTACGACTGTCTCGGAGCAAAAACAATCTAGTTGAAGTAAAGTAAATTTCTCCCGTAATTTCACATTCAGAGAATCGAGAAAATCAAAATCCACACTCCTTGGGTTCATCACCCCTCGCTTCAGCAACTTAGAGTAAACTCGCTTATGTTCCTCAGAACGAAACAGATCTGCCATTTTTCCTTGAATATTCGCAGCAACACTCATTCTAGGCTTAAAATGAGTGAACATCTTCTCATCATCATCTTTTCCCTCCGATTGATTAAATCCTCCAAAATGTGGATCACTTGGGAAGTTTGCAAAAGCCCTTTCTACCGAACTAGCAGGAGCAAAATTCCCAAACGTTCCATCATTTTTAAAAAATAGGTTTCATTTCGGTACCTCTTTTCTTTCAAAAATTCATCAATAAAGGTCATCGGAGAACCACCTTCCTTCAGGGCAGTGTAGAGTTTGAAAGTAAAAGCAGGCTTAAGAGTCCTTACACATTCAACATCTTCAATAATTTCTTCCTCTGCCTGTTGTTGTGAGACTCTTATGGTCTAGCCTGAGAAGAATGGCGCAGTTGAGAATGTTGATGTTGACTTTGCTGCTGCCTTGAAGAGTCTTCTTCCTCGATCAGATCGAAGTGCGTAGGACCCTCATGCATATGTTGTGGTCCTTTGCTTGCAATCCTTGAGGACTTTCTTTGGGAAAACATTATCACAGTCTTTGAGAGAATTTCCGAACTTGATTCGCGAGAAAGATGAAAACTTTAAGGATTAAACTAGAGAAAAAGTAGAAAAGTGAAGTTCTGTGCTCTAGGGTTTGTGAGTAAAAATGAAGAAGAAAGACAGAATATAAAGGAAATCGAAACGAAGTATACGGATCATTATAAAAGGAAAAATAAAATATGCCTTTTCAAAAATAATTGCATTTTTTAAAATAGATAACGACATTTCAAAAGATAACTTCCTTTTCGAAAAAAAAAATAATTGCTATTAATTCAAAAACTTGGGAAGATAACATCAATCAATTGCCGATTAATAAGTAATTGTACATTTTCGAGTTTTTATCTGAAATCTAAATTGCTAGAACTGAAATAACTTACAGTCGTAATTTATGGCCTTCTAAGTCTAAGCATCTTTAGACTTTTATCCCTGAGTCTGAGCTTCTTCAGACTTTAAGATATTAAGTCTAGAACGAATAGACTCAAATAAACTTTTCTCCAGTGGCTTTATAAAAATGTTTGCCAACTAATCCTTTGAGTCAATGAATTGAATCAAGACTTCTCCGTTTTGAACATGGTCTCTAATAAAATGGTGTCGAATCTCTATGTGCTTTGCTCTTGAATGAAGAATTTGATTCTTGGTGAGATTAATCACGCTGGTGTTGTCACATTTGATCTCAGTGCATGAGTCTTCAATTCCAAAGTCTCTTAGTTATTGTTTTATCCATAAGATTTGAGAACAACAACTTCCAAGAGCCACATACTCTGCTTCTGCTATTGAAAGAGCTACAATACTTTGCTTCCTTGAAAACCAAGGTACTGTCCTGTTACCAAGCAATTGACAAGTGCCCGAGGTGCTCTTTCTATCTACTTTGCATCCTGCTAGATCTGCGTCTGAATATCCAAGGAGAGTAAAGTCTCATTCTTTAGGATACCATAGACCTAACTTAGAGGTTGTTGCAACGTATTTGATGATGTGTTTTGCAGCACTTAAATGAGATTCTTTGGGATCCGATTGAAATCTAGCACAAATGCAAACACTAAACAAAATGTCAGGCCTAAAGGCAGTAAGATAAAGAAGTGAACCAATGATACTCCTGTACAGCTTCTGGTCAACTTTCTTTCATGCTTCATCTTTGTCCAGCTTCAAAGAACTTGACATTGTTATATCGGTCTTTTTGCAATTCTCTAAACCGAACTTTTTAACAAGTTCTTTAGCATATTTTTCTTGGTGAATGAAAATTCCTTCCTTCAATTGTTTCACTTGTAGTCCGAAAAAAGAAGGATAGTTCATCTATCATGCTCATCTCGAATTCATCCTGCATAGACTTAGAGAATTTCTTGCACAAATTTTCATTAGGTGATCCAAAAATAATATCATTAACATAGATTTGAACAAGTAAAAAGTTTTTACTTTCTCTTTTAATAAACAGAATAGTGTCCACTTTACCTTTAATAAAGCCATTTTGGATTAAAAACTTACTTAAGTTGTCGTAGCAAGCTCGAGGAGCTTGCTTTAAACCATATAGCGTATTTTTCAGTCTGAACACAGAGTCTGGTTTCTTTGGGTCTTCGAAACCAGGAGGTTGTTCCACATAGACTTCTTCTTGGTTAAATCCATTTAGGAATGCACTTTTGACGTACATTTGGAATACACTGAAATTCTTATAACAAGTAAAAGCAAGTAATAATCTAATTGCTTCTAACCTTGCTACTGGTGCGTAAGTCTCATCATATTCTATCCCTTCTTCTTGCATATATCATTTGGCCACGAGTCTTGTTTTGTTCCTTATAACTTTTCATTTTTCGTCCATCTTGTTCCTGAAAACCCATTTAGCTCCAATAACAAATTTACCTTTTGGTTTAGGAGTTAACTCCCAAACATCGTTAACACTAAACTGCCTGAGCTCTTCTTGCATAGCTTCAATCCAGCTTTCATCAGTTAAAGCTTCTTCTATGCTTTTGGGTTCTATTTCAGAAATGAGAGCCACAACGCTAGACTCTTCATGCCTTTTGAATCTTGTACGAATCCCTTCATCAATGTCACCAATAATAAGTTCTTTGGGATGACTGGATTTGTGCTTCCAGTTGCTGGTTGGTCTAACAGACTGTTGAACTTTTTCTTCAGTTGATTCTTCAACATTTGTTCGTTGTTGACCTTCTGAAGTCTAAGCTGCTTCTGGGGAATTGGACTTTTTAAAGTCTGGAGCAGGTTCAGATTCTTCAGGTTGAGTCTAGATTGATTGATTTTGTATAAGGTCTTGAAATTTGACATTCATCGCTTCTTCCACAAATTGAGTCTTCTTGTTGTATACTTTGTAAGCTTTGTTAGAGGTTGAATATCCAAGGAAGATTCTTTCGTCTGATTTCCCTTCAAACTTACCAATTCAATCATTTGCATTTTTCAAGACAAAACATTTGCAACCAAACACATGAAAATAAGAAACAATTGGCTTCTTTCCTTTAAACAACTCATAGGGAGTTTTCTCCAAAATAGGCCTTAAGAAAACTTTGTTAATAATATAACATCTTGTAGAAAACTGCTTCGGTCAAAAACGAGAAGAAATGTTGCTTTCAATTAAAAGTGTTCTAGCCATTTCTTGTAATGATCTATTCTTTTCCACAACTCCATTTTATTCAGAAGTGTATGGAGAGGAGAACATATGCTGAAAACCAAATTCATCACAGAATTTAGCAAAGTCTTGATTTTCAAACTCACCTCTATGGTCTGTCCGAATGCTTGAAATAACATACCCTTTCTCATTCTGTACTTTCTTAGCAAACTTTAAAAAATAAGAGAAGGTATGAGACTTACTTGCCAGAAAGTATATCCAAGTAAATTGTGAATAATCATCCACTATTACTAGGCAATATCACTTTTTACCAATGCTTTTGAGTTCTAGTTGGTCCAAAGAGATCCATATGCAGGAGCTGCAGCACACGATTAGTGGAAACTTGATTTATTGGTTTGAAAGAACTTCTAACTTGTTTTCCCAACACACATGGTGTGCATAATTCAGATTTTTGGTAATTCATGTTGGGTAGTCCACGAACAAGCTTCTTTAAAGAGATCTTGGCAATTTGCTTCATGTTGATATGGCCAAGTTTTCGATGCCAGAGATTAGCTTCATCTTGAATTGAAATTAGACATTGAGATTTTTCTAGTTTGATATTCAAAAGATAGATGTTCCCATGTCTTCGCCCCGTGAAAGTTTGAGAGAAGTCTTTACTGGTTCCCGAACATATTCCTTCTTGAAAATTGATTTTGAAACCTGTGTCGCACAGTTGGCTTATGCTGAGTAGATTGTAATTTAGTCATTCTACCAAGGAGACATTGTTGATTGTAAGGCTTTCAATCTTTACTGTTCCGCATCCGACAATTCTTTCTTTGCTATTTCCACCAAAAAAAAAAATTTCCTCCATTTGTTTGGATGAGCTTTATAAAATAACTTGAATCTCTTGTCATATGTCTTGAGCATCCACTATCCAAGTACCATTTGACATTTTTCTTGATCGCGACCTGCATTTAAAAAAGAAACTCAAGCTTTTTTTGGTACCCACATTTTCTTGGGTCCAATTGAGTTAGTGCAATATACGGTCTTTGCCCAATTTTTCTTAACAGGTCTTCAAACCATGGGACATTCTTTCTCAAAGTGTTCTGAGCTGTTGCACTTAGAATATTTAAGAGCACTACGACCAACATGTTTTACAAAGACTTTTTGAAAATGATTTTTATAAAAGGCTTTTGTAGGTCTTTATTTGATTCTTTCCTCTACTTTTGGAAAATCAATTAGAGGAATGGTTTCAGAAGTCATTCCCAAGCCCGATTTGTTAAAGTAAGGTCTTTGTGATGAAAGAATCTTTTCCAATTTCTCAGATCCTATAGAAAACCTTTTTGAAATACTTAAAATATTATTTTTCAAAAGTGTATTTTCTTTTGAAAGACAGTCTGCATTTTCTTTTAAAGTAATAAAACTTTTATCTAAATTTTCAAACTTTTCTTTCCAAACAATTTCATGTTGCTTTAGTGTAGAATTTTCCATTTTTAGCTCGGAAATCCTCTTGAGAGAGGTTTTAAGACTAAGACATAGTTCATTAATATATTTCGAGACTTTAGTATGAATTTTTAAATTACTTACCTCGATTTCACTGTCTGAGCCTGAGTCTGTATCCATCTCAGAGCTTGAGTCTGATTCTGATTTTGCCATTAGACAAATATTAGCATAATCATCATCACTCTCTTCGCATTCGGTATTACTCCAAGTTTCTGCTTTGAGTGCCTTTCTGTATTTCTCAGCTTTTCCTTTCTTTTTCTTCAACAAGGGACCATTGAGTCTGATGTGTCCCTTTTTCTTGCATTCAAAACAAATCACATCTTTATTGGATTCATCGTCCTCAACTAATTTATTTTGAAACTTTTGAGAGCTTTGTATCTTCCAATTGAATCTTCTTCCCTTTTTGTTCAGTTTTCTGAACCTTCTTATCATGAAAGCAAGCTCTTCATCGTCCATATCATCTTCAGAATCTGTAACATCAGAGTCATCATTAGATTTTAGGGCAATAGACCTTTTACCTTTGGGATCTTCTTCTTCATTGATTTGCTCCACTTCATAGGACTGAAGTGTGCCAACCAATTTGTCAACGGAGAGTGACATGATCCTTTGTGTTTCCCTTATTGAGGTCTTTACGTGATTCCATTCTTTGGAAAGTCCATGCAGCAGTTTGTTAATCTTCATGGGTCCTGAGATTGGTTGACCTTGATACTCAAGACCATTCACAATTTCTGTAAAACGACTAAACGTGTCAGTGATAGATTCTCATGTGTTACGCCCCGATCCTTAGGCACGTGCACATTCCTTACCTTTGGTCGATTTTAAAATGCGATATCCCAGGACTACATATCGCCGACCCTTTCTTTTTCAATATGCACATGCGGAAGCGGTTATAAATCCCCAGACAATAAAACAATGGGATAGAAAAGCAGGCCATATTTTTTATACTAAAAATTCACAACCACACCTTTTTACACGCATCTCATAGTATTCAACAATACTAGATATACGTAAGTCTGATCTAACATCTATTCCCATGCAGACAAGGTCTGACAAGACAGGACGGGATCTCAATCCTCATCCAGGTCGTACTCGGGGTCATCCTCGGGGTCCTTCTCCATGTACTCCTCTTCGGGTTCCTCAACAGGGATCTCCTCGTCAGATTCCTCCTCCTTAGGCTCTTCATTCGGGTCCTGAAATGGTTATTCAATAACCACTGAGACAACGTCTCAGCAAGTTTTACCCCCTAAGACTCGATTAGTAAACTAATACACCTTAGGGTTGCCTATGCACAACATGAGTCAGAGGACTTACCTTGGCCTCAGATTCCACATGCATGTTAGCACAGATCAAATAGGCACCCAAGCAATCACATCACTAATCGAAGCATCGATCAAATCGACCTAGTCGATTACACGCCAACAAGACCACTCACGGTCATTTCCATTATCCCAATCAATTTACAACATCAATTCAAGGTGATGATTAATCGACCTAGTCGATTACGACTCAATCAACAATTCACCGATCATTCCATTCATTCAATCAATTCACAACATCAGATTAAAGCAATGAATCACATAAAATCACACTCAGATTGAATCATCGATCAATCGACCTAGTCAATTACATGTCATCCAAATCATTCTCCACGGTGGAATATCTAGAAGTCAGGCCACGTGCATTCTCCAGGACGACATACCAAGTCTCCGAGCCCACATGCCTTCCTTAAGACGACATACCTACTCATTGACCCACGTACATTATTCACGGTGGGATATCTAGTCATCGAGCCTACATCCATTCTTCAAGACGACATACGTATTCATTGAGCCCACGTGCATTCTCCAAGGTGATGCATCAGGTCATCGAGCCCACGTGTCTCTTTAAGATGCCATACTGTTTCAGTGAGCCCATGTGCATTCTCCAATGCGATGCATCAAGTCACCGAACCCACGTGTCTCTTCAAGATGCCAAATGTACTCATTGGGACCACGTGCATTCTCCAAAGTAATGCATCAAATTACCAAGCCCATGTGTCCTTTTAGATGCCAAATGTACTCATTGGGACCACGTGCATTCTCCGAAGTAATGCATCAAATTACCGAGCCCACGTGTCCTTTTAGATGCCAAATGTACTCATTGGGACCACGTGCATTCTCCGAAGTAATGCATCAAATTACCGAGCCCACGTGTCTCTTTCAAGATGCCACACTTAATCACCGAGCCCACGTGCATTCTCCCAGGTGATAGGCCAACTCACTGAGCACACGTGCCTTCTCCAAGGTGATATATAACCTATCATGAATCCACTATACACATGACCGAATTCCTAGATGACATGTCTAAGCATCGGGTCAGCATACATCTTACACACTCACTTTCATCTCCATAATTTCCAGTATGATCGGTAGTCTACCACAATACCTTTGTCACTGGCAACCGATACTCAATTATTCACCAATCAATTACTCAAATTAATTGAACTTAGGAATAATCCCTAAAATCCATAATTACATTAAGTCAGCACGACGTAGAACTCAATTAAATAAATGGACTGCACCACGACAATCAGCACGAAATTCCGGTCACCGTCCATCCTGGTTGAATTTCCGGAAAATAAATAATTAAATAATTAATTTCGAAAATTAAATAAATAAGTACAATAAATTCAATTTAGCACAATATAAAGCTCAATTAAATAAATGGGCTGCGCCACGATCATCAGCTTAAAATCCCAATCACTGGCCATCCCAGTTGAATTTCAACAAAATAAATAATTAAATAATTAATTTCGAAAATTAATATTTAATTCCTAAAAATTCCATTTGGGCCCGAATTGCCTAATTTACACCCGATAAGGGTCAGAAAAAATCCCAAGAAGCATCCAATAAATACTATAGGCAATTCTCTATCTAAGTACACTAACTACCTAACTAATATGCAATGCAATTAACTAATAATTGCTAATCCATTCTAATTTAACCACCTAATTACACTTAACTAACACTAATCAACCTTTAAGTATAATTAGCAAACTAAGAAGGCATTAGTGAGCAAAACTCACTCAAAACGATGGGATCGATGCGAGGATCGACTTTCCTCAAAGCGAGCCGAGCATCCGGGCTCGGGAAGACGGCCAAAACGGGCCACGAAGCTGCTGCCATACCCATTTCTGCACTCTCTGTGCACTGCTGGTTGAGGGCGGATCCGGGGCTGAGATGGCGAGGCAAGGTCGGCGGATGGCAAGCGAGGCTCCGGTGGGTTGAGGTGGCAGCGTACGGTGGCCGGAGGTGGCCGAACCACGGCCTGAGGTGGCTGAACGAAGCTGGACAGGGGTGGCATGAGCTGGACGGTGACTGAACCGATGTGAGGGGAGAGACAGTAGCTTGGTGGTGGTGGTGGTCGGTAGAACGGCGGGCGGCGGTGGAGCAAACGACGGTCCGGCGTGGCTGTGGCTCCTTTAGGCGACGCTGGTCGCTGCTTCTACTTCTATCGGTCTTCGCACGAAATAAAGGAGGAGAAGGAGAGCGTCGACGGCAGTTGAAGGAGGGGTGAGGGAAAGGTGGAGGTGCACGGCGAGTGGTGGAGCGTACGAGCGACGTGCGGGTGGCGGAGCGCAGGCGGCGACGACGACGAGCTAATCCAGTCTTCCTCTTCTCTCGGTGGCTTCTGTTCTTCCTCTGTTTCTGTCTTCGTTCGAATGGTGAGGGAGAGAGAGAGTGTACCGAGAGAGAGAGAGAGAGAGAGAGAGAGAGAGAGAGAGAGAGAGAGAGAGAGAGAGAGAAGATAAGAGAGAGGGTGAGGTTTGAAAAGTCAAAAGTAAAAAGGGAAAGGAGAAGCAAAGTTGAAATTGATAAGGGGGCAGTCGGTGGAGGGAAATTCTGCATGAGGGGGAAAAGAAAAGAGAGAGAAGGAGAGAGATTGCGGCCAAAAGGGAGAGGAAAAAGAAGAAAGAAGAAAAGGAAAAAAAGAAAAAATGGTGTTTAGCCAAAAATAGAAAATAAACGGGAAATGGGAAGAAAGCTAAGAGAATTTCTTAAAATAGAAATTCTCATCCCATTTTCTTTTTAATAAGCTCTATGATTTCCAAAGAAAATTCAAATTAGAGCACTTGGTCCCCAATTGTGCTTCTGCATCCAAATTCCCTCTTAATTCTCTCTCAAAAGACTCTTATAAAAATCAATTGATATTTCACTTATCAAATTGATTATTTTCCTCATCCAAGAATCCCTCATGCTTCTCAATTTCACAACCAAAATTAATCCTTGACTTCAACTGAACAAAAATGACCAATTTATCTAATCAAAATCAGAACCCGAAAATCCGGATGTCACATCCTAGCTTCATCTTGAAGGCTTTATATTGACTGAGCATAATATTGATTCTGGTTTCTTTCACTCGATTAGTTCCTTCATAGGTGATGTGTAGCCTATCCCAGACTTCTTTAGCTATTTCACAAGAAGATATTCTGTTACATTCAGTAGGAGATAATGCACAATATAAGGAGTAAATTGCTTTTGCATCAAGAGCTTGTCTCTTGGTTATCTCTTCTTTAGTCATCTCGCTAGTCTCTGCAGCTTCACTTTCCCTTTCTGAGACTGTTGTAACTTTAGGAATGATTCTTTTGTCTACCACATTCCATTCCAGAGGATCTTTCGATCTCAGAAATGCTTTCATTTTGTTTTTCCATATACTGTACTCTTTTCCATCAAAATAAGGTGGTCTGGTGTTGCTTTGCCCTTCAATCAAACCTGGAGCCAACATACTAGCTATGGATCTTTAACTCTGAAGTAAAAACACTTCAATTAAATGAGTACACAAGCTCTGATACCAATTGACAGTGCTAGTACAAACACCTAGAGAGGGGGTGAATAGGTGTGAAAGCAAATTTTGCAAAATACAGTGAAAAGTTTTACTTTTAACCTGAGTCTAGTTAACAATAGACTTTGCAAAGGAAATCAGACTCTAACAATTAAATAGAGTTATGAACAAAATAAAAGAGTTCAGAGAAGAGAATAAGAATACAATGCTTATAGTGGTTCCTCTTAGACCAAGCCTACATCCACTCTCCCGCACTGACAGCCCGCCAGCTGGATTTCATTATGAATCAAAAGAGGTGTTATAATCTCACGTCATTGATTCCACAGTGTAGAGATTCTGCTACACTTCGTCAAGGTCTCACTAGTATCTAATCTCTCTTTTGAGTACGAATTTACGCTCAACAATTGAATAAGCAAAGTACAAGGAGCTTCAGACTTTGAAAGTTATCTATCTCACACTCCTTCGAATAGCTAGAGTGTCTTCCTTTATAAACTCTCCCTTGCCTTCATAACCGTTGGCACCTTCCAAAGGAGTTCCTCCAATCTACCCGTTGGACAGAATCAATTAAGGAGATCTCGAATTATTTAAGGAAAATGAAAATATCCCACCAATCCTGCTCGCCCATATAATCAGGATCTAGGTTTCCATAAGTAGAACCTTCAAAGTTAACTTCACCAATCAATGGATCTAAATTACTCAAATTAATTTCAATACGAATAATAGATCTTGAGATGCCATCTCCAACTGTGAGAATTTCTTTAGCCATACGAATCAAATCCTTAAAGATATACTCGTATCTTGATAAGTCTTCTTCGTCGGTCTAGATACTGTCAATGAGGGTAGACTTTAAATCTTGAGTCTGGAGGTCTTCAGACTTTGACGGTAGAGTCTAGAAGTCTCCAGACTAGACAAAAGGAAATGTTTTGTCAACTTCAAAACAGATAAGGAAGTTTTCTCCAACAGAGAGAGTCTTAGCTCGTGCGCATGTGTGTCGATTGCCGAGCAATCAATAACATTACTGTAAAGTATCGACATCCTATTCCTAGGTTAGATGACATGTTGGATGAGTTGCATGGTTCTTGCATTTTCACTAAGATTGATTTGAAAAGTGGCTATCATCAAATTAGGATGAAAGAAGGTGATGAATGGAAAACTACATTTAAAACCAAGTATGGATTATATGAGTGGTTAGTCATGCCATTTGGATTAACTAATGCATCGAGCATGTTTATGCAACTTATGAATCATGTTTTGCATGCTTTTATTAGTCAATTTGTGGTTATCTATTTCGATGACATCTTGATATATAGCCAAAGCCTTGATGACTATATTGAGCATGTGCGAGCTATCTTGCAAGTTTTAAGGGCCAAGCAATTATACGCTAATCTAAAGAAGTGCTATTTTGTTACCAACAAATTAGTATTTCTAGGATTTGTTGTTAGTGCTAATGGTATACAGGTTGATGAAGAAAAGGTTAAAGTAATCTGTGAATGGCCAATGCCTAAGACCATAGGAGACGTGCGTAGCTTTCATGGATTGGCGAGTTTTTATCGGCGATTTGTGAGAAATTTCAGAACTATTGCCGCACCTTTAACTGAGGTTATTAAGAAGCACGTGGGTTTCACGTGGGGAGAAAGCAATAGAAAGCATTTAATTCGCTAAAAGATAAGTTGACTAATGCTCCTTTGTTATCTTTGCCGAATTTCAGTGCTACTTTTGAGATAGAGTGCGATGCTTCTAGTACAAGAATTGGAGCTGTGTTGATGCAAGGAGGGCGTCCCATAGCTTATTTCAGTGAGAAATTGAGTGGAGCAACATTGAATTATCCTACCTATGATAAGGAGATGTATGCTTTAGTGCGAGCCTTGGAGACATGGCAACATTATTTATGGCTGAAGGAGTTTGTGATCCACACCGACCACAAGACCTTGAAGTACTTGAAAGGGTAGTAGAAGTTGAATAAAATGTTAGGAAAAACTCCTTTATTGTTTTGAAGCTGACAAAACCTTTCCAAAAGAGTAGTCTGAAGACTTGCAGACTTGAGTGTTATAGTTTGAAGAACTCCAGACTTTATTGTCAAAGTCTAAAGATCGCCAGACCTTAATTTCAAAGTTTGCACTCACTGACAGTTTCCAGACCGAAGAATGAAGACTTATCCAAATGCGAGATTATCTTCAAGGATTCGATTCGTATGGTTTTTGGAAGACCTTATGACTGGATATAGCATCGACTTGATTGAGTGTTCTTATTGGAATCAATTTCGATATGAAGATCTCTTGGAACGCAACCAAACTCAGAAGGTTCTACTTATGGAAACCAAAATCCTGATTGTATGGGCGAACATGATTGACGGGCTTTCATCATAATCTCAAAAATGACTCGAGATCTCTTTGATTGATTCTGTCCAACGGGTAGATTGGAAGAACTTCTTTGAAAAGTGCCAACGGTCATTTTAGCATGAATGAGTATTTAAGGTGAACTTGCTAGTTGTTCAAGAGAGTGCGTGAAAGAAAATTTTCAGAGTTTGAATCTTCCTAGTTCTTTGCTATTCTAATTGTCGAGCTCAATTTGTACTCAAAAGAGAGAGTAAACACTTGTGAGACTTTGAAGAGTGTAGTAGAGTTTTTGCACTAAGAAGTCAAGATCGTGAGACTGTAAAATATCTTTTGATTCATAGTGGATTCCAGCCAATAGGCTGTCAGCACGGGAGAGTAGACGTAGGCTTGATCTAAGCTGAACCACTATAAACCTTGTGTCTTCAATTGTCTTCCCTAAACTCTTTATTTGTTCGTAAATTTATTTAAACTTGCTCAAGTCTAATACCTTGTAGATTCCATTTCGAAAGAAAAAGTTTTGATAAACGTTTCTGCAAAAATTTCTTTTAATACTTATTCACCCCCTTTAGGTGTTCTTACTAATCCTTTCAATTGGTATCAGAGCTTGTGTGCTTATTTATTGAAGTGTTTTTACTTATGAGTTAAAGATTTATGGTTAGTATTTTGGCTCCAGATTTGATTGAAGGCCAAAGCAACACCAAATCTCCTTACTTTGATGGGAAGGAATATAACGTGTGAAAAACAAGATGAATGCATTCCTAAGATCGAAAGATCCCTTGGAATGGGATGTGGTAGAAAAAGGAATTATTCCCAAAGCTACATCAATTTTGGAAAGAGGAAAAGAAGTTGCAGACGCTGGTGAAATGGCACAAGAAAAATTAACCAAGAGACAAGCTCTTGATGCTAAAGCTATTTACTCTCTATACTGTGTTTTATCTCCTACTGAATATAATCAAATTTCTTCCTGTGAAACAACGAAAGAACTTTGGGACAGATTGCATGTTACCTATGAAGGAACTGACTGAGTAAAGGAAACAAAAATCACTATTCTACTCGGACAATATGAAGCCTTCAAGATGAAGCCTAGAGAATCCATCACTGATATGTTTAGTCGTTTCATTGAAATTGTGAATGGATTAGCATATCAAGGACAACCAATCTCAGGACCGATGAAGGTCAACAAACTGCTGCGTGGACTCTCCAAAGACCGGAATCATGTGAAACCCAGAGAATCATGCCTCTTTCACTAGACAAATTAGTAGGCACGCTTTAATCATATGAAGTGGAGCAAATCAATGAGGAAGAAGATCCCAAAGGTAAGAAGTCTATTGTTTTAAAGTCTAACAATGATTCTGATGATACAGATTCAGAAGAAGACATGGACGATGAAGAACTAACACTCATGATTAGGAAATTCAGGAAGTTGAATAGAAAGGGAAGAAGATTCAACTAGAAGAAGTAAGACACTCAAAAATTTCAAAATAAATCAACTGAGAATGATGAAGTCAACAAAGATGGGATCTGCTTTAAATGCAAGAAAAATGAGCACATTAGACCCAACTGCCCTCTGTTAAAGAAAAAGAAAGGAAAAAATGAAAAATACAAAAAGGCTCTCAAAGCAAAGACATGGAGTGATACAGAATGCGAGGAAAGTGATGAAGAATATGCCAATATCTGTTTAATGACAAATACTGAATTAGACTCAGACTCAGACTCAAACTTAGACTCAGACTCAGACAAGGAAATTGAGGTAAGCAATTTAAAAATTCCTGTTAAAGTCTCTAAGTATATAGATGAACTCTATCTTAGTCTCAAAACATCTTTTAAAAGGATTTTCGAGCTATAGAGGGAGAATTCCAAACTGAAGTAACAAGAATCTTCTTGGAAAGAGAAGTTTGAAAGTCTGAACAAAATTTTTACTGAATTAAAAGAAAATTCTAATTCTCTTTCTAAGGAAAATACATTTTTAAAAGAAGACATTTCGAATATCACAAAAAGATTTTCAAAAGGATCGAGAAGTTAGAAAAAATTATCTCTCGTACAAAGACCCTATTTCAACAAATCTGGTTTAGGTATGACTTAAACTATTCCTTAAATTGATTTTCCCAAAGTTAAAGAAAGAATAAAACAAAGACCAACAAAAACATTTTATAGAAATCATTTTCAAAGAGTTTTTGTAAAACCTGTTGGCCGAAGTGCTCTCAAATGTTCAAAGTGTAACAGCTCAGAACATTTTGAGAGGGAATGCCCCAAGGTTTGGAGACCTGTTAAGAAGGATTAGGCAAAGACAGTGTTTTATACTAACTCCCCTGGACCCAAGAAAATATGGGTACCAAAGAAAGCTTAAGTTCTTTTCTTGATCACAGGTCACTATCAAAAGAAAGATCAAATAATATTTGGATAGTGGCTGTTCGAGGCACATGACAGGAGACTCTAGCTACTTTATAAAGCTCGTTCAAATAAATGGTGGAAAAGTTTCTTTTGGTGGGAACAGCAAAGGAAGAATCGTTGGATGTGGAACAGTAAAAATTGGAAGTCTGACCATCAACAATGTTTCCCTGGTGGAAGGACTGAATTATAATTTACTCAGCATAAGTCAGCTTTGCGACACTATATTCAAAATCAACTTCCAAGAAGGCATTTGTTCAGGAACGAGTAAAGATCTCTCTCAATCTTTCACTGGACGAAGGCATGAGAATATTTACCTTCTGTATATAAAACTAGAAAGTTCTCAATGTCTCATATCTATTCAAGATGAAGCAAATCTATGGCATAAAAAGCTTGATCATGTCAACATGAAGCAAATTGCTAAAATTTCATCCAAGAAGCTTGTTTGTGGTTTTCCCAACCTAACTTATCAAAAGTTTGATATATGCACCCCTTATGTTTTGGGAAAATAGGTTAGAAGTTCTTTTAAACTTGTAAATCAAGTTTCTACTAATCGAACTTTGCAGCTTCTGCATATGGACCTCTTTGGACTAACCAGGACTCAAAGCATAGGTGGAAAGTGATATTGCCTAGTAATTGTGGATGATTATTCTCGTTTTACTTGGGTTTACTTTTTAGCAAATAAGTCTGAAACCTTCTCTCACTTTTCAAAGTTTGCCAAGAAAGTTCAGAATGAAAAATGATATGCTATTTCAAGCATATAGATAGTTCAGCATCAATGATGTTTAGGAGCTAATTCCTAAACCTAAAGGTAAGTTTATTATTGGAACTAAATGGGTTTTCTGGAACAAGGTGGACGAGAAAGGAAAGGTGAGCAGAAACAAAGCAATACTTGTAGCCAAAGGATATACGAAAGAGGAAATGATAGACTATGATGAGACCTATACACCAGTAGCGAGGTTAGAAGCAATTAGATTATTACTTGCTTTTGCTTGCTATAAAAATTTCGGGTTATTCCAAATGGATGTGAAAAGTGCATTTCTCAATGGATTTATCCAAGAAGAAGTTTATGTGGAACAACCTCTTGATTTTGAAGACTCAAGAAAGCCAAATTCAATCTATAGACTGAAGAAGGCCTTATATGGATTAAAGCAAGCACCTTGAGCCTGGTATGAAAGCTTAAGTAAATTTCTAATTCAAAATGGTTTTGAAAAGGGAAAGGTAGATACTACTTTATTTATAAAGAAAGAAGGAAAATACTTCTTTTAGTTCAAATTTATGTCGATGATATCATTTTTGGATCTCCTAATGAAAATTTGTGCAATAAATTTTCAATAAATTTTCTAAGTCTATGTAGGATGAATTCGAAATGAGCATGATGAGAGAATTGACCTTCTTTCTCGGATTACAAGTTAAACAATCAAAAAGAGGAATTTTTATTCATCAAGAAAAATATGCGAGAGATCTCATCAAGAAATTTGGGTTAGAGAATTGCAAAAAGACTGAGATACTAATGTCAAGTTCTTCGAAATTGGACAAAGATGAAGGAGGAAAGAAAGTTGACCAGAAGCTTTAAAGGAGCATTATCGGTTCACTTATTTATCTTACTACTTTTAGACCTGACATTTTGTTTAGTGTTTGCATTTGTGCTAGATTCTAATCAGACCCCAAAGAATCTAATCTAAGTGCTGCAAAATGCATCATCAAATACGTTGCAACTACCCTCAAGCTGAGTCTGTGGTATTCTAAAGAATGAGACTTTACTCTCCTTGGATATTCAGACGCAGATTTAGCAAGATTTAAAGTTGATAGAAAGAGTACTTCTGGTACTTGTCAATTGCTGGGCAACAGGTTGGTATCTTGGTTCTCAAGAAAGCAGAGTACCGTAGCTCTTTCAATAGCTGAACCATAATATGTGGTCCTTGGAAGCTGTTGTTCTCAAATCTTATGGATAAGGCAACAACTAAGAGACTTTGGAATTGAAGAATCGTGCACCGAGGTCAAATGCGATAACACTAGTGCTATCAATCTCACAAAGAATCCAATTCTTCATTCAAGAGCAAAGCACAGAGAAATTCGACACCATTTCATTAGAGATCATGTTCAGAATGAAGAAGTTATGATTCAACTCATTGACTTGAAGAATTAATTGGCAGACATATTTACAAAGCCATTGGAGAAAAGCCTATTTGAGTTTATTCGTACCAGACTGAACATCATATTTTATATTGGTTAAAGTTTGAAAATGATCAGACTCAGAACGTCCAAAAGATACAACTGTAAGTTAATTCTTTGCAAGTAATTTGATTTTTAGATGAAATTTCGAAAAGGTACGTTTATTTTTTGAATCGCTATTTGCTTATTTTATTTTTAGAAATTATCTTTTTCGAGTTTTAAATTTATGGCAGTTTTTAATTTTCGAAAAAGACAGTTTTTACTTTTTCCTTTATGACGATCCATATACCCCGTTTCATCTATTTTATATACTATCAAAATTCTTCCTCTCCGTTTACACTCACTCAAACCCTATAATACAAAGATCCTACTTTCTCTCATTTTCTCTCAAGTTTGATCCAAAAAATTTCACCTTTTTCAACGAGCGAGTTCAAGAAATCCTCCAAGACAGTGACAATGTCTTTCTAGAGGAAGTCTTCTAGAATTGTGAACAGGGGACCAGAGCACATGCCAAAGGGTCCTATTCATTTTGATCTCACTGAAGAAGATTCTCCTCAACAGCAGCAGCAACAACAACATTCTCAATACCATCACTCTTCACAGCAAGGGACTCAAGTTCCTCCGCGGCAACAAACAGAAGAAGAGATCATTGAAGATGTTGAACCCATAAGAACACTGAAACCCAAATTTCTCTTTAAACTCTACTCTAAGTTAAAGGAGAGTGGTACTGTGATGACTTTCATTGATGAGTTTTTACAAGAGAGAGGGTACAAAAACAAAACTTTGTTCTTGCAATCTATGGAAAGGATGGGCATTGTGCTTGCAGGACTAGTAGCAAGGACTTTTGCCAACTTTCCAAGTGATCCACAGTTCAGAACTTTTAATCAGCCTGAAGGGAAGGATGATGATGAAAGGATGTACACAAATTTTCAGTTTAGGATGGGCGTCGCTGCAAATGTTCGTGGTGAGGAGACGAACTTATTTCGTTCTAAGGACCATAGGAAGACTTATTCGAAATTGCTGAAGAGAGGGGTGATGAACCCTAGAAGTGTGGACTTTCATCTTCTTGATTCTTTAAAGGTGAAATTGAGGGAGAAGTTTGCACTCCTTCAACTTGAACAATTTTGTTTAGAGACATCTGGTGCCTACCCTAAATTGATTGCCTATTTATATTCAAACCTGTCTTTTCTAGATGCGAATAGATTTTCTTTTACGGTTAGGGACAAGGAATTTGTGGTGGATGGTTTCAAAAATGAGAATGAAGGAGTTGAATAAGGCATTGGAGCACATGAAGGAGAAATCCCTTGCCAAAACTAAACAAGACTTTGTATCGAAGAAGAGGAAAGGCAAAGAGCCAATGAGCGCACCAATCAAGAAGAGGAGAGCCCTTATCTTGTAGGATGAAGAAGATGAGGACGATGTTACTCTCTCAGCTTTTGCCTTAAGAAATTTAAGGAGCTTTGTTAGTTTTGATGAGCCAGAGGACAGAGAGAATAGAGAAAGAGAAGAGATAGAGAAGAGAGGTGAATAAAGAGAAGAATGAGAACAAAGGAAAAAGAAAGAGGAAGAGAAGAAGAGGAAGAAGAAGAGGGTCAAGATGATTCTCTTGAACCAACTTTTGCTGCATCCTTGTCCAATGGCTCGGACAAGACAAGGAGCGGAAATGCAGGAGAAGAAAGAGAAAAACATCACCGTGGTGCTGAAGAAGAACATGAAGAAGAATTCTTTTCTCCACTTGAAGGCATAGAAACAGGGGGAGCTACTGACAAAAGAGGTACTTCTTCACTTGCTTTTACTAGTGATGATGTTAGTCGTTTTCCTGCCAATCCAGAGGATGTCTACGCCTCTCAAATTCCTAAAGCTGGTATTGAGGCATCATCTCCAAGTCTGGATGTTCCATCTGAGGTTCCATCATCAGTTAACACTCCTCAAACTGAATATGCTGAAGCTAGTACTCAAACAGACAATACAACAGACTTTAAGGGTGTGCATGACAAAATTTCTGGAACAGAAATTGATTTCTGGCCAGAAATTGATTTCTCAATTTCTATTTCAGAAATTGAGAAGTTAAAAATTTTAGCTTTTGATTTCTTCTTCAAATCTATTTCTGGAATAGAAATTAGTTTCAGAAATAGAAAAATCAAATTGCGTTATCAAACAGATTTCTGTTCCAAACCTGTTCCAGGGAACAAAGAAACAGAGAAATAGAGAAGTAGAAATTTTATCATGCGCGCCCTAAGAGATTGCTCGAGCTTCTTGTGGAGATAAAAGCTCAGCTATATGGGATGGAGTGTGAATTTAAGAACCTTCCCACTTCAATCTCTCTACACGATAAGGTACAAGCCCTTAAGCTTCAAGTTCAAGCTACTACAAAGGGTGAGGATATTGAGCAATTGAAGGAGGACCTGAGGAAGCTGGAGGAGATTGTCAAGTCTATGGAGGATTGCCAGATTGTTTGCATCCCCAAACAACCATGATTTTCACCCAACTCTTCTTATAATAGTTCTCCACTTTTTGTTGTTGACAAAAAGGGGGAGAGTTTGTGCGAATTCTTTCGCTCGTGGCGTCTATAATGTTGGTTGGTTGACATGCATTCGTCAACATGTCACGTTCATATCGAGGTTGCCAATCACGGGTTTGATTGGAGGTTAAGGTTCGCAATTCACACCATCCGAACCTTCGTAGAACGATCTTTCCGCAATGATTCATATCAGAGGAAGACGGCGGCTAGCTAAAGGGTTTCGGCTACTGGTCTGGCGCTAGGGGTTGCGAACTCGAGCGACGTCATTGATAGAGACAGTTGACTGCAGAGGTGGCTACGTCAACGATGTCGGGTCAAGGGTTATAGGTTGCGTCGGGGTCCAGCGGGATGGAGGTGACAAGTAGCTACAAGGACTGCGTGGGTAGTTGAGCAGTGGCGGCAAGGCGAGCGACAGTGGCGGCATAAGGACGGCGTCGAGGCAAGCAACAGGGACTGGATGGTGGCGTATGGAGCTGTGATCACGTCGTCAGCCACTAGACGATGGAGACACGACCTCTCTCCTCTGGATCTAGAGCCCAAACGATCCCCCCTCTTCTCCGATCGGCCACTCCTCCAGATCTGACCTTCTTCCTCCAAACCTGACCCTCTTTGGTCGTCCTCCTCGGGCCTCCCTTAAAGTCTCTCAGGGGAAGCTACCAAAGCTTGCCGTCGATGATCTCTATCTTCACCGTCGTGGTTTTGGCCTCCCCCCGACGCCCTATTTATAAGCACCAGGGGGGGTCGACAGAGGCTAGGCTGACGGTCCTTGCTGCGCCAACCAACCTTCCTCCGCCGGCCGAATCGGCATCAATCAGGCGTCGTACGATGCTGTCTCCCTTTGCATCCTGGCCTTGTGCACGTCTAGTCTCCGCGCGTGCTACATATCTGGCCAGGGAAACGAACAAACAAGGGAGGAAACCAAGGAAGAAGAAGACTAACAGGGGGCCGGGCTAGGTCGCGCAGGTTGGGCCGCGGGGGCCCGCGCGGAGGAAGAGAAAAAGAGGAAAGGGGCTGGGCTTGAAGGCCTAGCCCCCAGTTCTTGGCTTCTTCTTTTTTTTTTTTTTTTTTTTTTTATTCGAAAAAGGGGAAAATTAAAAGAAATTAAGCCCTAATTAATTAAAAAAACTAATCAAAACTTAGGTGTCAACAATCCAAAGGCTTATAGTGTAGATGACGGGAGAAAATTTCTTGAATTTAGAGGCATTCTCAAGCCATTTATTGTAGTTTCTCTTGCCGTGCCTTTCGCATTCTCAAGCCATTTTCCCAAGACAAAGATTGACACAAGAATGCGAACCAGAAGATAGAGGGACGAATATGTTGAAGAAGATAAATGAAAGACAAAAAAGACAATCCTCTCTAACATCTCGGTAACATTTCATAATTCAAAATAGAATAGACAGCATGTTTTCCAATGAACAAGATTAAGCAAAAGTAGAATACATATATATTGAATATGCTGTATAATGTTCCGTCGAAACCAAGCACAAAACGTCTTAAAATACAGATTTTTAACTTTATGACGTACGTACAATTGTTTGCTACATTTAATTATATTCATGTCCAAAAGATCCTAAAGCGCATATCTCTGACTTACAACATTTTGCCCACTGAAACTAAAAAAGCAAAACATCTCCAAGGCAATGCTCAGACAGAAATGAAGCTCAGAAAGTTGTCCATGTAGGACAAAGGCAATCAGAAGGAAAAATCCATCTCTTGAATTTTCAAAGCTCGAAACTAGGAGTGTGCAACCAGACCGGATATACCCGGTTCCCGGACCGGCCCACCCGGAAAATAGGGTCCGGAACCGGTTCCAAAAATTCAGAACCGGTTTAAATCGGTCCAGGAACAGGTTCTGAGTGATTACCCACCAGAAAACCGGTTCCCGGACCGGTTTTGTAAGTAGAGGTCCAAAACCTTTTTTTTTTCCCCGGATTTCTATTTTTATTCCCACAATCACACGACATTTTTCCCCTTGACTCTTTCAAACACGCACGGCACTCCTTTGTCATTTCTCTTCCTCACTCGCTTCCCTCCCTCACCGGCTCCCTCTCGCACTGTCCAATGGACGGACGTTGTTCGTTGCCACCATATTCTTGTGTATCACATGGATTGGCTTGCTTAATTCCTCTTTTGTAGGAGGAGTTATGCTTACTTAAATGAGTAGCTTCATATAATAGTTGTGGGAATAAAACTGATATTAGACCCATGTTTGTTGCTAATTATTTGCCTTATGATTTTATTTATTATAATTAGCCTTGTGGATCCTTAATTTTTCGTTTAGTCAAAACGTTCATGTATTTATTTATTACAAGTGCTTAATGTTTCAATACAAATTAGGAGAATCGCGTTATTTTCTTGCTTATTAATATAAAATTCGAAGTTGTATAGGATATCGGGAGATTACAAAACAGATTCCAGTGAAAACATGGTTGACCCTGGAACCGGATCGGAAGAACAGGATGGGTTGGGTATAGGGTCCAATACAAATAGGGTCGGGTATAGGGTCCAGAAAAGAGGAACCGGTTATAACAAGGTCAGGTACAGAATCTAGGTCTAGACCCTATTTACCCTGGACTCGATCACCCCTACTCGAAACCCTTTCGTATGTTTGACTCTCCAAGTCAAACTTTCCTGTTTTGCTTCCACCGAGTCGAGCAAGCAAGTCCTGTTCGGGACCAGGACATTTCCTTCAATTTTCCACACGATATCCGGTTGGATTTCCAAGCGCTTTAATGGCCGGGGCCGGGTTTCATGTATGGGCTGAAACTCGAGAGACGATTTAACAATACGAGACATATCTGCATGAAATTTCGTCTCTCTCACTCTACTCTTTAACTGTGATTTCGATCTGTTGTGAGAGCCTCCTAGCTTCATCCTCCAGTGTTATCTCAGGCATTTGTTAGGAAGTATCTGATCTTGCAAGGAAGGAAATCCGAAGACCTCCAATGACAACAAATATATAGAAGTAGATAAAGCTGGTAATTCCAAAAAAAAAAAAAAAAAACCTCTCCCTACACCTCAGTTATATTTCATAAGTTAAAATAGACTAGACCTAAGACCGCATAACGAACAAATAAAAGCAAAAGTTAAAAAAAAGAAGGGGGGGGAAGAGAGAGGAAGATTTCACTTTCTCATCAATATTTAATATAAAATTCAAATTTCAAATAAATCGAAAAGCTGATAACAATTTACATAAAGACATTTGCATGTGGTGAAAGTTGTAAGTTTTAAAAAAACAAAAAAACAAAAAGTTTAAGTGCACGCGTTATAAGAGTTAATTGTCAACATAAGCACAACAGTTTAAATTTAAGATGTTCGGTGAGGATATGCCATGTACACAATATTAGGACTAAATTACTTAAATAAGCGATGCGTGGAACTCTCTTTTAGATTTTGAATTCAAGTAATGATTCAAATAAAAAAGGAACCCAAAGCCTAAAACAAGAGAATGACTAAAGATGAGTTTGGTTCAGCATTTAGAAAGCTCATTGGGGAAATGCAAAATAATTTAGCTTAAAAGATTTTGGGGGAAATGTTTGGGGAGATGCAAAAACAGTTTAGTAAATTTTGCTTTAAAAAACAACTTTAAGAGAAATATTGTTTGGTATAAAACAAATTTGAAAAGCTCATTTTGGTGATTAATCTAAGCTTTTTAATTTTTATCTATTTAAAATTAAAAAAAAATTGCAACTATTTAAATTTATAATTGACAACAATGTTAAAGTTGTTGTGTCAACAATTTTGTTAAAATTTTAATTTCCTTTTTGCTAAAAAATCAAATAGAAAAAATTCACGGCTCTCTTTTCTCAATTGCAAGAAGAATACTTTCATTACCATAAATATGATAACATATACTTCAAGGAAAGAAACTCATTATCCTTAAAAATTACAAATATCCTTACTATTTTCTAAATTTATAGTTATTTGATTACGTAAACGTGCCATATCAGATGCTACATCATCATTTGAAGTATTATCTCCTCATTTATATCATCGGAATCCGGTGTATATAAATTGGGATTCAAATCCACTCTAACAAAATATGCATCATTCACGGCATTTATTTGCATATAATTGTGCAAAGTTATTGTTGCTATTATAATTTTCACTTACTTTGTATATTGATAACTTTTCTTACTTTTTAGAATCTTCCACTTCTTCTTCGATACACCAAAAGTTAGCTCAATTTCTACTCCTAGTGAGAGTGGGCACAGTTGAAAACTTCTTTATAACCTATCAATTGAGGACCTCATTGAAACTGAGGCAAATGATATCTAACTTCTTTGTATGGCCCCAAATAACCCGTGAGATTTGGATATCCAGCCAAATAACAAACCATTAATTAACAAACCTTTCGGACGATGAAAAAATTGTAAATCATATCTCCTAATAGATTCATAAAAGATACAGGTATCATGAGTTGTTCCCTCCCAATTGGTCCAAATATAAGTAAATTCCATGTTAAAATGGCACATGGCCGTTACATTTTGCGTTTGTGTTCTTTTTCGATTAATAAAATAAAGTTGCTCACTCGTAAAGTACCACCGCTAGAATATAATACCATCTAGAACTCTTATGCAATCCTAAAACAAAAACACAAATATTACTTTATTTATATTTAGTTCATCTTTTCTATACAAAATCTAGGCACAACCAGCAACCAAAAGCAAACAAGTTCACCCCCAAAAAAAGATGAAAAAGAAAACCCACAAATGAGACGAATGAGAGATTGAACCTGCAGAGGAGTAGTTGCGAGCACGAGGAGACTTCGGGGGATTCGCAAGGTTCGCAAGGGAGAGCAAGCATGAGAGGTAGGGAGCAAGACGCGAGCAAGGAAGAGCAAGCGTGAGGGGTAGGGAGCAAGACGTGAGCAAGGAGGAGCAAGCCGCAGTCGTTTCTAGAGGAGCCGTAAGGGAGAAGGAGAGAAACGAACCCTAGGTTTTGTTTTTATCAAAAGGGTTAAACTTAGATTCCTAATGATTTTTTTAGGGCAAAAAAGGAACTTCACAAAATTTCACAAATAGAGCCTCACCCAAAGCTCCTTATGGAATGATTGCCAAACACCCCAAGTTTTCCCCATGAGGCTTTCAAAATATCGAACCAAATGCGCCCTAATATCTTCTTGTATCATCCATATGTGGTAGTCTATCCATCTCACGCACATACATAATTAGTCGAAGCGAACCTACTCTCCTAAGAAATGCAAAAGCAAAGACACAGGAGGCAATGGAAACATGGATAACCCCGAAGTCAAGGACGAAGCGACAAGAATCCAACAAGAGGTCCTGATCACCACCCACGACTTGTGTTAAAATATGTCTCGAGTTTAAGCCCGAAGCGAATTGCTGAATTTTGAAAATAAATTAGTTGACTTGCGGATAAGGAAATATTCCTATCATTCAAGCGGAGATTGGCAAGCGGAGATGCACTCGTCAACTTCATCAGCCAAGAAAGGAAATATAAACTTGATTAAAGGAAGTTGGACTTCCTAATTTAACTTGGCTTGGGACTTTCCTCTTTGATCGAGGCGGTGCACGTACAAGCATATATATTCGTGGTTTGCTTGCATGAATATGGGGGTCAGCATCGTTGTTGATACGAGCATTGAAGCGCCGTTATTCTAGCGAGTGCTTGGCGGGTTTTTCGTTCATGCAATTACATCCAAGAAGTTTAGTATTTGTAGTTGATTAAATCTTGAGGTAAGATTTGCGTGTAATTTCTCCGTGAGATTGAGAGATTATTTTAGAGGAATTTCGGGGCTAAACACTGCGTGCATTATTGGGTGTAATTGGGGCTTGGGAAACACCGAGAGAGTGTTTGAGTGACTTGAGTGTGTAATTTCCTTGTATCGCTTGATTTATAGTGAAATTCGCTGCTGCTCTCCCCGTGGACGTAGGTCTTTACGACTGAACCATGTAAATCTGGTGTCTGATTTATTTTTCTTCTTCTGTCTATATTTTGTTCGATCGCTCGTCCTATCTCAACAACTTGGCCGAGACCAACTACTACGGCCACATCGCTGGCCTCTTCCAAGACGACCCGGAGTTCTGGAGGCACCTCAATCGGGTCATTGGGCTGGATCCGGAGCCAGTCCTGATGGTGATCTATGCCCTTGGCAGCCCTGAGCAGAACCACAACTCGTAGTACCAGCTCGCGTTCGCAATCCTCCTCAAGCGCGACTTCCCCGACTGGATAGGAGACATTGAGCTGTATGATCCCGCGTTCTCGCCGCTGACCGCCTAGCCCTGGAGATGCTGGGCCTCAGGGTCCTACCTGCCAACGAGAACTTCCGGAGGCCTGCCGACAAGCCGACCATGTTCTTCTTGCCCTCCGCGAGCATTTGGCATGCGGTTAACTTGCTTGAGGCCAATTGGTGCGCGTCCAGGTCGAACCGGATGATGATTTTCTCAAACTCACTGTATCCTGGGAACCCGGATCCGGAGCTCGCAGATCAATGTTGGCATCACCGAGTGTACACAGGCATACTCAGCAAGTATGCAAGGAGATTCGATATCCCAACCGATTTTCATGGTATCATCGCTACATCTTTGGCTACCTCACTTTCAACTTCTTTGATGCGGACCCTGATGTTGATTTGGAGAGCCTCTTGCCAGGTATCTCTGAGTTTCTTGACTCAATTATTATAGATGTTTCGTGTCGGCTTCAACTCAATTGGTGCGTGGTTTTATTGGTGTTTGTTAGCTTGTCAATGATTGACATTTGAATTCGTTAACGACATACGGAAGGACTTTATAGAACTTGTTCTTGATAAATAACCAACTGCAATTACCGGTGATCATCGAGTGAAACCCTCTTGAAACACGTCCAATTGATTGACCAAGGATTTACAGAGTCCGAGCATGCTGATTCTGAAACTGTCACACCTAGAACCATCATGAACCGGAATTTAAATGACTTCATTCAGCTTGTTTGGGAGATTCACATATTTAAAAAATAATCAAAGATCACGATGATTCGGTATGTAAGAGGGTATTTTCATGTGCTTTCAAAGTAGTTTCATCAAAGCAAAGCGTTCACCTTTTCTTTTTAATAGCTTGACGTGATTTTTATGATTTCTGTGGTCTTATTCTGAAATTGCTGATGGACTTGACCTCCTTCTTGTAGATGAGTTTAAGCAAAGGAGAAAAGAGCGGCAGCAGGAATCCGATGACGAGGATGAAGAGTGCCTAAATCACGAGGATCTAAGAAAGTAAGCAACGTCAATCTTGATGTGTTACATGTGAACAGAATCTCTGCTCATCAAGGTCTCCTAATCTCTTTCCACCCGACATCTTCTCTTGTTTATTTCCTTGCAAACATAAACAGCAACTTAAATAGATTAGTTCAATTTAGCCTTCACCTAAGTCCAATACCCACTCTTGAAAAATGATCTGCCGTGCCTTTTGTTGGAGAAAACTTCTTTATTGTTTTTAAGTTGACAAAACGTTTCTATCAGTCTAGTCTGAAGACTTCCAGACTCAAGTGTTAAACTCTGAAGAACTCTAGACTATGTTGTCAAAGTCTGAAGACCGCAAGACTCAAGACTCAAAGTCTGCCCTCACTAACAGTTTCCAGACGAAGAGAGAAGACTTATCCAGATGACGGATTATCTTCAAGGATTCGATTCGTATGGTTTTTGGAAGACCTTTTTGGCTGGATACATCAGTAAGATTGATTATTTTTATTGGAATCTACTCCGATTTGAAGATCTTTTGAAAGGCGAGCAAATTTGGAAGGTTCTACTTATGGAAACCAAAGATCCTGATTGTAAGGGCAAACATGATTGACGGGCTTTCATCACTAATTTTTCAACGACTCGAAATCACCTTAATTGATTCTGTCCAACAGGTAGATTGAAAGAATTCCTTTGGAAAGTGCCAACGGTTGTGAAGGCATGAAGGAGTATTTAAGGCGAACTCTTTAGTTGTTCGAAGTAGTGCATGAAAGAAGAATTTCAAAGTCTGAATCTCTTAGTTCCTTGTTCTTTCAATTCATTGAGCTCAAATTGTATACAAAAGAGAGAAGCACATAGTGAGACTTTGTGAAGAGACTAGCTGAAACTCTCCATTGAGAAAGTTGTAGATCACAAGTTGTATAATCTCTTTTGATTCATAGTGGAATTTAGCCAATGGGCTGCCAGCATGATAGAGTGACCTAGGCATGGATTAAGCCGAACTACTATAAATCTTGTGTTTCAATTCTCTTTCCTTAACTCCTTATTTCATTGCTTTATATAATTGTTTTATAGAACTATTCAAAGCGGTTTACATCCCTAGTCAATCTTTTTAAAAGGCAATTTATTTTATTAAGTCTTGCTAATAAATTTGTTATACACCTATTCACCCCCCTCTAGGTGTGTGTTCTAGCCCCTTTCACCTTTGTCGCTGCCTTTGTCGCACTGAATTCGTATGATTTTAACCATTTAGTCACTTCAAAGGTAGGTTCAGTCCATTGAGCAAGACTGTTCATTGTTTCGAGGAAGAACTTATTCATATGAAATATGAATGACCATGAGATGGAACTTCTACATGCGAGATCAAAGTTGTGTATATTTGAGCTTGGATTGAGATGATGCGAGCTTGATTCGTTCCGGTAGACTGCAATTCCTAACCGCTTGTAATTTCATGGACACAATTTGCAGCCTCTTGGAGGAGTTCTTTTGGGGTCAGTTTGAGGACCTCGGTCAATTAAGCGGACACCGCTTTCCTCGGCAACACTGGTGCGAGTGGAAGCCATCTCCTGAAGGTTGGTTGAAGCTGAATTTCAACGGCAAAGCCCGTGATGGGGTCTCGCCTGCGGGCTGTGGCGGAATCCTCTGTGACGAGTACAAGGACGTGGTCGCGACGTACAGTTGTAGCCTTGGTGAGCTAGCAGACACCACGGTGGCAAATGCAGAGGCGCTGAGAATGGGCATGAGGCTGCTGGACGACGTTCCTGGAGGAGTGAAACAATTAGTCGTGAAAGGGACGGATCTCAGCGTCGTGAGATGGGCCAGTTCCGGGCCGGAGCCGCCAGAGAAGGTCAAGGAAGCGGTGGACGACATCCTCAAAACCGTGGCATGGATCAAGATGGTGATTTATCACGTGTATGATGAGGCCAACGAGGCCGTGATCGCATTGGCTAATGAAGGTGCAACCTCGCTAGATCGACGTGTTTGGATTTCCTCCAAGATAAGAGGTAAGATGGGCTAAGCAATCTCGCAAAGCTAATCAATAAGTGACTGGGTTGAGAGAACCAGTGGATTTAAGCCAACCGCTAACCTTTTCAGGGTTATATTGATATTGCTAGTACGAGTACCTAGAGGGGGGTGAATAGGTATACAAAGATTTTTCTTGATAATTTCTGTATACTTGCGCAATACTTAGACAGTTGAAGAATTTGCAAAGAGTAATAATCAATGTAAGACTGAGTAAGGAAAGAGAGAATTAAACACGTGGTTTATAGTGGTTCGGCCTGATTCAAGCCTACGTCCACTCTTCTGCACTGACAGCCAATTTGGCTGGATTCCACTATGAACAAAGAGATGTTACAGTGTTGATCTTCCTTGATTTCTCGGTGTAGATGATCTACCACACTCGCTCAAGGTATCACCAAGTATAGACACTCTCTGTGTATACAATTTTGCTCAGACTGTATCGACTAATAATCAAGGTGCTTCAGACTCTAGAATTTTTCTATCAATCACACCCTCAAACAACTAGAACGTCCTCCTTTTTATACTCCTTTATGCCATCATACCGTTGGCACTTACCAAAGGAATTCCTCCAATCTACCCGTTGGACGGAATCAATCAAGAAGATCATTCGAGCTATAAAAGGAACCTGACGATAGCCCATCAATCCTGTTCGCCCATACAATCAGGATCTTGGTTTCCAAGAATAGAACATTCCAAGAATACTTCGTCGACCAATCGGATCTTCAATTGATCTAGATACGAACAACAGAATCCGTTGTATTTATCCAACCAAAAGGATCTTCTCTAGACGATAGGATTAAATCCTCAACCATATACTTCGGCTCTGGATTTCCTTCGTCACTGGATCAGAAAGACTGTCAATGAGAATAGTCTTGAGTCTTGAGTCTTGAGTCTCAAATCTTGAGTCTTGAATCTTGAGTCGGTAGTCGAGAGTCTTCGAGACTTTAAACTAAACGATCTGCGAGATACCGGACTAGGACCGAAGGAAACGTTTTGTCAGCTTCAAAATATTCGGAACGATTTCTCCAACAATCTCCCCTTTTTGATGGTAACAAAACTTTCCGTAGATTTGAACCACTTTGACCTGCAAAAACATTTCTCAAGCAATATGGCAATCTCATAAAGATTAACAAAGCAACCAGACTCTCGCATCCACAGAAAATTGGTTAGTCTTTCATGAGTAATACCATATAACAACACTTGATATGAATGCAAACAGTCAAGCATTAAAATCCACAGCCAATTCAGTCAAGTTCAAGTTCACACCAAGATTACTCAAGTAAAAAAAAAACTTAAAGTCAAAGAAGGTAAAGTCAAAGAAAGTTGAAAGATGGTTGGTTGGTTGGTTCAAATTGCTTCTCCCCCTTTTTGTCAACATTAAAAAGGTGAGAAAGATGTCATGTCTGCTTGGGAATGCGCACAATTTGAAAATCTCCCATGGACTGGACTACTCCTTCTAGCTTCTTCAAGTCTTCCCTTAGTTGAGCTACCTCTTCTCCCTTGGCATTGGCTTGGAGTTGCGAGCGAGGTCTTTCATTTTATCCTCGGGTAATCGAAGATGCTTGTCCAAAGCATTCTTCAAGGCTTGAATTTCACAGTTGAGCATAGATTTGGCCACGCATTTCCGAAGAATATCCATGATACGACGAAAATCTGCAGAATTGTCCGTCGAGTACTTGCATTTGCTCTTTCCGATGGAGTGAATGCAGACGATGGCGCTTCAGTATAGTCTTGCAGATTTGGTTCTGACGTATCGTGACCTTCTTCAGGCAATTGAGAAGCCTGAAATTCTTCTGGGGCTGCTGGAGATTGTCGTAGACCTTCACTATTGGCAGCATGAGGTGAGGACCTTTCTTGCTCGCCAACTCCCCCTGTCTCTAGGACATCAAGAGGGGAAGAGTGATGATCATGCTCTTCTGTATCCTTCTCTCCAGATTCAGCTGCAGACTTTTCTTGCTCTTCTTCTCCTTCTTCTTCAGCTTCTTTCTCCTTCTCTCTCTGCTCTTCTTCTTCTCTATTCTTGTCTTTTTCTTCTTCTTCTCTCTGTTTCTTCTGTTGTTCTGTTGATTGGGGAACATAACGTCTTGTCCTAATCAAGGCAGTGATTGTGAGATCTTCCTCCTCATCTTCATCCTCCAAGATGAGAGTTCTTTTCTTTTTGGATGGGGCACCAATGGCTTCCTTTCCCTTTCTTTTTGAAGCAGACGGAACTGGAGTCTTCACTCTGAATTTCTCCATTGCCTTAGAAAGTTCTTTCAGACGCATCTTTGTCAACATCTTTAAACCTACCACCATCTTATCGCACGGTCGAACACAGAGAGTGTGTGGAGGTTCAATATTCATGTGTCTGAAGATCCTGGTCACCAGACCTGGATAACGCAATTGTCCCTTGTCTTTCGACATTGCTCTGTACATGTGAAAGAGAATAGTGTGAGGGAGAGAGAACTTCTTCCCTGAGTTGATTGCGTACATCAATTTTGCTTCGGAATTAGACACATCAGTCTTTGATGTAGACTTCGGCCTAATGCAATTGATAACAATTTTGTGCAACACAATATTGATGGCACGCATCCTTGAATAGATGATTTTTCCCTCAATATCTCTATCCTCGACAAGGTCCATTGTGGCACGAGCAACTGAGACTTTGACTGGTTGATATCGTGCCCGTTCAACTCCAAGTATGTCTGCCAACATGTCCACATCCAACACATAATCCTGATCTCGAACACTGAAAGATATTCTATTGGCATCGATAAAGCTAAGATTTGAATAGAAATATGCGTCGGTTGTGCATATCCGTCCGTGGTGTCGGTGCAAAAACGTTCCGGTTGAAGCGCATCGAACTTCTCTCTCAAGTTCACATTCACAAAGCATCCAAGAAATCGAAGTCGACACTCCTAGGGTTTATCACCCCTCGTTTCAACGATCCCGAAAAACAAATTTTCATGTTCTTTCGATTTGAATAACTCCATCCTCTTTCCCTTCACCTTCGCAGCAACACCCAATCTCTGTTGAAAATCAGTGAACATTTTGTCATCGTCGTTCCCATCAGTCAAATTTGGGCCCGACATCCGAGGGTCACTCGGAATATTTGCAAGCGCTACCTCTGCTTTGCCTTTGGGAGCAATTCCCAAATCCTCCATTTTCTTCAGAAAGATGTACTCATTCCCATAGTTCTTTTCTTTAAGAAAATCATCCACATATTTCATCGGAGTCGCAGTACTTTTCAACGCACGGTAAAGTTTGTAAATAAACGAGGGTTTTTGGACTCTTACTGGGTCTGCATCCTCGATTATCTCTTCTTTTGGGTGTTGACCCACACCTTGTGGGGTAGAAGGCGTTGAGTGACGTGGTGGAGAATGAGTCGGGTTCTGATGCTGACTCGATAATTCTTCCTCTTCTATGAGATCGAAGTGGGTAGGTCCCTCCTTCATCCTCTATGGTCCCCTTGTCGCGATTCTTGAGGACTTCCTCGAAGACGACATCTTTCTTGTCTCTAAAAGATTTCTTTGCTTGCTTTCCCAAGAAAATATGACAACTTTCTCGAGGATGAACTCGAAGTAGAAACCAGTTTGAGAGGAGAATGCTTTTAGGGTTTTGAAGATTGAAGGTGAAAACTGTATATATATATAACTCAGTTTTGAAAAGGGGAAGTTCAATCGGTACAAGGAAAGTGTACGAATACCTCTTTTCGAAATCAATAACTGCAAAAATTAATCCTTTTGAAAAGACAAGTTTTTCAATTTTCACGACTACAAAATAACTGAACGAAAGATCATACCTTTTCGAGTTTAGATAAAGTAACAACTTACAGTCTATAGTCATCAACGTCTGAGTCTAAGAGATTTGAGTCTAACGGTCATCAACTTTCTGAGTTTGAAGGTTGGAGAGTCTCTAGACTTTAACTTCTTCGAGCTTCAAAATGTTGAGTCTGGAGCGGATAAAATCAAATTGATTTTTCTCCAAAGGCTTTGTGAATATATCCGCTAGTTGACTTTTTGAATCAACAAATTGAATCGAGATTTCTCCACTTTGAATATGATCTCTAATGAAGTGATGTCGAATTTCTATATGCTTTGCTCTTGAATGAAGAATTGGATTTTGGTGAGATTGATTGCTTATTTGGTGTTGTCACATTTGATTTTCGTGCATGAGTCTTCAATCCCAAAGTCTTGTAGCTGTTGTTTTATCCATAGAATTTGTGAACAGCAGCTTCCAAGGGCAACATACTCTGCTTCTGTTGTTGAGAGAGCTACAGTGCTTTGTTTCCTTGAAAACCAAGACACTGTCCTGCTTCCAAGCAACTGGCAAGTTCCTGAAGTACTCTTTCTATCGACTCTGCAGCCGGCCAGATCTGCGTCTGAATATCCCAGAAGATTAAAGTCTCCCTTCTTAGGATACCAAAGACCCATGCTTGAAGATGAAGCAACGTATTTAATGATACGTTTTGCAGCACTGAGATGAGATTCTCTAGGATCTGATTGAAACCTAGCACAGATACAAACACTCAACAAAATGTCAAGTCTAGAAGCAGTAAGATAAAGAAGTGAACCGATGATGCTCCTGTACAGCTTTTGATCAACTTTTTTCCCTTCCTCATCTTTGTCTATCTTCAAAGAACTTGACATTGGTATATCAGTCTTCTTGCAATTTTCCAATCCAAATCTTTTGACAAGATCATTAGCATATTTTTCTTGGTAAATGAAAGTTCCTTCCTTCAATTGCTTTATTTGAAGGCCAAGAAAGAATGTTAATTCTCCCATCATACTCATTTCAAACTCATCCTGCATAGACTTAGAAAATTTCTTGCATAGACTTTCATTAGGAGATCCAAAAATAATATCATCCACATATATTTGAACGAGTAAAAAGCTTTTGTTTTCCTTTTTGATAAATAGAGTAGTATCTACTTTACCTTTAACAAAACCATTCTGTAATAAGAACTTACTTATGTACGTCGTACCAAGCTCGAGGTGCTTGCTTTAGACCATACAGGGCCTTTTTCAGTCTAAAGACTGAGTCTGGCTTCTTTGGGTCTTCAAATCCAGGCGGTTGTTCCACATAAACTTCCTCTTGGATAAATCCATTTAGGAAAGCACTTTTGACATCCATTTGGAATAACTTGAAATTTTTGAAACAAGCAAACGCAAGTAATAGACGAATAGCTTCTAACCTTGCTACAGGAGCATAAGTCTCATCATAGTCTATTCCTTCTTCTTGCGTGTATCCCTTGGCCACGAGTCTTGCTTTATTCCGTACGACTTTTCCCTTTTCGTTCATCTTGTTTCTGAACACCCATTTGGCTCCAATAACAGTTTTACCTTTTGGTTTAGATGTCAATTCCCAGACATCGTTAATGTTGAACTGTCTGAGCTCCTCTTGCATAGCTTCGATCCAGCTTTCATCAGATAAAGCTTCTTCTATGCTTTTTGGTTCAATTTTAGAGATGAGAGCAACAGCACTAGACTCTTCACGTCTTTTGGATCTGGTGCGAATTCCTTCATTAATTTCGCCGATAATGAGATCTTTAGGATGACTGGACTTGTGTTTCCAGTTACTGGTTGATTTCTCTGGATGATCTCTTTCTTTATTTGAATCTTCATGAACATCTTGACGCTGGTCTTCCAGAGTCTGAGATACTTTTTGAGTTGTAAGCTTTGGAAGGTCTGGAACAGGTTCAGATTCTTCATATTGAGTCTGACTGGATTCATCTTGCGTAGAGTCTTGAAATTTGACATTCATTGACTCCTCCACAGACTGGCTCTTCTTATTGTAGACTCTGTAGGCTTTGCTTGATGTAGAATATCCAAGGAAGATGCCTTCATCTGATCTTTCTTCAAACTTACCAACTCGATCTTTTGCATGTTTTAATATAAAGCATTTGCAACCGAACACATGAAAGTATGAAACAATAGGCTTCTTACCTTTGAATAATTCATAAGGGGTTTTCTCAAGAATAGGTCTTAGGAAGACTCTATTGATGATATAGCATGCTTGTTGAAACAACTTCACCCAAAAACGTGAAGAAATTTTACTTTCAATTAAAAGAGTTCTAGCCATTTCTTGAAGAGATCTATTCTTTCTTTCCACAACTCCATTTTGCTGAGGAGTGTATGGAGAGGAGAATACATGTTTAAAACCAGATTCATCACACAATTTTGTGAAATCTTGATTTTCGAATTCACCTCCATGATCTGTTTTTATACATGAGATAACACATCCTTTTTCATTTTGAACCTTTTTAGCAAATTTTTCAAAATACAAAAAGGTTTCCGACTTACTTGCAAGGAAATATACCCAAGTAAAGCGAGAGAAATCATCCACAATTACTAGGCGTATTTCTTACCTCCAATACTACGAGTTCGGTTGGTCCGAAGAGATCCATATGCAGCATTTGTAGTACATGATTAGTAGAGACATGATTTATTTGCTTAAATGAATTTCTTACCTGTTTTCCCGTAATACGGGGTGTGCATGGATCAGACTTTTGATATGGTAATTTGGGTAAACCTCGAACAAGCTGCTTTGATGAGATTTTGGCTAATTGCTTCATATTGACATGGCCAAGCTTTCTGTGCCATAAGCTCGCTTCATCTTGAATTGAGATTAGACATTGTGATTCATTCAATTTCATGTCTAAGAGGTAGATGTTTCCATGTCTTCGACCCATGAAAGACTGAGTAGATTTTTTACTAATTCCATAGCAAATTCCTTCTTGAAAGGAGATCTTGAAACCAGTATCACACAGTTGGCTAATCCGAGGAGGTTATAGTTGAGTCCTTCCACTAGAGAAACATTGCTTATTGTGAGATTTCCAATTTTCACAGTTCCAAATCCCACAATGCTTCCTTTGCCGTTTCCTCCAAATGAAACATTTCCGCCGTTTACTTGAACAAGCTTTAGAAAGCACTTTGAGTCTCCTGTCATGTGTCTTGAACATCCGCTGTCAAGATACCATTTTATCTTTTTCTTGACGGAGACCTGCATTTAAAAGAGAGTCTCAAGTTTTCTTTGGTATCCAAATTTTCTTGGGTCCTTTGGTGTTAGTAGGATAAGCATTATTATGCCATACTTTCTTAAAAGTGTTTCCAAACCATAGGACATTCTTTTTCAAAGTGATCCTTACTTGTTACACTTTGAACACCTTAGAGCATTTCGACCAACAGACTTTACAAAAACTTTCTTGAAATGATTTTTGTAAGCCTCTCTCAACGGTCTTTTCTTTATTCTTTCTTTAACTTTAGGAAAATCAATCAAGGGAATTGTTTCCGCTGTCATACCTAGACCAGACTTATTGAAGTAGGGTCTTTGAATTGAAAGAACTTTTTCAAGCTTTTCGGATCCTATCGAAATTTTTTTTGAGATATTTGATAAGTCCGTTTTTAAGAAAACATTTTCTTTCAAAAGATCATCTTCTTTTTCTTTAAGAGCAGAAACATTTAGGTCTAGACTTTTAACTCTTTCTTCTAAAATGACTTCCTTTTGTTTTAGAGCTGAGTTTTCCTTTTTAAGTTCGGAAATCCTTTTAAGAGAAGTCTTAAGACCTGAAACACAGTTCATCAATATATTTAGAGACTTTGACAGGAATTTTAAAATCACTTACCTCAAATTCAATGTAAATCGAGTCGATCCAAATGAACTGAGTGCGAGTCCGAATGTGCCATCAAACATATGTTGGCATATTCATTATCACTTTCTTCACATTCGTATCACTCCAGTTTCAGCTTTGAGAGATTTTGAAACTTCTCAGCTTTTCCTCTTTTCTTCTTCAGAAGAGGACAGTTGGGTTTGATGTGTCCCTTCTTCTTACATTCAAAGCAGACTACATCTTTGTTCGGTTCCTCATCATCAACGAGACTTGGTCTCGCTGTCTCGGAAACTTTGTTTCTTTGAGTTGAACCTTCTGCCTTTTCGATTCAGTTTTCTGAATCTTCTTATCATGAGGGCGAGCTCCTCATCGTCCATATCATCTTCAGAATCTACATCATCAGAGTCATCATTTGATTTTAATGCAATAGATTTCTTACCTCTTGGATCTTCGTCTTCATTAATTCGTTCCACTTCATATGATTGAAGAGTTCCAATCAGCTCGTCGACAGATAGA
This sequence comes from Eucalyptus paniculata subsp. matutina, assembly GCA_017140255.1. Taxonomy (NCBI): domain Eukaryota; kingdom Viridiplantae; phylum Streptophyta; class Magnoliopsida; order Myrtales; family Myrtaceae; genus Eucalyptus; species Eucalyptus paniculata. The sequence goes on from CM029442.1 coordinate 49,335,253, forward strand.
GGCATAATTCTTTGCGTCTCTCTTATTGAAGTCTTTATATGATTCCACTCCTTGGAGAGTCCACGCAGTAGCTTGTTCACCTTCATGGGATCAGAAATTTTTTGTCCTTGGTTCTCAAGACCATTGACAATATTTGTAAAACGACTAAACATGTTAGTTATAGATTCTCCTGGTTTCATTTTGAAGGCTTCATATTGACCAAGGAGAATGTTGATTCTGGTCTCCTTCACTCGATCTGTTCCTTCATAGGTGATGTGTAATCTATCCCATACTTCTTTTGCTGTAACACAAGAAGATATTCTGTTATATTCAGTTGGAGATAAGGCACAATATACACAAGAAGAGTAAATTGCTTTTGCATCGAGTGCTTGTCTCTTGTTTATCTCTTCCTGAGTCATTCCGCTGGCATCAACAGTTTCTTTTCCTCTTTCAAAGATTGATACAGCAGTAGGAGTGATTCCTCTTTCCACAACGTCCCATTCCAAAGGATCCTTGGATCGTAGGAAAGCTTTCATCTTGTTCTTCCAGATGTTGTAATCCTTTCCGTCAAAGTAGGGTGGTCTTGTATTGCTTTGCCCTTCCATCAGCCCTAGTGCTAGCATACTAGCCATGGATCTTTTACTCTGAAGTAAAACACTTCAAACAAAGTAAGAACACAGGCTCTGATACCAATTGATATTGCTAGTACGAGTACCTAGAGGGGGGTGAATAGGTATACAAAGATTTTTCTTGATAATTTCTGTATACTTGCGCAATACTTAGACAGTTGAAGAATTTGAAAAGAGTAATAATCAACGTAAGACTGAGTAAGGAAAGAGAGAATTAAACACGTGGTTTATAGTGGTTCGGCTTGATTCAAGCCTACGTCCACTCTTCTGCACTGACAGCCAATTTGGCTGGATTCCACTATGAACAAAGAGATGTTACAGTGTTGATCTTCCTTGATTTCTCGGTGTAGATGATCTACCACACTCGCTCAAGGTATCACCAAGTATAGACACTCTCGTGTATACAATTTTGCTCGGATCGTATCGACTAATAATCAAGGTGCTTCGACTCGGAATTTTTCTATCAATCACACCCTCAAACAACTAGAACGTCCTCCTTTTTATACTCCTTTATGCCATCATACCGTTGGCACTTACCAAAGGAATTCCTCCAATCTACCCGTTGGACGGAATCAATCAAGAAGATCATTCGAGCTATAAAAGGAACCTGACGATAGCCCATCAATCCTGTTCGCCCATACAATCAGGATCTTGGTTTCCAAGAATAGAACATTCCAAGAATACTTCGTCGACCAATCGGATCTTCAATTGATCTAGATACGAACAACAGAATCCGTTGTATTTATCCAACCAAAAAGATCTTCTCCAGACGATAGGATTAAATCCTCAACCATATACTTCGGCTCTGGATTTCCTTCGTCACTGGATCAGAAAGACTGTCAATGAGAATAGTCTTGAGTCTTGAGTCTTGAGTCTCAAATCTTGAGTCTTGAATCTTGAGTCTGGTAGTTAGAGAGTCTTCAGACTTTAAACTAGACGATCTGCAGATACCCAGACTAGACTGAAGGAAACGTTTTGTCAGCTTCAAAATATTCTGGAACGATTTCTCCAACATATATAACCTAAATTCAGACGTTCATTACATGTTCTGTCGGTTGATATATGACTTACTTTCTTGAATAAGTTGAGACCCTTGTTTTGCCAACTCAACCCACTTTCATTTTCCTTTCCTTGAGCAGCAAAACCAATTGAATAAACAAAGGTGAGTGATTCCAGGTTCTGATCGAGTTCCACCTAGAATCTAGAATATACCTATCAAAACAAGATCCCTAATTTTTGGAGCTTGTAATTTATCTTACATACCCTAGAACTCAGACCCTACACTGTCACATGTGATGGTGTCAGTTTTAGGATCTATCCAATTTTCACATATACTCTTAATTGAACGATTGCAGTAGATCATTACATTCAATGATCATCATTTGCTACAATCTATTAATCACAATTTATATTTAGATACATGAAAATTATTAAATACTAATTAAGTAAAAGTCTCATTCATGTATATAGTTAGAAATGGAAGCTCAGATTAGTGATTTCATATTACACGCTCATCATTAGACATCACAGTCATAGGATAGCACGACAATATAGAACAAGAAAAATACAGGTACTTGTGCCAAGTTCCCAATCTAGAACCACGCCCCCTTAAACATACGACAGAAAAGAGAGAGAAGATGAAGTGGGCAAAAGCAAGAGAGGGAAAGACAAAGGAGATTGAGCTGCAAGAGGAGAGGGAGGGAGGGAGGAAGAGAGAGAGAGAGAGAGAGAGAGAGAGAGAGAGAGAGAGAGAGAGAGAGAGAGAGAGAGAGAGAGAGTGGAGGTCGGCTTCGTTGCATTGAAAGCTTCCGAGGTCTTGTCAAGGCGGAATAATATCCTTTCGAAGCACTCAGCAAGAATTAGAAAAAATATTTTTTTTTTCCTCTTTGCAAAGAGAGAAAAACGGAACAAGACACCATTCCATATGCAAATCTCCAAGGGAAATTTTCGTTCTTTCGGTTGTTGAATAAGCAAATTCACTTTTTACTTGATTTGGAGCTTGGAATCGTGTACTTTATCCGATCCAACTGAAGTGCAAGTTATCTGATGAAGCGGTACATATGAGTTCTTGATTAGGAGCTTAGAATAATCTATCAATATAAAGGGTCATACTAAGTTACTTCCACCGAAGATCTTCCTCTTTACTACAATTAATTTGTCTTATTCATTCTAAAATTTGTGGTTAATTGTCCTAACATCGGTGCATTATTGGCACACTCAACAAAAAAGAAAAATGATTAATATCCTAAAAAACTCCAAACTGGTACGCCTATGACAAATTTACCTCAAACTATTTTTTTGACCATGAAAAACCCCAAACCGGTACACTTGTGACAAATTTACCCCGATTGATCATAAAAAAACCCTAAACTAGTACATTTACGACAAATTTACTCCAAACTAATTTATTCAACCACAAAAAACTCCAAATTAGTAAATTTGTGACAAATATACCCTATGCTAAATTAGATTAATATCACAAAAATATCACAAAAATTGTAAACTATGACAAACGGAGCATAAAATCCCAAATTGATATACCGGTCAACTGTCACATCTCCTTTAACTTAATAATTTGACAGTAAAATTTAACAAAATTAACAGAGGGTAAATTTGTCACAAGTGTACCAGTTTTTGATAAATTTGTCAAAAGTATACCAATTTGGGATTTTTGGTGGTAAAAAAAAACAGTTTTTGGTAAATTTATCATAAGTGTACCAGTTTGAGGTTTTTCAGTGTATTAACCAAATAATAATGATGATGATGATAATAATAATAATAATAATAATAATAATAATAATAATAATAATAATAATAATAATAATTGGGTAGCACGAGATTTTATGGTCGAGTCACATCATTATAAAGCTCCATTGCCTCCACTTCCCTTAACTTTAATTAGACATTTTTCTTTATATTAATTAGGAAAAACTTAATTATCTCATTTAATCTTACACATGTTTCTAGAACAATATATCAACATCAATTTGCTGCACTTATTGATTTGGATGTAATTTAAATAAGCTTGCAATTTTTTATGGCATGAAAGTTGTTCAGAGTAAATGGGACGTGGGGTATCGGCTTGGGTTTTTTCGTGGTACCAATTGTAGATATTTCGATTGTTATAATTGGTGCTTCTCTTGTATATTGGAGGAGGGGAAGCAAAAAGTTTAGGAAACATATGAAGTGTATTTATTCATGTGATATTTTTGTAAAAAAGTTAAGTACGCGATGAGTCGGTCACTATTACATTTACCGGAGTAATGCTGGCATCTCTACCCCTTAATTTCTCCTTCTAATCCAGTGACTGGATTATTCGGTCTCAAGGGCAATCAAAGTTTGCTATATATTGAACATTACAACTAAGTGGGGTTTTATAGAAAAACAAAGAAAGTAAATATGATTAATTCGTGAGCCAATAGCTTATATTACTTTGTTTACAAGGATAGGATATCCACCGTTTTCCTTTTACTTAACATTTTTAGTATCGGTGGCTCATCATCTCATTTAGAATGATCAATTGTGTTAGCACATGTCAATATCTTGCCAACATAATATAGTAATCAATTGCAAGACATCAAACATGAATTTTTCATTTTATGGGATATTGAAACTGATATGCAATATTACGTCAAAATCAAGCATAGAGCGTCGTAGAATACAGCTTTTTAACTTTATGATGTTTGTACAAGTGTTTACTACATCTAATTGTATTCAAATCCCAAAGGTCACTGACTTACAAAATTTTGCCCTTTGAAACTAAAAATTCAATAACTGAAGAAGCGGAACCAAACCAGTAGTTTGGGTTTAATCAAAATGTCGCATAGAATTTGTCTCGTTGAGTCAAAATGTGTGCAAGTTTGGGTTTGATGTCGGGTTTGCTGTCTAGTTTGCCATTCTCAACTTCTGCCGATTGCGCTTATACTTTGAATCCGAAAGGCATATCTTTTTCTGAATGTACCTTCTCTAAACTGGCCTCGGAGTGTATGCTGAGTTTAGCTGGAATTCAAAGGACACGTGGAGGTTGGAACTCCTGAGTTTGCTCGGGTTTATCCAAAGTCTTTAAAGACTAGGAAGACTTTTCTTAGCCTTTGCTCGAGAACTTTTTTTTTTTTTCCTGTGGGCAATTCTATTGTTCCATTCTAAAAATAAACGAATTTCTTTCCATCATAATAAATTTCTGAAAGAATTAGCAAGTGTTAAAAAATTATTGATTGTTGTAAAAGATTGCGTTGCAAATATATAATAGAGAAAATAGAGAGATTGAGTAGAGAAAGCTATGTTGGAGAAAACTCCTTTACTATTTTGAAGTTGACAAAACATTTCTAGAAAGTCTAGTTTGAAGACTTCCAAACTCTAGCGTCAAAGTTTGAAGACTGCCAGACTCTAGCGTCAAAGTCTGAAGACTGCCAGACTTTAGGTTCAAAGTCTGCCTGCATTAACAGTTTCCACACTGAAGAATGAAGACTTATCCAGATGCCAAATTATCTTTATTTCTTCAAGGATTCGATTCGTATGGCTTACAGATGACCTTATGGTTGGATATAACACCTATATGATTGATTATCTTTATTGAAATCAATTCCGATAATCAAATCTTTTGAAAAGCAAGCAAACTTGGAAAATTATACTTATGGAAACCAATATCCTAATTGTATGGGCGAACAGGATTGATGAGCTTTCACCTCAATTTTCAAACGACTCGAGATCTCATTGATTGATTTTGTCCAATGGGTAGATTGGAAGAATTCCTTTGGAAAGTGCCACGGTCGTGATGGCATGAAGAAGTATTTAAGGCAGACTCTCTAGTTGTTCGATAGTGTGCGTGAAAGAAAAATTTCAAAATTTGAAGTTTCTTAGTTCCTTGCTATTTCATTCACTGAGCTCAAAGTTGTTTACAAAAGAGAGAAACTCATAGTGAGACTTTGTGAGAGACCAGTAGAGACTCTTCACTGTGAAGTCGAGATCGCAAGACTATAAAATCTCTTTTGAATTCTTAGTGAATTCCAACCAATAGGCTGTCAGTGTGGAAGAGTGGACGTAAGCATGATCTAAGCCGAACCACTATAAACCTTGTATTCTTATTCTCTTCCATCAACTCTTTTATTTTGATTAGTAGCTTAGTTTATCTGTTTAAGTTTAAAACTCTTAAATTCTGAATTCGTCTATGAATCTTTACAAGCAATTATTACTTTTGAATTTTGCGAAAATTTTTATTACACATATTCATCTCCCATTTAGGTGTTATTACTAGCCATTTCAATTGGTATCAGAGCTTGTGTACTCATTATACTGAAGTGTTTTTACTTCTGAGTTAAAGATTTATGGCTAGTATTTTGGCTCCAGGATTGGTTGAATGCCAAAGCAACACCAGACCTCCTTATTTTGATGGAAATGAATACAATGTGTGGAAAAAACAAGATGAAGGCGTTCCTAAGATCGAAAGATCCCATGGAATGGGATGTGGTAGAAAAATGGATCAATCCCAAAGCTACATTAACTTCAGAAAGAGGAAAAGAAGCTGTAGATGGTGGCAATATGACACAAGAAGAACTAACCAAGAGACAAGCTCTTGATGCTAAAGCTATCTACTCTTTATAATGTGATTTATCTCCTACTGAGTATAATCGAATTTCTTCTGTGAAACAATGAAAGAAGTTTGGGACAGATTGCATGTTACCTATGAAGGAACTAATCGAGTAAAGGAAACAAAAATCAATATTCTACTCGGACAGTATGAAGCCTTCAAGATGAAGCTTGGAGTAACTATCACTGATATGTTCAATCGTTTCACTGAAATTGTGAATGGATTAGCATATCAAGGACAACCAATCTCAGGACCAATGAAGGTCAATAAACTGCTACGTGGACTCTCCAAAGAATGGAATCACGTGAGGACTTCAATTAGAGAAACCCATATGATCATACCTCTTTCAGTAGATGTACTAGTTGGCATACTTCAATCATATGAAGTAGAGCAGATCAATGAGGAAGAAGATCCTAAAGGTAAGAAGTCAATTGCTTTAAAATCTAACGATGATTCTGATGATACAGATTCAGAAGATGAAATGGACGATGAAAAACTGATGCTTATGATTAAGAAATTCAGGAAGTTGAATAGAAAGGGAAGAAGATTCAATTGGAAAAAACAGAGCATGCAAAATTTCCAGAATAGATCGATTGAGGACAATGAGATCAGCAAAGATGTAATATGCTTCAAATGCAAGAAAAATGGGCATATTAGACCTAATTGTCCTCTGTTAAAGAAAAAGAAAGAAAGAACTGAGAAGTATAAGAAGGCTCTCAAAGCATAAACATGGAGTGACACTAAATACGAGGAAAGTGATGAAGAATATGCCAACATCTGTCTAATGGCAAATTCATAGTCAAACTCATATTTTGAAATAGATTCTAATTCAGACTAAGACAAAGAAGTTGAGGTTAGCAATTTAAAAATTCCTGTTAAAATCTCGAAGTATATAAATGAACCCTATCTCAGCCTCAAAACATTTCTTAAAAGGATCTCTAGGGAGAATTCTAAACTAAAGCAATAGGAAACCTTTTGGAGAGAAAAGTTTGAAAGTCTAGATAAAAGTTTTGTTGATTTAAAAGAAAATTCAGATTCTCTTTCAAAAGAAAATGCCTTTTTGAAAGAAGATATTTTGAATATCACAAAAAGTTTTTCAAAAGGATCTGAGAAGTTAGAAAAAGTTCTTTATGTACAAAGACTTTATTTCAACAAATATGATTTAGGTATGACTCGAGAAACTATTCATTTAATTGATTTTCCTAAAGTTAAAGAAAGAATCAAACAAAGACCTACAAAGGCATCTTATAAAAAAAGACACTTTCAAAGAATTTTTGTAAAACCTATTTGCAAAAGTGCTCTCAAATGTTCAAAGTGTAACAGCCCGAACATTTCGAGAAGAAATGTCCCAAGGTTTGGAGACCTGTTAAGAAAGATTGGGCAAATATTGTTTTTAGTACTAACACTCCTGGACCCAAGAAAATATGGGTACAAAAAAAAAAAAAAAACTTGAGTTCTTCTTTTGATCACATGTCACTATCAAGAAGAAGATCAAATGGTATTTGGATAGTGGCTGTTCAAGACACATGATAGGAGATTCAAGTTGCTTTATAAAGCTTGTTCAAATAAATGGTGGAAAAGTCTTCTTTGGTGGAAACAGCAAATGAAGAATTGTTGGATGTGGAACTGTGAAAATTGGAAGCTTGACTATCAACAGTGTCTCATTGGTGGAAGGACTTAATTACAATCTACTTAGCATAAGTCAACTTTGCGATACTGGATTCAAAATTAATTTCCAAGAAGGCATCTGTTCGGGAACTAGTAAAGATTTCTCTCAATCATTTACTGGATGAAAACATGGGAACATTTATCTTCTAGACATAAAATCAGAAAGTTCTCAGTGTCTTATTTCCATTCAAGATGAAGCAAATCTTTGGCATCGAAATCTTGGTCATATCAACATGAAGCAAATTGCCAAGATTTCATCCAAGAAGCTTGTTCGTGGTCTTCCCAACATGACTTATCAAAAGTCTAAATTATACACCCCTTGTGTTTTGGGAAAACAGGTTAGAAGTTCTTTTAAACCTATAAACCAAGTTTCTACTAATCGAGCTTTGCAACTTCTACATATGGATCTCTTTGGACCAACCAGAACTCAAAGTATTAATGGAAAGAGATACTACTTAGTAATCGTGGATGATTACTCTCGCTTTACTTGGGTTTACTTTCTGGCAAATAAGTCTGAAGCTTTCTCTCATTTTTCAAAGTTTGCCAAGAAAGTTCAGAATGAAGAAGGATATGATATTTCAAGCATACGTACAGACTGTGGAGGTGAGTTTGAAAATAAAGACTTTGCGAAATTCTATGATGAATTTGGTTTCCAGCATGTTTTCTCTTCTCCATATACTTTAAAACAAAATGGAGTTGTGGAAAGAAAGAATAGATCATTGCAAGAGATGGCAAGAACTTTCTTAGTTGAGAGTAAAATTTCCTCTCAATTTTGGGCTGAAGTAGTTTCTACAGCTTGGTACATCATCAACAGAGTGTTCTTGAGGCATATTCTAGAGAAAACTCCTTATGAAGTGTTAAAAGGGAAAAAAGCCAAATGTTTCTTACTTTCATGTGTTTGGTTGTAAGTGTTATGTTTTAAAAAATGCAGATGATCGAACTGGGAAGTTTGAAGAAAGATTAGACGAAGGAATTTTCCTTGACTACTCTACTTCAACCAAAGCATACAGAGTATTCAATAGTAAGACTCAATATGTGGAATAATCTAGGGGTGAGCAACCGAACCGGGTTTACCCGGAACTCGGACCGGACCACCCGGAAAACCGGTTCCATTTTTTAGGAACCGGTTAGAACCGGTCCGGTTCCCGGGTCTGAGGGAAGACCCACCCGGGAACCGGACCCGTTGGACCCGGTTTTGAGATGTTACTAAAAAAAAAAACCCTAAGCAGTTTCCCCCATCTCAGTCTCTCTTTCGTGCGATTGTCTTTGCGCTCCCCCCCTCCTCGCGGCTGCCCCCCTCTCTTCTCTGCAGTGCCAAAGCCACTGCTACTCTCAAATCTCCTGCGACTACTTCTCCTTTCGTGCGATTGCTATTGCGCTTCCCCCCTACGGCTACCCCCCTCTCTTCTCTGCAGTAACAGTGCTACTCTCAAATCTCCTGCTGTGTCCAACCCGGCGACTGCTTCTCCTTCTCACCGATATGGCTTGTTAAACTTTGCGAAATGTTGCTACTCTTCTGCAGAATTGTCAAGTCGTTCTCTTTGCGGCACTTTCTATGCTTGTTTCTTTACTCTTGTTGCTGTCTATTGCAATTGCATTCCTTCGATGCTGATTAAATCGATGAGATTTACTTGTTCGTCTCCTAAGATTACTAAAGGGCATATTTTTGCTAGTCGGTTAACTTTGCAATCTTATCTTCAGGAGGACGACAGGACCTATCAGGCGAGCAAAGGGCGGTTGGACTCCAAAGGAGGTTAATTTTCTGCTACTCTAGCGAATGTTTTGCTCTGCGTGTGCTCCTTCTGTTTGATTATTGCAACTTTACATCCGAGGTCATTTTATACAATTATGTTTTCATACGTTGAAGCTTGAAGAAGAGAGCCGAGTAGCTTTTTATCTAACCAAGGGAAGCATGAAACTAGCATTGCTTAAACTAAAAAATCGTTGAAAACTCCATCATGGGAATTACTGAGCCTGTACCTCATTGTAGAGCATGTTTGCTTCTTTTGGTTATGGGGAATGTAGCATTTTCTAATTATTTTCTACCCTATTCAGGATGAGACATTGAGAAATGCTGTTGCAGTTTATAATGGCAAGAGTTGGACGAAAATAGGTATCTTTCTTTCTTCTCGCGCACTTTCTTAAAATTTTGCCGGTGCTTTTAAGTTACAGTCATGCCATGCTTGAGCCCCAAAATTTGCTAAATATCAACTACTTTTGGGAGTTTGATTTAAGTAGCCAAGAATTATCTGTGGTCTATTGTTTTCTGATACAGCCAAGTCTTGTTCTGTTAAAACATAGATTGAATGCATATACATTCTTTGTTTAACAATTGAATGCTATGTGGCTATTCATTCGTGAAGAAAAAATATTTTATTTTTCATTACATGTGAGGAAGAACACTTCAAATTGCTATAAACACACCAAAAATTCTCAAATCCTTAATTCAAGTGTTTTTTCCTGGCTTCATTTATATATGTAATTGGTTTTTTAAAGGAAGAGATGGCTCAGTTCATTACCTTTTCATGGGGTTTTACAACACAAAGTTGGAGTTTCGAAATGCTTTCTTTCATGGGACACTTGTTCTTTTTGAAAAGTAACGGGGGAAGTGCGATGTCCTACGGTTAAAGCAATATAAATCATCATCACTACGTAATATTCTCCCCTGTGGTGTTGCTATTTATGATCAACTGCTTTCTACTTTTTTCTGAGTGCTATAACTTTAAATTCTTCATCGATCTCAATCACTCTATCTCCCATTTCCCTTTCCTCTTCCATTCACTCTCTCTTTCTCTCTCAATGGCAGCAGTATTTCGTGTGATCCCGATCCTGCAACAATAGTTGTTGGGCAACCCTGGTTAGAGGGAAGGAGCAAGGCAGCAACGCTTGCTGGCCAACCCTAGTAAGAGGGAAGGAGCAGGGCAGAGAGACTTTCACAACTCGAGGATTGGGGAATCGGAGGGAGAGAGGAGAGGGACCGCTGACTTTCACGACCACAGAGTAGGCAGGAAGTTGTTCGTACCAGAACAATTGCTAGTTTATAGGTGAATTTGTTAATACAATGCTAATATGTTTAGTTTGTTCTTTCCTCAATTTTTTACTTCCATTCAAAAGTTGCTGCCCCACTCCCTAACAATGTCCTCACCGTTAAAGCTTATTGTTATTAATTTTTCTTACAAAATGATGTCTCACATTTTTCCTTGTTTACTTATTAATTTCTCCAAAGCTGATGTGAATATTCTTATGATTTGCTCTTTCTGTTTTCAGGTCGATGGATCAAGACAAAAATATGTCAATGGAAGTGGATGGACATAACGAAATGAGTCCGCTCATGGAATTGCCATTCCATGGAGCTAATGAAGTAGAATCTGCAACTATGGGTGCGACAAACAAGGTGAGGGCAGCTAACTCTCGTCCTCCTCTAGGTAAAAAGCGAGCTAATCAATCGGAGACTTGGGATAATTTTTCAAGAATCATAGATGAGAAAACACAGAAAACCGTTAGGGTGAAGTGTATTCATTGTGGGGTTGAATATGTGTATAATGTTGATCATGGAACGTCAACTATGTGGAAGCACTTGAAAAAGTGCAAAAAGTATCCTCATCATGATAAAAAGCAAATGTTGATTACATCACGTAAGGGAGATGTGACTGGTGATGAAGGGGAAAATACTATTAGTGGTGATAGCGTCTTAACAACGTGGAAATTTTGATCAAGAACGTTGTAAACACATGCTTGCTCGGATGATTATTATTGATGAACAACCATTTTCCATTGTTGAGCGTGTTGGTTTTCGCAATTTTGTGACCGAATTACAGCCCCTTTTCCAACATCTTTCAAGATTTACGGTGGCTAGAGATTGTATGAAATTGTATCTGAGTGAAAAAGCTTGTTTGAAAGCTTCCTTTGGTAAGCTTAAATCTAGGATTGCACTCACAACTGACATGTGGAGTTCCATTCAAAATTTGAACTACTTATGTCTCACGGCACATTTTATTGATGAAAATTGGAGGTTGCATAAAAGAATCATCAATTTTGTGATAATGCATAGTCACAGAGGTAAGGAGATTGGAAAAATGGTGGAGAAATGTAGTTATGATTGGGGAATAGAAAAAAAGATATCCACAATAACCATGGATAATGCTAGTTCAAATGATGTGGCCGTTGATTATTTGAAGGAAAAAATTTCAAGAGAAGGGTTTTTGATTTTGAATGGCGATGCTTTACACATGAGGTGCACTGCTCACATACTTAATTTGATAGTAAGAGATGGATTGAATGAGGTGCGTGATTCTATTGCACGTATCCGAAATTTAGTTAGATATGTGAGAAGTTCTCCTGCTAGAGCTAAGACATTCCGGTCTTGTATTGAGAGTGAGAGGATTGCATATAAAGGTTTGGTCTGTCTTGATGTTGCCACTAGATGGAACTCCACTTATTTGATGTTAGACACCGCCATAAAGTTCAGGCAAGCTTTTGAAAGAATGGAAGAAGAAGATTCATTCTTTTTAAGGGAGATTGACCATGATGCTCCTCAAGATGAAGATTGGGAAAATGCCATCATTCTTTCTAAATTTCTGAAACGATTTTATGATGCAACCAAAAGGATGTCGGGAAGCTCATATGTTACTTCAAATGAATATTTTGAGGGGATGGCCATGTTGTATAAATATTTGAATAATGCGGTGAATTCCTTGAACCCAAAGCTTCAAGCTATGGGTATAAAAATGAAAGGGAAGTTTGACAAGTATTATGGGAGTCTGGATAAGGTAAATATGATGGTGTTGATTGCAGTTGCATTGGATCCTACAAAAAAGTTGAATTATGTGAAGTTTTGTTTTGAACAAATTTATGATGATGAAGCAAAAGTCGATGAGATGTATAATAAAGTGAAGGTTGCCTTGGAACGTTTATATAAATTTTATGAGCAATCTTTTGATGGTTCTTCTAGTAAAGAAAATTTTAGTGGTTCAACTTTGAGTAATAGTAGCAGTGCTTCCAATGCCGCTATTGATGACAATGAGTGTGAAATCCATGCTTGGCATAAAAGCTTTCTTCATGCCAAGAAAAGAGTGTTGGATGAAAACAAATATGAACTTGATCGGTATCTTGAAGCTGAAAGTGAAGATGTCCTTAATCTCGACATTTTGATGTGGTGGAAGAGTACGGGGTCAAAGTATAAAATCTTTTCTTTGATGGCTCGAGATGTTTTATCCATTCCCGTGACTACCGTTTCTTCCGAGTCAACTTTTAGTACGTCGGGACGTGTACTTGACGGCTTTCGAAGCTCTTTGACTCCTAAAGTGGTGGAATGTTTGATTTGCACTCAAGATTGGTTTAGAGCTGTTCGTGAGCCGATCAATGTTGAAGAATGCATCGAGAATGCAGAAAAGTTTGAGGCGGGTAAGTCGTATGTATTCCTTTCTATCTTGTAATTTATTCGCATAACTATATATTAATTGAATGCTTTATTTAATCTATTTTTTGGTTTTTAGATTTGGATTGTCTTACCAAAGACATTATCACTGGAAAATAGACTTCATTTTGTGGAAACTTCGATTTTGTGGTAAGTAAATAGACTTTATTAAACCATAATTTTTGTATCATCTTTATTTGACTTTTCAAGAGCTTGTATTTTGCAAGGAACTTCACTTTGTAGTCGTTATTTATACAAGGTAAATCATGCTACTCTTTTAGTCTTGTAGAGTTCTTACATATACTGTTTTGCATATGTTTTCTTGGAGGCTCTCATATGCTTTTATTGTTTGTCAGAGTCACCATGCTTTTTGCATAATATGCTGGATATGGTTTTGGCTCTTGGAGGGTGAGTTCATGATTGGAGAAGAAGGCTAAGTATATATTCAAGCGATGAAAGAAGTAGAGGCATTGTAAGCCGGTAGCAATTATCAATTACTTTTGATTATGTGGATCAATGTGACGACAAGCTGGATGCTGGTTTTAGTACCTCAATGTACTGATTCATCTATCATAGGGGCGAATACTAGCTGTGTCATCATTTTTTTGACTTTTATAACTATCTTTTCTACTCTCCGACAATCGCAGGGAGGTAAAGGAAGCTCATTTGCTCTCACTTCTCTCATTGTGCATGGTGAACTTGTTGCTTTTGGATTAAGTGAGCTTGAATTTGGTGGAGACATTATGGGGATTGAGTTATATGGCGATCTTGAATTGTTCTTGCTCCATCACAGTGTTTTGCTTCTGTGAAATTAACGTAGTTTGATTTGCACAAAATGTTCGCTGCTTTGCTTTAGTGAGCTTAATGGAGATTGATTGTGCCTACTGTCTAGTGGTCAATTTGGCTAATTTCTCCCAGTCATATGATTGAGGAAAGCTTGCGATTTTGATTTCAAAACTGATTAGGAGCAATGAACAAGCAATAACATTCATTCAAATGTGTTTGATTGGTGTGAGAAATTCTTCTGGTGACATTTTTGTGTTGAGTTGTTCAAGATACATTATCCGAATGAACCCTTATAGCCACTGCTTTTATGAATTCACTCCATTTACTAGATAGGGGCAAGAGTGATCTATGTCCTTCCACATTATCTATTACTTACGCATGTATTGGAGGTGATCAAGTTAATAAGGCAGCTGTTTGTGTATTTTCCAATGATATCGGATGATAACAAAATAGGTTCCGGTGGAAACAGGGTTGACCCTGTAACCGGATCGGAAAAACAAGGTGGTCCAGGTACAGGGTCTAATGCAAACAGGGTTGGGTACAGGGTCCAAAAATGGGAACCGGTTATAACAGGGTTGGGTATAGGGTCCAGGTCTGGACCCTACCCACCCTGGACCCGATCACCCCTAGAATAATCCATGAATGTCAAGTTTCAAGATACTATGCAAAATCAACTAAATCAAATTCTACTTGAAGAATCTGAACCTGCTCCAAACTTTACAAAGTCTACTTCCCCTAAAGTGGTTCAAACTTCTAAAGATCAACATCAAGCAGAACTAGAAGAATCAACTGAAGCAGAGGATCAGCAAACTTTCAGACCAACCAGCAATTGGAAGCATAAGTCGAGTCATCCCAAGGAACTCATTATTGGCAACATTGATGAAGGAATTTGCACTAGATTCAAAAGATGAGAAGAGTCTAGTGCTTTAGCACTTATTTTTGAAATAGAACCCAAAAGTGTAGAAGAAGCCCTATTTGATGAAAGCTGGATCGAAGCTATGCAAGAAGAGCTCACAGTTCAGCATCAATGGTGTTTGGGAACTAATTCCTAAACCTAAAGGTAAGTCTATTATAGGGACTAAATGGGTTTTCAGGAATAAAGTGGACGAGAAAGGAAAAGTAATCAGGAATAAAGAAAGACTCGTGGCCAAAGGATATACACAAGAAGAAGTGATAGACTATGATGAGACCTATGCATTAGTAGCGAGGTTAGGAGCAATTAGATTATTACTTGTTTTTGCTTGCTAAAAAAATTTTAGGTTATTCTAGATGGATGGAAAAAGTGCATTCCTAAATGGATTTATCCAAAAAGAAGTTTATGTGGAACAACCACCTGGTTTTGAAGATTCAAGAAAGCCAGACTCAGTCTTCAGACTAAAAAATGCACTGTATGGACTGAAGCAGGCACCTCGAGCCTAGTATGAAATGTTAAGTAATTTCCTAACTCAAAATGCTTTTACTAAAGGAAAGGTAAATACTACTTTATTCATCAAAAGAGAGGGTAAAGATTTTCTATTGGTTCAAATTTATGTTGATGATATTATTTTTGGATCTCCTAATGAAAATCTTTGCAAAAAATTCTCAAGATTCATGCAGGATGAATTCGAGATGAGTATGATGGGTGAATTAACCTTCTTTCTTGATTGCAAGTTAAACAATCAACGAAATATATCTGTATTCATCAAGAAAAGTATGCAAAAGATCTCATCAAGAAGTTCGGATTGGAGAATTGCAAAAAGACAAAGATACCAATATCAAGTTCTTCGAAGCTGAATAAAGATGAAGAAGGAAAGAATGGTTGACCAGAAGCTTTACATGAGCATTATTGGTTCGCTTCTTTACCTTACTACATCTAGACCTGACATTTTGTTTAGTATTTGCATTTGTGTCAAATTCCAATCAAATCCCAAAGAATCACATTTAAGTGCTGCGAAATGAATCATCAAATATGTTGCAACTACTCCGAAGCTAGGTCTGTGATATCCTAAAGAATGAGACTTTACTCTCCTTGGATATTCAGACGCAGATTTAGTCGGTTATAGAGTTGATAGAAAGAGTACTTTTGTTACTTGTCAATTGCTGTGCAACAAGCTGGTGTCTTGGTTCTCAAGGAAGTAGAGTACTGTAGCACTATCAATAGCAGAAGCAGAGTAAGTGGCTCTTGGAAGTTGTTGCTCTCAAATTTTGTGGATAATGCAACAGCTAAGAGACTTAGGAATTGAAGAATCATACACCGAGATCAAATGCGACAACACTAGTGCCATCAATCTCATGAAGAATCCCATTCTTCATTCAAGGGTGAAACATATAGAGATTCGACATCATTTCATAAGAGATCATGTTCAAAATGGAGAAGTTATTATTCAATTCATTAACTCGAAGAATCAGTTGGCAAACATACTTACAAAGCCACTGGAGAAAAGTCTATTTGAGTTTATTCGCACCAGACTGAACATTATATCTTCTACTGGTTAAAGTCTGAAGGCGGTCAGATTCAGAATAACCAAAAATTACATAAGTAAGTTAATTTCTTTTTAGTGCAAGTAATTTAATTTTGGCATGAAAAACTTGAAAAGGTACGTTGAATTGTGAATTGTTACTTGCCTAATTTATTTTTAGAAATTATCTTTTTTGATTTTTTGGAATTTTTGGCAGTTTTTATTTTCGAAAAAGACAGTTTATTTTTTTTTTCATTTGTGACTGTTCGTATACTCCATTTCACTTGCTTTAAATACCGTCGAGTTCTTCTTCTCCATTTACATTTTCACAAACCCTAGAATATAGAATTCATACTCTCACTTTTTCTATCAAGATTACTCTTCAAAGTTTTCACCTTTTTCAACTGAACAAGTTCGAGAAATCTTCCTCGACTGCGAAAATGTCTTTCCAGAGGAAATCGTCTCGGATCGCTAACAAGGGACCATAGCGCATGCCAGAGGGTCCTACTCA
Source organism: Eucalyptus paniculata subsp. matutina (assembly GCA_017140255.1). Lineage (NCBI taxonomy): Eukaryota > Viridiplantae > Streptophyta > Magnoliopsida > Myrtales > Myrtaceae > Eucalyptus > Eucalyptus paniculata. The sequence goes on from CM029442.1 coordinate 49,352,267, forward strand.
TTTTGACTTGACCGAGAAAGAAGACTTTCCTCAGCAGCAACAACAACAACATTCTCAACAGCGTCAACGTGCGACTCAAGATCCTCCGCACCAATAAGCGAAAGAAGAAATTGTGGAAGATGTTGAACCCGTAAGAATGTTGAAACCACAGTTTCTCTTTAAACTCTATAATCAGTTGAAACAAGGTGGTACTGTGATGACTTTTATTGATGAGTTTCTACAAGAAAGAGGATACAAGAACAAGACCATGTTTATGAGGCAAATGGAAAGGTTAGGCATTACGCTTGAAGGTTTGGCAGACAGGACTTTTGCCAACTTTCCAAGTGATTCGCGGTTTAGTTCTTTTAATCAGCCTGAAGTGAAAGATGATGATGAGAGAATGTATGAGAATTTTCAACCTAGGATGACCGTTGCGACTACTATGCGTGGTGAGGGAATGAATTTGTTTCATTCTAAAGACCACAAAAAGACTTATTCGAATTTGCTGAAGAGATGGGTGATGAACCCTCGATCTGTGGATTTTGATTTCCTGGATTCTTTGAAAGTGAACTTGAGGGAGAAGTTTGCTCTCCTTCAACTTGAAAGATTTTGCTCAGAAACTTCTGTCGCTTACCCTGAATTAACTACTTACTTCTATTCGAATTTATCTTTTCTAGATGCAAATAGATTTCGCTTTACGATAAGGGAAAAATACTTTATGGTAGATGTAGACATATTGGCAGATGTCATTGGTGTGGAAAAAGGGAGTTTCCAACCAATAAACGTATTTGTTGGTCATGCAATATTGTCTCTTGTTCGGGACAGACTTGCTGAAGGAGGAATTTCATATTCCATAATGTCTGCCTCCAACATCATGCTGCATAAGGTTGTAATCAACTACATTTGATCCAAGTCAACCTCCAAGACAGATGTATCTCGCTCTGAGGCAAAGCTGATGTTTGCCATCAACATGGGATGAGGTTCTCGTTGCCACACACTATCATGATGCACATGTACAGGATTGTCGTGAAGGACAAAGGACAACTTCCTTACTCTGTGCTAGTTACAAAATTATTTCGACACTTTCAAATTCAGTCTCCAGCATCTCTTTGTGTCAGAACTATTGCTCCTATGGTGATAGGATTGAAGATGGTTTCGAAGATGAGATTGAAGGAGCTGAATAAAGCATTTGAGCGCTTGAAGGAGAAGTCCCCAACCAAAACAAAACAAGACTCTGCCGCGAAGAAAAGGAAAGGTAAAGAGCCAATGACTGCACCTGTCAAGAAGATGAGGGCCCTTATCTTGTTGGACGAAGAAGATGAGGATGATCTTTGCCTTGAAAAATTTACAAAGATTTGTTAGTTTTGAGCAGACGCAGAATATAGAGGAAAGAGAACGAGAAGAGATAGAGCAGAGAAGTGAAAGAAGAGAAGAGAGAAGAGAAGGAAGTGAAGAAAGAAGAGCAGAAGAAGAGAGAAGAGCAAGAAGAGAAGAAAAAGAAGTAAGGGAAGCAGAAGAAGAAGAGGGTCAAGATGACTCTTTTGAACCAACATTTGCAGTATCCTTGTCAAAGGATTCTGAGAAGACTCGGAGTGGAACTGCATGAGATGGAAAAGAAATAGAACATCACTTGGGTGCTGATGATGAGCAAGAACAAGAAGAATAATTCTTTTCTCCACCTGTAGGCATAGAAACAAGGGGAGCTGCTGAAAAAAGAGGTACTTCTTCACCTGTTTTTACTAGTGATGATGTAAGCAGATTTCCAGCAAATCCAAAGGATGTATATGCCTCCCATTTTCCTGAAGCTAATGTTGAGGCATCATCTCCAAGTCTGGATGTTCAAGTTGAAGTTCTCTCATCGATTAACACTCCTCAAACTGAACATGCTGAAGCTAGTACTCAGACAAATACTACAACAAACTTTCAAAGACTGCTAGAGCTCCTTATTGAGATAAAGGCTCGATAATATGGAATGGAGTATGAGATTCATAACCTCCAATCTGCACTGAAAGCTACCTCCATCTCTCTTCATGATCAGGTACAAGACCTTAAGGTTCAATTTCAAAAGACAATTCAAGAGACTGCCAAATCTGAAGATGTTAAAGAGGTGAAGGAGTCCTTGCAAAAGCTGAAAAAGACACAGTTTAGTCGATGGGAGATTTCCAACTTGTTCGCATCCCCAAATAGCCCTAATTTCATCAAAACTCTTTTTATTCTTCTCCACTTTTTGCCGTTGACAAAAAGGGGGAGAATGTGTGCAGATTTGACTTTATTATGATTTAACTTTTGACTGTTTGTTTTAACTATTGAATGGTTTTGATTGTTGAACTTTGTTGGATTTGTTGGACTTTTTGACGTTTGTAGTAACTTACTTTGGTAATATTGATTGTGGTTCGATAATTAATTGTCTTATTCTTTCAAGATTAACATGCTTTCTGTGATTGCAAAATCGATGCTAGCCAAGTCATAACCAACTTAATTTTATAAGATATTATGTATTGCCTAAGAGTTGTTTTGTAGATCGAAGGTTCTTAAATCTGTAGGAAAGTTTTGTCACCATCAAAAAGGGGAAGATTATTGGAGAAAACTCCTTTACTGTTTTGAAGTTGACAAAATATTTCCAGAAAGTCTAGTCTGAAGACTTCTAGACTCTAGCATCAAAGTCTGAAGACTGCTAGACTTTAGGTTCAAAATCTGCCCGAACTAACAGTTTCCGGACTGAAGAATGAAGACTTATCTAGATGCGAGATTATCTTTATTTCTTCAAGGATTTGATTCGTATGGCTTACGGATAACCTTATGGCTGGATATAGCACTTATATGATTAATTATCTTTATTGAAATCAATTCCAATAATCAAATCTTTTGGAAGGCAAGCAAACCTAGAAAATTCTACTTATGGAAACCAATATCCTAATTATATAGGCAAACATGATTGACGGGCTTTCACCTCAATCTTCAGAGAATTCGAGATCTCCTTGATTGATTCTGTCTAATGAGGAAGAATTCCTTTGGAAAGTGCCAACGGTCGTGATGCCGTGAAGGAGTATTTAAGGCAAACTCTCTAGTTGTTCGATAGAGTGTGTGAAAGAAAATTTTCAAAGTCTAAAACTTCCTAGTTCCTTGCTATTTCATTCACTAAGCTCAAAGTTATTTACAAAAAAGAGAAACTCATAGTGAGACTTTGTGAGATACTAGTAGAGACTCTACACTGTGAAGTCGAGATCGCAAGACTGTAAAATATCTTTTGAATTCTTAGTGAAATCCAGCCAATAGGTTGTCAGCGCGAGAGAGTGGACGTAGACTTGATCTAAGCCGAACCATTATAAACCTTGTGTTCTTATTCTCTTTCCTCAACTCTTTTATTTTGATTAGTAGCTTGGTTTATCTATTTAAGTTTAAAACTCTTAAAGTCTGAATTCGTCTATGAATCTTTATAAGCAATTATTACTTCTGAATTTTGTGAAAATTTTTATTACACCTATTCACCCCATCTAGGTGTTATTACTAGCCCTTTCAAGCTAAACATCAGAGATGGTAGAGAAAGTCAGAGGAGATAATTTTATTTCAGTGTATCACTGTATATCTATGACAAAAAACTAAGCTCCTATTTATAAGAAAACAATGATGTACTTATCATTAATATTAATATATCGAATAATACATGTATTGGATATGGAGATGAGCATTCATTGTGTAGGGAGATGTACCTACAATGTATGATACGAATGTATCATAATGAGTATATTAGATAAGATGAATATAATGAATATTCATTCATGTATTTCATGACACTCCCCCTTGAATATTCATTGTATTCATTACGAATGTGTATCGAATGATACTGCCTCATTAAAAACCTTAAGCTGGAAAAACCCAGTGGGACAAAAATCGGACAAAGGGAAAAAGAGTGCAGAGCACAAATTTTATGATCTCTCCATTTTATGGATGCATTAATTGTCTCGTTAAAAACTTTAAGCCGGAAAAACCCTGTGGGAAAAAACCGAACAAAAAGAAAAAAGAGCGTAATACATAGTTCATAATATCTCCCCTTCAATTGAGTCAGATAGCCACTACTGGGGCTAGCTAATCTTGCATCTTGTGAACTTGCCGCATACTAATGCCATTTATTAATTTCTCAAAATTTGATGTTGGCAATGATTTGGTAAAAAGATTTGCAAGATTATTTATAGATCGAATCTGTTTAACATCAATTTGTCAACTTTCTTGGAGTTCATGAGTATAGAAAAATTTCGGTGAGATATGCTTAGTCCTATCACCTTTGATATATCCTCCCCTAACTTGTGCAACACAAGCAACATTATCTTCATAAATTATAGTGGGAGAATTTGTAATCGGTATCAAACAACAAGAATTATGAATATGCGTTATAACGAATCTTAACTAAACATACTCTCTTACAGCTTCATATAAAGCAATAATCTTAGAGTAGTTAGAGGATGTAGCTACTAGTGATTGCTTTGTAGAATGCCAAGAAGTAGCAGTACCGTTATAACAAAATAAATAACCGGTTTGAGAGCTAGTCTTATGTGGATTATATCTATATCCAGCATCAGCATATCCAACTAAACCAGAGTTAGTGGAATTCTTGGAATAATATAATCCCAAATCTATGGTTCCTCGGAGATAACAGAAAATATGTTTAACTCTATTCCAGTGTCTCCGAGTTGGCTCAGAACTAAAACGTGTGAATAAATTTATCGCAAAAGCAAAATCTAGTCTCATATATTGTGCCAAGTACATCAAAACCCCAATTGCATTGAGATATGGTACTTCAAGATCAAGTATCTCTTCATCGGATTCTTTAGGATGAAATGGGTCGTTTTTAGGATCTAGAGACCTTACAACCATAGGGGTGCTCAATGGGTGAGCTTTGTCCATGTTAAAACGTTTAAGAAATCTTTTAACCTATGCTGATTGATGGATAATTATTCCATTTGCTTTATGCTCAAGCTCTAAACCAAGACAAAGTTTAGTTTTACCCAAATCTTTAACTTCAAACTCCCATTTTCAAATACTTAGTAATTTTAGCTAACTTTTCTAGAGTTCTAATTAAATTTATATCGTCAACATAAACTGCTACAATAGCAAATCTGGTTTTTGATTTCTTAATAAACACGCATGGGTAAATAGGATCATTCTTATACCTTTCCTTAATTAGGTACTCACTTAGACGTTGATACCACATGCGATCGGATTGTTTTAACCCGTACAAGAATCTTTGCAATTTTATTGAGAATAAATTGCGGGGAGTGCATGCTTCAGGCATTTTGAATCTCTCGGGAATTTTTTGTGGCATCCCAAAATTCAAGACATCCTCTAGAGAAATTGAAGCCAATAATTAGGTAATGAAATTACCCATGGTTTATGCTTTAGCCATTAGTTTTCTTTTAAGGCTAAGTGATATGTGCTTGTGCTCATGAATTTTGAAATTAGAACTATAGGATAAATTAATGAGAATAATCTATGCTTGGCTATGCATCTCATAAATTAAACTCCTATAAATAAAATGTTACAAGACTTTGGCCATGTGGAATTTAAAATTTAAAATTTATAGAAGAAAGTATAAAAAGGGAAAATTTTAATTTTATTTAGGTTTGGGCCTTAGGCCCATTGGCCTAAGCTTTAGTGGGCCGAATGGTCGGCCCAATTAGGCCCACAGATGGGGCTGTCGCCAGCCCAAGGGAGGCCCAAGAAGAGAGTGGGCAGCCCATTGCATGGGTCTTGCCAAGTGGCAAGAAGAACTTCCATGCATTGGCCAATTGGAGAGGCAGTCTAATGATTGCAAATGATGGGGATTTGGGGGAATAAAAGGAAGAGGAGAAAGAGAGGTGGCCGGTTGTTCGGCCAAGTGAGAAAGAGAGAGAGTGAGTCACGAGAGAGGGAGAGTGAGGCCGAGAAAGGAGAAGCTGAGAAGGAGAGGAAGGAGCTCGCCATCCGTCCGCCCATCGCTGCCCGTTTGCCGCCCGTTCGCCGCTGTGTGCTCGTCGCTAGCTCGGTTTAGAGGCAAGTTGGGAATCCACTTCCTACTCTTGCATGTGTGTCTTGCATGTATGTTTGGAGTAGTGTCGAATTTTGAGTGATTAGAAGGGAGAAACCTAAGCTAAAATGACTTGTTCTTGAGTGGTGTTGCTGTTTTCACATGAATCCGCTTGAGCCAGAACCTTGTGAGAGCTTGCATGCATGTTTTGAGTTCAATTTTGTAACGACCCAAACCCGGGGCAGTACGGAGGGACGGACTAAGATCGCCTCGGCAGTACGCGGGCGAGGCTAAGGGCATTTCTCCTGTCCCACATCGCTTAGGGGGGAGTCCTGGGCCTTGTTTATAAGGCTTGGGTTCCTTTAATTGTGTGACGCATTTTAAAACCGTGAGGGAAAAGACCGTGGCTGGGATGGTGGTTCGTCCGCGCCAGGGCGGGTGACCCAAAGCGGAAAATATCACACGATGGGGCCCGAGTTCTTACAAATGATATCAGAGCCGACTCCCACAGCGTGTGGGGCCACAGCGAGGGCGCTGTGCCTTAAGGGGGGAGAATGTAACGACCCAGACCCGGGGCAGTACGGAGGGACGGACTAAGATCGCCTCGGCAGTACGCGGGCGAGGCTAAGGGCATTTCTCCTATCCCACATCGCTTAGGGGGGAGTCCTGGGCCTAGTTTATAAGGCTTGGGTTCCTTTAATTGTGTGACGCGTTTTAAAACCGTGAGGGAAAAGACCGTGGCTGGGATGGCGGTTCGTCCGCGCCAGGGCGAGTGACCCAAAGCGGACAATATCACACGGTGGGGCCCAAGTTCTTACAAATTTTGACTTTTATTCCTTCATAAAAGTTGTAGCCAACATCTTATACTACAACATACTAAAATTTGGTACAAAATGATGGAGATTTGAGGGGTCAAACTCTCATCCTACCGAGACACCAGATCTGGAACGATTTCACTGACCTTTCGGTGGATTTGTGGTTGCATGTTGATTTTTACTAAGAATATCTCTTCGACTTCTTCATAAAACTTGTATAGAACATCTTAAACTACAACATACTAAAATTTTAAGTAAAATGAACAAGTATAACCCAGTAAATCGACTTACTCTTGAAGATGGTAAATCTGGAGACGTGGTACAGGACACCCGAGACTCCATGGACCCATATGGTGACTGTTCTTTGGACATTTGACTTAGATCCCTTCATGAAAGTTGTAGGGGACCTATTGAAGTAAAACATATCCAAATTTCAGAGAAAAAGAAGAAGAATAAGTGGGTAAAAACTCGGTATTTCTGAGATGACTACACTGGACGTTTCAGTATGAGGACCAGAAGCTTCGGACGACTATAGAAAATTATCCAAAACGAATTTGGCCGAGAAGTCTTCATGAAAAATCTACTTAAGTGTCTTAACTAGAACCTGGTAAAGTTTCATAATTTTCAGAGGTCGTTCGGGTATTTTAATTGAATTATTTCAAAAACTGCGCATTCTGTTTTTATCCGAAATTTCATGCTGTATTTGTGTGAATGATATATTTTGTGCGGAATTTTATTGGCCATGTGTTTTTCATGAAATCAATGTCTTGTTGTCTTGTCTATTACATGTCTTAATTTAGTGATTTTTGAGAATCATATGGATATTTAATTTAAGTATTTTCGAAAATGGTACAAGCTGGAATTTAAATAAATTTCAAAAAGGCATGATAAATGGACTATGCTAAATTGTACGAATGCCATAAATTTTATGTGTATGATTGATTGCATATCGCGGCATATATGATGATGACTGATGATGCATGTATGGATCGAAGGATGAAAGTGGTTTTGTTTGCCATTACATCATGTGACATGCTGAGTTGAGACCTAAATTGGTAAGCATGAATAATGATAAATGATGAAACTGTTTGTGGCAGATGATAATGCCCTGGGAGTATCAGGATGCCCGGGATGGGGGGTGCTGGATGCCCGGAATGTATAGAGATACATGGCCGGATGGCCCTGAGAGTATCAGGATGCCCGGAATGGTTGGGTGCCGGAAGCCTCGGGGGTCTTTGCCCGAGGGGATGCCTCATGATGCTTGTTGGGATGCGAGATGCCCGGAATGTGGGGGTGCCGGATACCCGGTGGCCTTAAATGGCTGAATGCCGGAGGTTTTTCTCGCGATGCCAGGATGGGGTGCAAGTGTAAAGTATGAGATGAAATTGATGATCTCGAGGAAGAGTGATGTGGTGATCAAATTGAAAGTCAAAAGTGGAAATTGAATCATGCATATATGATATGATATGATGATGATCACCTATGGCATGATGATCAAGGTAAGTACGCTTGAATGCATGAATGGCATGTATGATGTTGTGATTGTATTGTATAATGCATTGAGTGGTTATTGGATTCTTTTACCTGCTGAGTGGTTGTACTCACCCTTTTGGGGACCAACATTTCAGATTAGCAGCATGCCGCTCCCTACTGTCACGCGGGGTGTGTTTTACGGCCTCCTTTCCGATGTAGAGGTCGAGTGCGAGGAGTTTGGCTATCCCTCCGTTCCTGGATTGACGTATATTCGAGTGCACTATTTAGTTATGTACGATGTAGGCCTGGCTGGGGACCCCGTTGTCCAGGAGTTCATATCCGTCCACATTTGTCGCGACGGAGTGATGCGTGGGATGTTGCCGCCGCCACTGCCTAATGCACCGGGATGGGTGTGAGGGCCCGTGCGTGACGAGTAGGAGCTGAAACTTTTTGGGATGGTTAGCCGACACTAGTGATGAGGGATCTTGCACGTGAGTCGTAGTGGGTCGAGAGTTTCTTTTTGGGGTTTTAGGCCAAGTGTGGCTTCATGTCCTAGCCTTTTCTTTTGATGTACCGACCCAAAGAAACCCATCTTGAAAATATGTAAATAAAGTGTCATGGCTTGTCTTTTAATTATGATGATTAGTGGTGTGCAAATTGTATCATGGTTGATGGAGGGTGAGATGGCGATGTTTTATTTTGCTTCCGCTAATGAGTCGCGCTAGAACCATTTAAAAAAAAAAATGTCTATGAATTATGACGCTTCTTCTAAGAGATGTAACAAGTTGTAACGTTGGTGCTTGTTACGACCTATGAAGGGTTCGGGGTGCCACATTTTCATATAAATATAAGAGTATAATGAGCCATATAAATATGCCATCACAACATCCATAAGATGCATTTCCAATCTTGTAGAGATTATTAGGCTAATAAGAAAACGAAATGTAATCATATCCATCACAGGTGAATATGTCTCATTCTAATCAATCACACGTCTTTGGAAGAATCCTTTGGCAACGAGTCGGGCTTTATACCTAACAACCTCGTTTTTCTCATTTCGTTTCTGGACAAATACCCATTTATATCCAATGGGCTTTACATTATCGAGGATACGAGTTACAGATCCAAAAACCTCTCGTTTAGCTAGGGAAGCTAATTCAGTCTTAATTGCTTCCTCCCACTTAGGCCAATCTTGCCTTTGACGACATTCAATAATAGATTGAGTTTCACAATCATCATTTATAATTTTATGAGCAATTGAGAATGCAAAAGCATAATCAATGATGATTTTATTTCGATCCAAAATTTCATTATAATATGTAATGGAATTCTCAGTATTCACAGGGTTGGTGTTCCTTTCATGGGTTTGTGCATCTTCAGGGGCAATAAGCTCTTTGGGAGCAAGCACAACGTCAGGCTCTTCTGGAACGGATTCCTGATTCTTTTCCCTTCATTTTCGAGGAACGGTATCTTTTGATCCTATCGGTCTACTATGCTTCAATAGCGGGGAATTTTAATCCATTTTAGCTTATCCTTCAGGAAGAGCTATCCTAGTTGGAGCATTTGCAGTTGGAATATGAGACTTCGTTACCTTGGTAGCATCATTAAATGCATAGGTTGTATTGGTCCACAAATATCACCCCGAATTCTTTACAAGAATAAAGGGAATTCAAGATTAACATTTGTTATAGAAAGTTTGATAATGAGTTTTTCTTGTGAGCAAGCCTCATAATTATAATTTTTGGACAACAATACCTTTATATCCTTTAAAGGATGTCATTTTGTATATTGAATTATTCTACACATCATTGAAGCATTAGGGTGACCAAGGCGATCATGCCATAGTCCAAACTGATCGGGGTTTACCAATCTTTAGGATGTGATGGCGTAGGTTTCAACTGCCTTAATCATGACACAATACAAACCCATAGAAGAAGCTTCTAGCTTCTCATGGATGGTCTTCAAGTCCATCTTATAAGAGGAAATGTCAATATATTCTTTATCTTACAATATTCGAAGCATGGAAGGTGGAGAAAGTTTTCTCTAACAATTCCACATCAGCGAGTTTGATACCGCATAACTCAAGTCGAGAAACAATATCAAATAAAGCAGAATTATAGTCAGACACTGATTTAAAATCTTGTAGTCTGAGATTTTGCCAGTCATATTGTACTTGAGGGAGGATAACAATCTTGGTATGATCATACCTATCCTTTAACCTCCTCCATAGGATCTAAGGGACTCGAATGGATAAATATTGAGTCTGTAAGCTCTCATGCAAATGAAAGTGAATAAAAATTAGCGCATTTGCTTTATTCTTTTCATTTTAGGTTCTATCCTCTATAATTGCATTAGTGAGACCTTGCCCTTGGAGGTGCATTTCCATGTTAAGGCACCAGGATAGATAATTCTTTCCACTCACTTCCAAGATGTGGAATTTGGGCTTTTCAATATTTGTCATAATCCTTGCAAAAAAAAAAAAAAAATCCTTAAATTAATTAAAAGGATTTCCAAATATCCACTGTCACTTCAGGAACATAAGGATACTTTTAGATTTGAAATTTGGCTTCGGGCTAATAAAAATGAAGAATTGATAGAAGAAAATCAAATATAAGTTGATTAATAAAAAGAACACATACCTTGCAAAAATTACTTACTTAGTTGGTAGATCTTTATGCTGATAACGTGTTATAAAATATTGCGTTGCAAATATATAATAGAGAGAATAGAGAGATTGAGTAGAGAAAGCTAAACACCAGAGATCGTAGAGAAAGTCAGAGGAGATAATTTTATTTCAATGTATCACTGTATATTTATGACAAAAAACTAAGCTCCTATTTATAAGAAAATAAGGATGTACTTATCATTAATATCAATGTATCGAATAATACATCTATTGGATAGGGAGATGAACATTTATTGTGTAGAGAGATGTACTTACAATGTATGATACAAATGTATCATAATAAGTACATCATATATAATGAATATTCATTCATGTATTTCATAACATTGATAAAATAAGTTACACGTCCTTCAATTTTTAAATCATTTGTCGATGACTTACCGACACACATATGAAATTACTAATATTTTTTTCCATTTTACATATTATTAACCTTTCTTATCTTCACTAATTTGTCTATATCTTTCTTGTCAACACATTAAATTTACCTTGCCATATAATGATTTAGAAATCTCTATTTGGATGACTCAGTTTCCTACCGATAAAATGACCAACTGGTTTTGTGCGGCAACTCTTACTGGAGTTATATACTAGTACTTTTTGTGTTTGAGTTTTAGAGGCGGTGATCTAGTTGATTGATTTCGCAAAACTATAAGAGGCTGTTGCTTTGAACTGGGTTTAATTAATAGTAATTTTATTTTGAAACTATGATTAAATGATCGACCATGTTTGTTGTTTCTTTCGATTGTAGGTAATTAAAATTTGGAGCAATTTTTTAGATAATTGAGGAATGAAGTTCTATAATTTAAGTTTTATGTTATGTGTTTTGACAGTTTATTGTTTTTCAACCAAAAAAAGTTTTTTATTGTCTATTTTATTTTATGTGTTCACCTTTTTTATGGATTATTAATATTGACAAATGGGGATTTTGGTTGTTCTGTTCCTTTTCATTTGCTTAATTAAAAATGAAACAAAAGCAAACAAAAAAATGAAAAGAAAAAATAAATTGGTTAGTTTATGGTGGATCTTTGAATCGACCTTGAACCGATTAACGGAGTAAATTCCATATTTCACAATATGCAGGGTAGGTTTTAGATTTCCAAAACTAGGGAATCGATTCTGACATGGTAGGTTCCAGGTTCCAGATGGAATTTAGATCAATCCTAGAATCGCTCACTCTTAAAAAAAAGGACTCTGGTTCTTGTTACTTCGATTGGGATCCTTGTGAATTGAATGGTTACACCGCTATTTTCTTATGAAAGGCATTAGCTTTTGGCAGTTGGATCCAGTGGCTAATGGTACATACGCTTGGAGGATAATTCTTGAATTTAGAGACATTCTCAAGCCATTTATTGTAGTTTCTCTTGGGTGCCTTTCGCATTCTCAAGCCATTTTCCTAAAAAAAAATGATTGAGACAAGAATGTGAACCAGAAGATAGAGGGACAAATATATAGAAGAAGATAAATAAAAAGATAAAAAGAAAAAAAAGAAAATCCTCCTTCCACCTATGTAACATTTCATAATTCAGAATAGAGTAGCCAGTATGTTTCCCAATGAAAAGGCTTCCCAACCAAAATTTAGAGTTACTCAAATTTCATATATATAATGACAAGAATCTGTGCACCAACAGTTACACGACGTGACGGTTCAAATGCTTTGAATTGATAAATGTCAAAGTATGTGGGTCGTAAGAATCAATTGTCGATCTAGATGCGCCATTCAAAATTTAAAATGTTTAGTGAAGGACAATACGTCATGTACACAATATTAGGAATAATTCACGAGCCAAGATCAAGCCTTTGGCTTTCCTCTTCTAGGCTGCTGCTCGGAGAAGCATCGAGGCAGACTCTGTTGAAATAGGTGTGCAAAGAACCGGTTTAAATGCAGGGCACGGTCTGACCACGTGGGCTTGATCTTCGATTTCGGGAAAATGTAGGCCGAAGCTTGAAAAGTGGACAACTAATGAATTAAAGTGGACATCTTAAGCAACAAATCCATGGGTGAATCATTAAAATCAAAGTCGATCTGATTAGGCCATGACAAATGAACATAATGGTCAGTTTAGGATGAAACACGGCACTTAATTTGGAAATTTTACCGAGTGTGAAATGATTCCATCTTCTTGCTATGATTGATAGTGTGGCTTGGTGAGTGTAGATTGTAAATTTCAATGCTTAATTGATGATGTGAATGTTGAGATGATGACTGTTAAATGTAGATCAAGATTTTTTCAATGTGATGTTGGGAGAACCGCGACTTCGAACTGGAGGATCTTAGAGAGATCATGCGATTCTATTAGCTTTAGGATTAATCTCACAGTTTGTGTTCTATATTTACTAAGGTATAGATCTAGCTTCTTAGTTTGAATAACCCAAGAGATGGGTTTAGTTTGAATAAGTTCCCTTTGACCTAATTCCATGGTTTAGGATTGTCACTTCAAAAAATAAAAATAAAAAATGGTAGTAGTTTAAGCTAAGGCTAACCCCAAGTAAATGGATTAGGAATAGATATCATATCAAGTTAGCTTAGAATAAGCATTATGTTCATATAAATAGAATTTCTGTGGAATAGTTTAGGCTTAATTAGATTTCTTTAGTTTAGGACAAGTATCAATCAAGTTCCATGTGGAATCATTTATGGGGCTCCAAACAAGGCTATGTAATATTCTTTGCTCGACTTATATTAGGTTATTTTTCTGCACTTTATTCTTACTCATCTTTTCCTAAAAATTCGATGTGTTGTCTTGATTTTCGTATATTGTTTTTATGTTTTGATTCATTTAACTTCATTTGTTGATTAAATCACACTTTAGGATTAAGATCAATCAAATAAATGTGCATTATCGCTAGGTGGAAATGAAACTTAGGACTCACATGGCAAAGATCACCTGACTCCCCTTAGTTGACAAACAATTGAGTATTGAAAAGGGCAACTACTATTAAAAAATTAATGTAATCAAGTTCTCGATATTGGATTTCTGATTATGTAGGAAGTGAGACATCTTCATGCGTCCTGCTTGGTTCCCAATTAACTTAAATAGACTAGCGGTGATTTTAATATAGGATGAATCTCATTGATAAATCAAATCAAAAGAACTTCCCAACATCACACAGGGAAAGGATTTGAGGGAACTTGCATCAAACGAGAGCGAGCACCTTGAACATAAGGGTCATCCATTCTCACTTGACATTACCTCTATACCCGCATCTTGACACATAGAGACCTTAGGAAGGGTCACAGCAATCACCGTATAAAATATTAAATAAAAAAAAAAGTGGTCGAACGATCAAATTCCATGTGATTGTTTGGCTACATAGTTCAACTCCTCTTTCTTCTCTCATTTTCACCTTCATTTGTTTCTCCTTACTTATCCCTCTCTTGTATATTCTCAAAAATCTCAATTTCTATATATGGTATGTTTTATTTTTCGAATTCACAATGGGTGGAATTAGCAATAGTAGGGGTGAGCAAATAGAACCGATTGAACCGAACCTAATCTGCCAATTATGGGTGGTTACAAGGTCATCAGTTTGATTTTCAATTCTATAAAATTAAAATCGATGAATTTCGAACTGATTCTCGATTTCAGGTGAAATGGCGCACCAAGAAGTCTGACACAAAGAAAAAAGAGTTCATGGAAAGAATTTTCACAAGCAACAGAAGAGAAAAGCTAGAGAGAGGGAGAGAGAGAAAAAGAGCATCTTCTCCCTCTCTCTCTCTCTCTCTCTCTCTCCCTTTCTCTCTTCTTCCCTTAGCCGACTCTGTACGTCCTGCAGCTTTGGCGCCTCGCTCTTGTTATTGTACACAGCCGAAACTAGCGAAACGTCCGGCCAGTCGTAGCCTCCCGTCGCAGCCACCAACCTCCGCCGGACACCACCTGTGGCCCCGGTGATGTTGTTGCTCTCTGCCCAGTGCCACCCAATTCTGGTGAAGATCCCTGTTGCCCACACCGACGAGCTTCTTGGCATTGCCCCCTTCCAATCCGGCACACCAGTCCAGCCGCCAGACGTCGGGACCGAAGCTTGTTCTTGCCTTTCCTGCCACCACGTTGCTAATCGCCCAAGATTAGCATAAAAAATCCAGGTCTGTCATGTCCTTCCGACGTCGGCAAACCCCAACGGCGACAGCAAGCAGAATCAGCGGAAGGCTTCTTGCCTTGGCTAGTCCACCCGCACCAGTTCCGACGAGGCTCCTCGATAACTTTGCAGCTCCCAGCATCGTCCTCACAGGAGCCGTCAAGCTTCCAGGTCGCCAGCCACCGGTTTCATTACCCACTCAGAATCGGACTAGCCCGGTTACAGGACCAAATGGTCCAATTCCTGGTTCAGTTCCCAATTCCTGGGGAGGATCAGACCGCCCAAAAACCAATCATCCCTAAGTGATGGCACCCAACCCACTTCCTAAGGGCCTGTTTGTTTGTATTCTTTTTTTTGTTCCCTGGAAAACAATTTCTATTCTTTTGTTCCGAGGAACAAAAAAAAAAACAAAAATGCGTTTGTTTCCACTTTTGTTCCTAAGAATATATTTTGAACAAAAATAAGAAACAAGAAAAACTTATTCTTGTTTCGGGACACTTCCAAGAAACAATTTTTCTCTCTTCTATTTTTTTCTTTTCTTTCTTTTCTTCTTCTTTTCTTTTTCTCTTTTCTTTGATCGCCGACTCGCCGGTCTCCCGGCGAGCCTCGCCGTGGCTAGGCGAGGCCGCCGGCCCTCATTGGCCGATCGCAGGCCATGGCTAAGGTCAGCAATTGGCCAAAACGAAGAAAAAATAAAAAATAAAAAAATAAAAAATAAAATAAAAATATTAAAAAATTAAAAGAAACAAAAAAATTATACAAGTTTACCAAACGTGTTTTATTCTTATTCTATTCTAGGTTCATAAATTTTGTGCAGTTATTGAACGCGTTCTTCTTTTTAAAAATTGTTTTTCTGAATAGAAATAGTTTTTTCTATTTCTGTTCCTTAGAACAATTTTTGAACAGATTTGTTATCAAATGAACCTAAGTGGCTCGCCAATTCTGAAAAATTTTCATAGGTGAGAGCCCATTGCTTGGAAAATGTTCAACATCATGGATCTTTCCAATGGTGAGAAGAAGGCTGTCTGTATGTGCTGCGAAATTATCCTTGATCTAGTAACCAGACAGGCCACTTAAAAAGGCACCAACACAGATCTATCTTTAGAATGGCCAGGGGAGCTTCGCTGCCATTGCTGCAATGGGCATTGAGGCTTGTATTTTTCTTTAAAGATATATTTGTTTGAGTCTTAGTGTTATGCAGGTGTTTCTTGTGATAAAAATGTGTTTCTCGTCTGATCAGTTTGGTATTTTCAGTTTTTAGGTTGTACTTTTTCTATGAGATGGATTCGTCTAAATACGAATCTTATGTAGTTTTATTTCTACAATCGAAATTCGCCTGGTGTAATTTGATTTTATAATGATATATATATATATATATATATATATATATTTGTCTAAGTCTGGATATTGTGTACTGTCTTCTGTATTTTGTTTTTGTACGGTTATCCCTGCTTGAGAGTCCCTTTAAAAAATAACAAAAAATATTAGCTACATAAGTCCATTCCACGAACGACGTGTGTCGCTCGCGGGCCCACCTTCTCCAACCTCCTCTCTCCTTGGTTTCTCTCTATTCTTCCCCGTTTCTCCTTTTTACTCTCTTTCCCTCTTTTTACTTTTCTTTCCCTTTGGCCAGCCACACGTGAGGGCCGGCGAGGGTGTCCTGTGGCCGGCGAGCATCGCTTTCGTCGGATTCGGCGAGGGCGGGGGTCGCCCTTGCCGGATCTGGCAAGGCTTTGGGAGGCAACGACATCAGTGAAGTGTCGCGGCCCTCACCCGCCACAGGGGAGAGTTGTCGGATTTGGCGAGGGCTTGACTCTCGCGGCCAAGGCAAGGGTCGTTCTCCCCGGATCTGGCGTGGTTTTAGGAGGCGACGACATTGGATCCGCGAGGTACCTCGAGGGTGCAAGGGGTGAGGGAGGGCTTGAGGTCACGAACGATGGGAGGGGCTTGGGCTTGTACTTGGACCGAGGGCGAAGGCGGCCGCGGCGGCGTGGTTCTTTGGGTAGCGGAGAGGGCAAGACAGAGCTAGTCGAGAGAGATGGAGAGAACACACGGCGTCGTTCGGCGCGGTTTCGTCGGACGGCGGAGGTAATGGACGAGATGGATGCGGATGCGGCGGCGCGGTTCGTCGGACGGCGGGCGCCGTCATGAGTGGGAACGGTCGCGAGTGGCTGGGAGAAAGAGCCGCGCTAATGGGAGAGAGAGGAGAGAGAGTGAGGAGAGAGAACATGAAATTGAAAAGAGGGAGAAGAAAAAGAAGGTTTTGACTTGCCGGGAGAAACGTATCGTCGGATGAACGGATTAGGATATTTACACGTGGCTATCCTAGCTCTACCTAATATTTACTCGGGGGTGATTTATTACTACTATTGACATTCTCTTTATTGTTTTAATTAATTAATGGAATTTATAGTTATTTCCTTAAAATTATATATAAAAAAAAAAAAGATTAACACCCCGGGGCAAAACTTTCCCAATTCCCACTTCTAGCTCCAAATTGCACAGCATTTATTCATTCTGCTAATTGCATCTATCTTTTGGGGGTCCTTTGAGGACAAGAATTAGGGATAACTTGAAAACATCACACCATCTTTAAGAAGTGTAACATCTTAATTAGCAGAAAACACAACCTGAACTACAGAGAGAGAGAGAGAGAGAGAGGAAGAAGAAGAAGAAGTGCTCACGACTCTCAAACTAATACAGCAATAAAAGTATGAAACTGCCTAAGTATCGCCTCACTCCAAAATCCACACTCACAATATTAAATAAGTAAGTAAGAACACGCGTACACACAAACTCCTCGCAAATTATGAGCCATCATGGGTCCTGATGTAAGCACATTGGAGTAGACGAGTCCTCAAAACATTCAAAGCAGACATAACGGGATACGGGATCGTCAGCAGGGGATACGGGATCGTCTGCAGATGGTATACACCCAAAGTTGAGTCCAATTGCACCGTTGCCATTTGAGAAATCAAAGCAGGTCGACGATCCTTGCTCTGCTCCTGCCTGTGGCTGGTAGGCTGGATTGGTGTTATGGTTTGATAAATTGGCGTACAGAGGTTGCGACGGAAGGGGAGATTCTGTTGACCCTCCCATTGGCATCTGCATTCAAAACAATGTAGATCATATGAAACAGCCCATCTCGAGTACCCTGCATTTTTTGTTGCTGAAACAATCTTGGAGTATGAAATGAAAATAGTTCCACAGACGTTGCTTAGATACTAATGCAATCATTAGTATTTTGGCCATGGGAAACTGATGGGTCTTGGGACTTTGACATGCTCTAAATAAGTTTCACAAAACAGAACGGGTGTCTCTCACCTGGCGAGCTGCAACTTCTTCACTGTGCTGGTTGTCACGGAAGCTCAAGCAATCCCCTTCTTGATTGACAGGGGGCGGAGCGTGACCCATCCTTGCCTTCTTGTCCTTATTGTTCATTATCCGACATAACACATAAGGCAGCGCCTGTATATATATATATATTCCCGAACGACATTAGTAATAGAGAAAAAACCCCTAACTAAAAAAGTACGTCCCAAATGTTATTTATAACCAATCGCCTTGTGCAAACGAATGAAAACCAGAATGTTACCACACTTTTGTCATGAGCATCATCCAAATACTGACGATTTAGATGATACTCGTACATCACCCAGCTGGTCTTTTTGCCATTAGGCATGCGGCCTTCATGGAACACAAGGGTGTTCCTTTTCCCCATCAGCAACTTGTCCTTGTTCCAGATTTCGCGTCCCCCGCCAGTCTGTTTCCAATAACCACCTTTGGTTGACCGGTTCCAGCGATCGCCGCTTGAGTACTTTAACTTCAGCTGACAGAAGAAAAAATGCTCCTTATTGCCGAACTTGTCACCGAACATGGAGTGCAATTCGCAAGGGTCGTGTTTGAGTACATCGCCCTCCGGTATCATGCTCTCCTGCTGCCCCAGAATTTTGGGTTTCAGGTAGTCCACCAGAAGCTCCTCATCAGTGGGGTGGAATCTGAATCCGGGAGGAAATGTTCTCATTGGTTCTGAGATTGGGTTCTGCATCTGGACCACCAAAGTGCAAGCAGAGAGAGGAAGATCGAGAGAGGAGGACTCGGATCTTGGGGAGCGATTGGAAATGAAGTAGGATTCGTCGAGTCTGCCAAATTTATAGAAAGCGAAGACTTTTTTTATTCTTTTTGGTGAGTACCCATGGGGCGTCGCTCCTGACGCTACGCGCCAGTGAGTTCTCGCGTGGCGTCTCTCTTGAAGCTACATGTAGTCGCTAAATTAAATCAATCATTACATCGCTTTTTTTCACCGCGGGCGCGTTTCTTAATCGCTCTCTTTTGCCCACCTTTTGTTTAATTTCTAATACATGTATTAAAAGTGATGAAAAAGTCGGGTACGATGGAATATCGCGATTGGAAGTGAAGTAGATCAGAAAATTAACTTTGGATTACGTTTTTCTTAAAATTATTGCTTATATATTTATTAAATTGAATGAACATGAATTATTTTTATCATTCACGAAAATATTTAGGTATAAATTGTTATCGAGTAATGAAAATAATTTGTCTTGACTTTCATTATTTCAAGCGATATAATAAGCGATTTTTTTTATTTTTGGAAAATAGATTTTTTTAGCCAAAGTCTAACTACTCGCCTCCCCTCTCCTCTCCGCGGGCACGAATCTTTTCCGCAGTCCATAAAGCAAAACGCAACCAAGGAAAAGTTGCTAGGTCCGGTCGTGGACAAAGAGGCTGCACAAGTGGAACGATTGAGGGTAGA
Organism: Eucalyptus paniculata subsp. matutina; assembly: GCA_017140255.1. Taxonomy (NCBI): domain Eukaryota; kingdom Viridiplantae; phylum Streptophyta; class Magnoliopsida; order Myrtales; family Myrtaceae; genus Eucalyptus; species Eucalyptus paniculata. Next base: position 49,372,072 of record CM029442.1, read on the forward strand.
AGACCATCGGTGAGTAGCTCCAAGAGGAACGCCATGCGATGTCACTTTCACTTACGTTATCGTTTCCTCACATTCCCCCGCCCCCATGTCACTTTCACCTACGTTATCGTTTCCTCACATTCCCCCCCCCCCACAAACCACACGTTTCACATTCCCCGCCCCCATGTCACTTTCACCTACGTTATCGTTTCCTCACATTCCTCCCCCCCCAACAAACCACACGTTTCATTATTTTCTCTCTCTTTTGCTTGACTTTTGTTTATGAATTTCTAATACACGCGATTAAAAACGCAGGTGGAGTGGAAGATTGTGGCTGAGCCGCACCGTGATTAAGTTCATAGTATCCTTGTGGGTCTATTCATAATATCAAATATGGTCATAAACAACACTAAAATGTTATTTTCTCGATACAACCTTATGGGTCTATTCACAATATTAAATATGGTCAACTCCTTAATGAGGTTTCGAAGTTAAATATCATAAGTAATAGCTAAAAAACATGCTACAGACTCTTTGTCATAACACTACATCTTCTGTTAATACAAATATATATTACGTTGTCAATTCTTCTCATCCTTATATCTAGTCAAATGTACATTTGAATACCCTACTAGCTTCAGATTATGAACATGTTTGTCAGCATATAGTTTTCTTGTCCTTTTCAATATCTTAAAACCTTATTGGCAGCAATTTAGTAATCATATACCAAACTTGACTAATATCTACCTAAAAATCTTGCTTCAAAAACAATATTTAGCATAGTGCAAACTTGAGTATACATAACATTTCTAAGTACACTAATATAAAGTATATCCTTCATTTGGGTTTTCCCAAGATTTGAATAAAGACAATGCTAAGGGTTCAATCTACCAACCCTAACAACAGGAGCAACTCTCGGCTTATTGAATCCTTTCAAAATGCAATCAACATATGCAATTAAGATAAATCTAACATACGACATGAATGTTTCCTATGGATCTTAATGCCAAGGACAAATGATACCTAATCAAGGTTTTTTAAGTTAAAATTCCTTGACAACATGTGCTTCATTTTATGTAATAATCAAATGTCACTACTTGTAAGTAAGATATTATTTACATAGAATGTGAGAAAACTAAATTTTCTTCCACTAACTTTGCAGTATATACATTGATCTACTTTATTCTCAACAAAATCGAACAAAGTGATAACATTATGAAACTTCAAGCACCACTGTTTACAAACTTGTTTAAAACCATAAATATGACTTTTTAGTTTACACACAAGCTTACCTAAATCATCTACTGCAAAACCTTCGGATTATACCATATAGACTCCTTTATCAAGGCATCTATTTAGAAATCCATTCGTAACATTTATTTAAAATAATGTCCATGTCAAAATGAGCTACTAATATCATATTCACTCTGAAATAGTCTTTAGAAAAGACTAAACTTCTCTAGTGAGTGAAACATTTTACTACTAGTGAGAGTTTAAACTTCTCAATATTTCATTTGGAATTTCTTTAAGTCTTGTACACCCATTTGCAGTGGATGGGCTTGTGACCTCTAGCCAATTCAACAAACTCCCAAACATTATCATGTTTCATAAATTGCATCTCGTCTTTCATCGTATCTAACCACAGATTTGATTGAGGACAAGAAACAACATTTATATATATAAGTTACTAAATCGACCACGCAGCAGATATCGCAGTTATGCTTTCACAGATAGACTATATAATCTGGTGGCATAATTGAACGTCTTTCCACAAGAAATCTCCTGAGTGAAGTTACAATCACTTTATCCTACATTTGAGAGGTTTGACAAACTTTATTAGGAATTATATTAACAACAGTATCCTAAATCTCAACAAGCTTAATTTGTGGTGCTGGAGACTCCTTAATTGTCTGTACAAGCAAATACAGATACATAATGGTCCCCACCATATTAATATTTTAATAGCTTGAGAGCAGTTATCCTCTACGACTACGTCGAACTTTAGAAACCTTGTTGTCTATGATTCCACAATTCTTGCAGCTCCATTGGGATAATAAAACCTGATATCCCTTCAATTGATCTGGGTATGATACTGGGTTGTTCTTGATTCCAACTTACTTAATGTTGGATTATATAATCTCATTTTTGTAAGACACTCCAAACCTTAAGATGATTTGAGTGAGGTTTATGTAAAATCCGCAACTCAAAAGGAGTTAATATAACAACTTTGGTAGACAAACGGTTTAATGCGTATTGGGCTGTTTCACCCCACAATAAACTTGATTAATCAGTCTTAGTAATCACACTCACTATCATGTCTATTATGGTACAATTATATCTTTTGGCCATACTAATTTATTTTCAAGATTTTCGAGCACAGTAAACTAAGTTACCATCCCGAAATCTTTCTAAGTATTTGACAAATGACCCTTTAAGCTATCCAGCTTTACCATACTTGTCAAAATACTCACCACTACAGTCATATCTGACAATCTTAATACTCATCACAATTGTTTCTTGACTTTAATTCGAAAGAACTTAAATTCACCCAAAGATTTAGACTTTTCTTTAATCAAACATAAAAGAAACTGTATTGAAATGAAAATTTTTATACAACGTTACCATATATGGTCCACTAATATCAGTGTGAATGACCTTCAACAGTTCAGAACTTCAGATTGTAGTTTTCTTCTTTATCTTAATCATCTTGCTTCGAAAATAGTCTCCTCAAGTCTTTAGGTAACACTTAAGAGTAGACAAAATATCAACATTATCAGTCTTTCTACTCTTTCTCTCGACATATGATCAAGACATTTAGGCTATGGTGCATAAAACTGTTCCTCAGGTAAAAGTCTATTGGAAACAATCTTTTCAGCTATAAAAACAACGTACATATCGTTGGGAGATTATCACAATTGGCACAATCCATTTAACATATTGTAGCACCCAACCTTATTTGACTTGGAAAATATAGAAACCGCATTGTTTTATACTTCAAAAGAGTAGCCACACATTTCCAGACATGATACGGAAACTAAGTTCCATCTAAGGAAAGGTACATAAAGTGTTTCTCAAGATTAAATGCGAGCTAGAATCCATAATCTATAGTCAAAACAATACCTTCCCCTAAATCAACGTTAAATGTTGTTTCCCATGATGAGTTATGATTCATCCTGATTTGGCTTTCTTAGATTTTATGAATCCCTTTATGATAAACATCATAATTCGTTGTACCACTATCTAGCCACCAAGAACTGGACGAGGCTTTCGATAGGAATTAGATTCATAAATGAATGCCAAATAATCATTAATTTTATACCCACACTTGGACAACCAAGCTTTACTTCATTACAGTATTTCTTATGTGTCCTTTCTTCCAACAAAAATAATGAATGACGCAATTTCTCTTAAGGGGTGATATGCCGAGAGCTAATTTTCAAAATAACATGTGGTTTTGTGAGTTCATTTATGAGTATGACTTTGGACTTCAAATCTACCATTCTTAGGACATAATTTTTAACCTCATCAGAACCATCACACCTCATGTTGGAGAATCCTTGCATTTACCCCAATCTCAACTTTAGACGAGATACAATTTCAAACTACCAAGGCTTTTATCATCATTTTAGTAGTATAGTCAACTGGTAAACCATTTTTCAAGTATTCCTAAATGAAACACCTCATGGATAACCTTTCTCCAAGCAGTAAAAATACTTTCTAGTTTGACAACTAACAGTGAGATTGCCAGCTTATTCTTAGTAATAGCAATATGAACATTTATCAGCTTCATCCAAACAATTCATCCTCTTTTCACTACTTAAAATTTGACTAAGTGGGAACCTCAATCACAACGGAATTGCCATTATAGAGAATATGAATTAACAACAAGTAGTATATGCAATCAGCATCATGTGAGTATTGTGATATCCTGAAATTTGACCAATTTCGAAATATATAAAATGGTTATTTCATCAATGCACTAATAGTTTAGGTCGTATTAAATTTGCATTTGATCAATTTCAACCATGGATTTTAATTCGATTTCGGGTATTGAACTTTCAAGGATTCCAAGATCAACCTATCGGACATCGCCTCATTTATTTGTCAATTTATCAGTAAGTCTTAATCTTTGAACAATGATTAGTAGGTCGATAATTGGAAGTTGAAAAGGGAGTTGGGCCAAGCAAAGGCCCAATGGGTCTCACGCCCAAATTAAAGGCCCAAATTAGATGAGTTAAGCCCAAGTCTAAGTTTTTCAAGCCCAAACCCAAGCCCTAATGAGTAGTGTGCGTGAATAGTAACTCGCATGAATAGTAACCTAGTTTCTTGAAGCCTAATTTTAGGCTTATCTTCAAAGTCTTGATTCATTAATACCCTCTAGAAGCCATGATTACAAGAGACAAAGACTTTGGTCTTGCAAGAAGACTTGCCACCTTTGGTTTCTTAAATTCTACTCTGATTCCAGTTTTCGAAATTCCTGGACCCTCACTGTTTTTCGATTTTATAGAACTTATTGTGGTTCTAATTTGGAGAAACTTCCTTCATGAAAGTTGTTCAAAACATCTTGATGTATAACATAATTTAATTTTCAAATTTTCTGAGGTAAAATGGTTGGTACGAGAGCCCAATCTTTTACCGTGTGAAAACTGTCCAGTGCAGTAAAAACAGTGACCAAGTTGTCTTCTCGAATTTTTATAAAATCTTCCCTTTGGAATATGAACATTATTCCTTCACAAAAATTGTAAAGGACATCTATATATGAAACATACTAAAATTTCAAAGTGTTTTATGAATATTTAGATGTCAAAATGGATTTTCTTATGCGGTCGTTGAATCTGTGCGATGGACTAAATGTTGGGTTGTTTTTGGTGATTTTATGTTATTTATAAAAAATGATATAGGCTTGGCTCCCCTCATAAAAATGTTATTTAAGATCTTTTCTACAACATATTAAATTTTCATAATTTTTTGAATTTGTTTGATAAGGTAATGACATTTATTTCAAAAGTTGCTTGAAACTATTCTGTACATTGGAGGGGGAGGGCCACACGCCCAAGCTTGGAGGACAAGCCTAGGCAATTGCATGGTTGAGATCAACCCTTGCTCCCCAAGCTTAGACTATTGGATTGCCAAGATTGTCTCTTGCTCTCCAAGTTTAGTCAATTGTGTGCTCCTCAAGTTTAGGCAATTGTGTGGTTGAAATCTATCCTTGCTGCCCAAGTTGGAATGAAGGGCCAAGAAGTGCTCTTGCTCCCCAGGACTTCAAGTCAAGGAGTGTTATTAGGCCAACTTCCTCCTCAAGTTTTCCTCTTTTTCCCTAATTTCTCTCACTTTCTCTCTCTGCCCCTCCCATTGGATGAATTTTCCTTCATCCCTCTCTCTCATCTCATACCCATTCCTCTCTCTTTCTCTCTCAGTTTGCTACCCTACATTGTCGTACGGTGCCATCTTACCGTTTGTTGTCCCTCAAGCCACGAACCACCATCACCGCCAGACCACCACCAAGCCACCAAGCTTCCTTGGCCATCAGCTCAAGCTATTGCCGCTACTGTGGTGCCATTATTCGAACCATGAGCTCCACATTCTCGTCATTGCCACGCCGCCATTGCCGTTAGCTCACCCTCACCATAAAATCGTGAGTTAACTTCCTAATCTTTTATTACGATGTTAATTGCATATAGGGGTGGTTTAGATTAAGGCTAATGGTAGTTAGTATGGTTTAGTTGAGGTTATCACAATAGGTGATAAGTAGCTTTAATAGGTTATCGCGATAGGTGATAAGTGGACTTGATAGGTTATCAAGAATAGGTGAGCTATCACCAAGGGATGATAAGCTATTGAGAAATTGGAGATAAGCTATCACCAAAGGGGTGATAAGCTATCGGAAAATAGACGATAAGCTATCGCTAAATGAACAATAAGCTATCGATTTAGGGTTGATAAGCTATCGCAATAGTGCGATAAGAGGTGATTTTTATGTGTTTTATACTTGATTTATGGGATGAATCTATGCACGTTTTATGTTGGTTTAATCTTGTGATGCCATGAAAATTTATTCCCCAAGTTAGAAACCTTGTATGCTATTCATAAAGAAGGTTTTACTTACAAAAAAATAGCAAATTTGAGCTGTCTTGTTTGGACGTAGTGTTTTACGTGTTAAATGGGGCAATTGGAGTTTTAAAATGAAATATGGAAAAATTGGCCAGTTGATTTTAAGTACATGACAACATGTGATTATTTTACTGGAATTTTAAGTGTAACGATTTTCTGAGATCTATTATTTAAGCATGAACTCTTTTATACTGGAGTAATTGAAGGTAAATAAAATTGGCTTGAGTGTTGACATGCTTGAGTGGTCACTTAATTGAACCTATCACCCAACGAGAGTTTGGGGGCGGCCCAATGTTTATCGGATGCCGAGTCGCAGTTGAAGCCAGACCGATGCTCCTTTATGGAATTCAGTCTAGGCGGAGGTTCTAGACATTGGCATGTTCGATGGGGCGGGACAATATCCGATCATGCTGGAAGACCGCCAACCCTTGTGGTGGCCATAACCCGAGAGGTCGTAATAATTGAAACACGTGTGTTGACAATGCACATAGATACTGTGGAATGTGTTCTGATTATTAGTTATGCTTAATGCATTCATATTAGCATATGTGATTAACTAATGTGTAGAATGCGCCAAGGCGAGCTAAGGATGCATACGGGTTACTTGACAACTTTAATATTTGTCTTTGGGGTTGGTTGCCTGACCATGTTCATAGTTAAGGCAAAGCAAGGGTTGCTTTGCTATTGATTTGCCATCAATATAACGTTGCATGTTTAGGCTATCTTAGAGACGAATTAGCGTCCTAGTTGAGGCTTAGGTCGTTAACTTGCTGAGATATTTATATCTCACCCCGTTGTTGTCTAATATTTTTTAGGCCCGTAATATGGAGAACCGTCATGCTTGGTTCGAGGTCCCTTTGGAGATGAGCTTGGCATTAGTGAAGTTTAGATTAAAATTGACCTATTGTTGGTTTTTGTTGGTTGGTTGGAAGTTGCCGGTGTAAGGACTTGTAATCACTAAACTTCCTAGGGTTAATAATAAATTTGTAATTGACGTGTTTGGTTTGATGTTATAGTGTTTTCTGTGCTCTCCCTGTTATAATTGTTATGGTTGACTGGGTGTTGTTTATATCAAATGCTTCCGCTTGCATTTAATTAAAAGATAAAAAGAATTGGTCGACAACGTGTCCTGGGACATCGCAAATTTATCGACCGTGGTGGGATGTTTGTGCGCTCGGGGGTTTGGGGCGGAACAAGCATTGGAGAAAACTCCCTTATTGTTTTGAAGTTGACAAAACTTTTCCACAGTCTAGTCTGAAGACTCCAAGACTTTAAAGTCAAAGTTTGAAGACCAACAAACTTTAGGATCAAAGTTTACTCACGCTGACAGATTCCAGACTGAACGATACTGAAAAAATGAAGACTTATTCAGATGCAAGATTATCTTCAAGGATTCAATTCATATGGTTTATGGATGACCTTGTGGCTGGATATAGCACTTATATGATTGATTATCCTTATTAGAATCAATTCCGATAATCAAATCTTTTGGAAAGCAAACAAACGTGGAAGGTTCTACTTGTGGAAACCAAGATCCTGATTATATGGGTGAAATTGACAGGCTTTCATCATAATCTTAAAACGACTCGAGATTTCATTGATTGATTCTGTCCAACAGGTAGATTGGAAGAACTACTTTGGAAAGTGCCAATGGTCGTGATGGCATGAAGGAGTATTTAAGGTGGACTCTTTAGTTGTTCGAAAGTATGCGTGAAAGAAAAATTTCCAAATCTAAAGCTTCATAATTCTTTGCTATTTCATTTGCTGAAGCTCAAATTGTACTCAAAAGAGAGATCAAACATTTGTGAGACTTCGGAAGAGTGTGGTAGAGTCTCTGCACAGTGAAGTCAAGATCGCATGACTGTAAAATCTATTTTGATTCATAGTGAAATTTAGCCAGTAGGTTATTAGCACTGAAGAGTGTACGTAGGCTTGATCTAAGCCGAACCACTATAAATCTTATGTTTTTATTCTCTTCCTTAAACTCCTTTACTTATTCGCAATTTTGTTTAATTGTTATAGATTCAAGAATCATCTAAACTCGTTGACTTTCAAACTCTATTTCAAAAGAAAAATATTTTACAAACGTTCTTGAAAAAATTTCTTTTAACATCTATTCACCCCCTCTAGGTGTTTGTACTAGCCATTTCAATTGGTATCAAAGCTTGTGTGCTTATTTTATTGAAGTGTTTCTACTTCTAAGTTAAAGATCTATGGCTAGTATTTTGGCTCCAGGTTTGGTTGAAAGCTAAAGCAACACCAGACCTCCTTACTTTGATGGGAAGGAATACAACGTATGGAAAAACAAGATGAAGGCATTCCTAAGATCGAAAGATCCCTTGGAATGGGATGTAGTAGAAAAATGGATCAATCCTAAAGCTACATCAACCTCAGAAAAAGGAAAAGAAGTTGCAGATGCTGGTGAAATGACACAAGAAGAATTAACCAAGAGACAAATTCTTGATGCTAAAGCTATCTACTCTTTATACTGTGTTTTATCTCCTATTGAGTATAATCAAATTTCTTCCTGTGAAACAGCGAAAGAAGTTTGTGACAAATTGCACGTTACCTATGAAGGAACTGATCGAGTAAAGGAAACAAAAATCAATATTCTACTCGGACAGTATGAAGCCTTCAAGATGAAGCCTGGACAATCAATCACTAATATGTTCAGTCGTTTCACTGAAATCATGAATTGATTAGCATATCAAGGAAAACCAATATCAGGACCAATGAAGGTCAATAAACTGCTGTGTGGACTGTTCAAAGACTGGAATCATGTGAAAATATCAATCAGAGAAACCTAGAGGATCATGCCTCTTTCAGTAGACGATCTAGTAGGCACGCTTCAATCATATGAAGTGGAGCAAATCAATGAAGAAAAAGAACCCAAAGGTAAAAAGTCAATTGCTTTAAAATCTAATGATGATTCTGATGATACAGATTCAAAAGATGACATGGACGATGGAGAACTAGCACTCATGATTAGGAAATTCAGGAAGTTGAATAGAAAGGGAAGAAGATTCAACTAGAAGAAGCAAGGCACTCAAAAATTCCAGAACAAATCAACTGAGGATAATGAAGTCAAAAGAGTGATTTGCTTTGAATGCAAGAAAAAGTGGCACATTAGACCCAACTGCCCTCTGTTGAAGAAATAGAATGGAAGAACTGAGAAATACAAGAAGGCTCTCAAAGCAGAAACATGGAGCGATACTGAATATGAGGAAAGTGATGAAGAATATACTAACATACGTTTAATGGCCAAATTTGAATCGGACTCAGACCTTGAAATAGACTTTGATTCAGACTCAAACAAAGAAGTTGCGGTTAGTAATTTAAAAATCTCTGTTAAAGTCTCGAAGTATATAGATGAACTCTGTCTTAGTCTCAAAACATTTCTTAAAAGGATTTTCGAGCTAAAGAGGGAAAATTCCAAATTGAGGCAATAGGAATCTTCTTGGAAAGAGAAGTTTGAAAGCCTGAACAAAAATTTTGCTGATTTGAAAGAAAACTCTGATTCTCTTTCTAAAGAAAATCTCTTTTTAAAAGAAAATATTTCAAGTATCACAAAAGGTTTTCAAAAGGATCGAGAAATTGAAGAAAATTCTTTATGTATAAAGACCTTATTTTAACAAATCTGGTTTGGGAATGACTTTAGAAACTATTCCTTTAATTGATTTTTCCAAAATTAAAGAAATGATCAAACAAAGACCTACAAAGACATTTTACAAAAATCACTTTCAATTTTTTTTTGTAAAACCTATTGGCCGAAGTGCTCTCAAATGTTCAAAGTGTAACAGCTCTGAACATTTCGAGAAGAAATGTCCCAAGGTCTGGAGACCTGCTAAGAGAGATTGGGCAAAGACAGTGTTTAATATTAACTCCCTGGACCCAAGAAAATGTGGGTACCAAATAAAGCTGTTCAAGACACATAATAGGAGACTCAAGCTGCTTTATAAAGCTTGTTCAAATAAATGGTGCAAAAGTTTCATTTTGTGGGAACAGCAAGGGAAGAATCGTTGGTTGTGGAACCATGAAGATTGGAAGCCTGACCATCAACAATGTTTCCTTGGTGAAAGGACTGAATTACAATCTACTCAGCATTAGTCAGCTTTATGACACTGGATTCAAAATTAACTTCCAAGAAGGCATCTATTCAGGAATAAGTAAAGATTTCTCTTAATCTTTTATTGGACTAAGGCATGAGAACATTTACCTCTTGAATATTAAATCAGAAAGTTCTCAGTGTCTCATATCTATTCAAGATGAAGCAAATCTATGGCATCGAAAACTTGGTCATGTCAACATGAAGTAGATTGCCAAGATTTCATCCAAGAAGCTTGTTCGTGGTCTTCCTAACCTGACTTATCAAAAGTCTGAATTATGCACTTCTTGTATTTTGGAAAAACAGGTTCGAAGTTTCTTTAAACCTATAAATCAAATTTCTGCTAATCGAGCTTTTCAGCTTTTGCATATGGACCTCTTTGGACCAATTAGGACTCAAAGCATTGGTGGAAAAAGATATTGCCTAGTAATCGTGGATGATTACTCTCGTTTTACTAGGGTATATTTTCTAGCAAATAAGTCTGAAGCCTTCTCTCACTTCTCAAAGTTAGCAAAGAAAGTTCAGAATGAAAAATGATATGTTATTTCAAGTATACGTACAGACCATGGAGATGGGTTCGAAAATCAAGACTTTGCAAAATTCTGTGATGATTCTGGTTCCCAGCATGTTTTCTCTTCTCCATACACTCCAGAACAGAATGGGGTTGTGGAAAGAAAGAACAGATCTTTGCAAGAAATGACAAAAACCCTCTTAATTGAGAGTAAAATTTCATCTTGATTTTGGGCTGAAGCAGTTTCAACAGCCTGCTATATCATCAACAGAGTATTCTTGAGATTTATATTAGAGAAAACTCCTTATGAAGTGTATAAAGGGAAAAAGCCAAATGTTTTTTTCTTTCATGTGTTTAGTTGTAAGTGTTTTGTTTTGAAAAATGCAAATGATCAAACCGGGAAGTTTGAAGAAAGATCAGATGAAGGAATTTTCCTTGGCTACTCTACCTCAAGCAAAGTATATAGAGTTTTCAATAAGAAGACTAAATCTGTGGAAGAATCAATGAACGTCAAGTTTCAAGAATTTATGCAGAATCAACTGGATCAGACTCAACTTGAAGAATCTGAACCTGCTCCAGACTTTACAAAGTCTACTTTCTCCGAAGTGGTTCAGACTTCTGAAGATCAGCAACGAGTAGAACTAGAAGATTCAATTGAAGCAGAGGATTAGCAGACTTTCAGACCAACCAGTAACTAAAAACATAAATCTAGTCATCCCAAGGAACTCATCATTGGCAACATTGATGAAGGAATTCACACTAGATCCAAAAGGTGAGAAGAGTCTAACACACTAGCACTTATTTATGAGATAGAACACAAAAGTGTAGAAGAAGCCCTGTCTGATGAAAGCTAGATCGAAGCCATGTAAGAAGAGCTCAGACAGTTTAGCATCAATGATATTTGAGAGCTAATTCTTAAACCAAAAGGTAAATCTATTATTAGAACTAAATGGGCTTTTAGGAACAAAATGGACGAGAAAGGAAAAGTGGTCAGAAACAAAGCAAGACTCATGACTAAAGGATATACGCAAGAAGAATGGATAGACTATGATGAGACATATGCATCAGTAGCGAGGTTAGAAGCAATTAGATTATTACTTGCTTTTGCTTGCTATAAAAATTTCAGGTTATTCCAAATAGACATCAAAAGTGCATTTCTCAATAGATTTATCCAAGAAGAAATCTATGTGGAACAACCCCCTGGTTTTGAAGACCCAAGAAAGCCAAACTCAGTCTATAGACTGAAGAAGGCCTTGTATGGATTAAAGCAAGCACCTCAAGCCTGGTATGAAAGGTTAAGTAAATTTCTAATTCAAAATGGTTTTGAAAAGGGAAAGGTAAATACTACTTTATTCATAAAGAAAGAAGGAAAAGACTTTTTATTAGTTCAAATTATGTTGATGATATTATTTTTGGATCTCCTAATGAAAACTTATGAAAGAAGTTTTCTAAGTCTATGTAGGATGAATTCGAGATGAGCATGATAGGTGAATTGACATTCTTTCTTGGATTACAAGTCAAACAATTAAAGGAAGGAATTTTTCTTCACCAAGAAAAATATGCAAAAGATCTCATCAAGAAGTTTAAATTTGAGAATTGCAAAAAGACTGAGATACTAATGTCAAGTTCTTCGAAGTTGGATAAAGATGAAGAAGGAAAGAAAGTTGACCAGAAGTTTTACAGGAGCATTATCAGTTTGTTTCTTTATCTTACTGCTTCTAGACCTGACATTTTGTTTAGTGTTTGTATTTGTGCTAGATTCCAATCAGATCCCAAAAAATCTCATCTAAGTACTGCAAAATGCATCATCAAATACGTTGCAACTACTCCAAAGCTAGGTCTGTGGTATTCCAAAGAATGACACTTTACTCTCCTTGGATATTCATACACATATTTAGTAGGTTGTAGAGTTGATAGAAAGAGTACTTTTGGCACTTGTCAACTGCTGGACAACAAGCTGGTGTCTTGGTTCTCAAAGAGGCAGAGTACTGTAGCTCTTTCAACAGCAGAAGCAGAGTATGTGGCTCTTGAAAGTTGTTGTTCTCAAATTTTGTGGATAAGACAATAGCTAAGAGACTTTGGAATTGAAGAATCATGTATAGAGATCAAATGCGATAACACAAGTGCCATTAATCTCACAAAGAATCCAATTCTTCATTCAATGTCAAAACATATAGAGATTGGACATCATTTTAAAAGAGATCATGTTCAAAATGGAGAAATCATGATTCAGTTCATTGACTTGAAAAATCAATTGGCGGATATATTTACAAAACCACTGGAGAAAAGTCTATTTGAGTTTATTCGCACCAGACTGAATATTATATCTTCTACCAATTAAAGTCTGAAGGTGGTCAGACTCAGAATATCCAAAATTTACATATGTATGTTATTACTTCTTAAATAGAAGCAATTTAATTTTAGTATGAAGCTCTCGAATAGGTACGTTGATATTTAATCATTGCTTGCCGATTTTATTTTTGGAAGTTGTATTTTTCAAAATTTTGAATTTTTGACAGTTTTAATTTTTGAAAAAGGAAGTTTTGGTGTGATGGTTCGTTTCCGTAAGACGGTTCGGATAACTCGTTTCATTTGTCTTTTATACCGTCGAGTCTTTCTTCTTCATTTACACTTTCACAAACCCTAGATTACAAAATTTCTACTTTTTCACTTTTTACTCTCAAGATCGTTTTCCAAGTTTTCACCTTTCTTAAACGAATAAGTTAGAGAAATCCTCCTCGATTGCAACAATGTCGTTCCAAAGAAAGTCTTCTCGGATTGCAAACAGTGGACCACGAAGCATGCCTGAGGGTCCTACCCACTTTGACTTGAGTGATGAAGAAGATTCTCCTCAACAACCACAACAACATCAACAACAGTGTCCTACTCAAAATCCTTCGCGCCAACCAGCAGAAGAAGAGATCGTGGAAAACGTTGAACCCATAAGAACGCTAAAACCCGAGTTCCTCTTTAAACTCTACAATAAGTTAAATAGGGTGGCACTGCTATGACTTTTATTGATGAGTTTTTTAACGAGAGAGGTTATCGAAATGAGACTCAGTTTTTAGATTAACGAAAAGGTTAGGCATTGCGCCTGAAGGTTTGGCAGATAGGACTTTTGCCAACTTTCCAAGAGATCATCGGTTTGGTTCTTTTAATTAGCCTGAGATTAAGGATGACGATGAGAAGTTGTATGCGAACTTTCAACCTAGGAATGGCGTTGATGTAGATATACGTGGTGAGGGAAAGATCATCAAAGAACTTACTCTTTTTGCTTTTACCTTGAAAAATCTTCAGAATTTTGTTAATTTTGAGCAACCAAAGGATAGAGAGACACGAGAATGAGATGAGACAGAGCAGAGAAGTGAAGAGAGAGAAGAGACAAGAGAAGGGAGTGAAGAACGAAGAACAGAGGAAAGAGAGAGAAGGAGAAAGAGAAAGAAGAGAATGAGAGGAAGAATGAAGAAAATCAGGAGAAGAAGAGGGTCAAGATGACTCTTTTGAGCCAACTTTAGCATTATCCTTGTTAGAGGATTCTGAAAAGACTAGCAGTGGAACTGCAGGAGATGGAAAAAAGAAAGAACATCACTTGGGTGCTGATGCTAAGAAAGAACAAGAAGAAGAATTCTTTTCTCCGCCTGTAGGCTTGGAAATAGGGGGAGCTGCTAAAAAAAGAGGTACTTCTTCACCTGTTTTTACTAGTGATAATGTTAGTCGTTCTCCTGCCAATCCAGAGGATGTATATGCCTCTCAATTTCCTAAAGCTGGTGTTGAGGCATCCTCTCCAAGTCTTGGTGATCAAACTGTTAATGTTCCTTCACATCGTAATACTCCTGGAATCAATTTAGCTAGACCTAGTGCTCCAACAGTACCAGTAGTAGACTTTCAAAGGCTGCTAGAAATCCTTTTGGATTTGAAGGCTCAGTAATATGGGATGGAGTTTGAGATCAGGACCATCAAAACAGCTTTAGCGTCTACTTCAGATTCTCTACACGAGCAGGTACAAGCCCTTAAGCTTCAAGTTCAAGATAATACAAAGGGTGATGATATTGAGCAGCTGAAGGAGACTCTGAGAAAGCTAGAGGAAACTGTTAAGTTTATGGGGGATTTCTAACGCATTCGCATCCCCAAACAGCCCTGATTTCATTTCACTTTCATTTTGAGGTTCTCCACTTTTTGCTGTTGACAAAAAGGGGGAGAATGGTGCAGATTTAACTTTTTGATGGCTTTTTAACTTTGGTTTGGATTTTTGTTTGACTGTTTCAAGTTTGACTTTTGGATTGTTTGGTTTGACTGTTAAACTTATTCTGTGATAATGATTGTCGTTGGATAGTTATTTGTTTTATCTTTTCTAGATTAACATGTTTTTCTGTGGTAGTAGAATCAATGCTATCTAGGTCATAATCAACTTATTTTTATAAGATATCACGTATTGCTTAAAAGTTATCTATTTATTTATTTTTTGTAAAAATATTGCTTAAAAGTTGTTTTGCAGGTCAAAAGTTCATAAATCTGCAGGAAAGTTTTGTCACCATAAAAAATGGGGAGATTTTTGGAGAAAACTCCCTTATTATTTTGAAGTTGACAAAACATTTCCACAGTCTAGTCTAAAGAGTCCAAGATTTTAAAGTCAAAGTCTAAAGACTGACAAACTTTAGGATCAAAGTTTATTCATGCTAACAAATTCCAGACTGAACGATACTGAAAAATGAAAACTTATTTAGATGCAAGATTATTTTCAAGGATTCAATTCGTATGGTTTATGGATGACCTTATGGTTGGATATAGCACTTATATGATTGATTATCCTTATTAGAATCAATTCCGATAATCAAATCTTTTGGAATGCAAATAAACTTGGAAGGTTCTACTTTTGGAAACCAAGATCCTGATTATATGGGCGAACATGATTGACGGGCTTTCATCATAATCTTAAAACGACTCGAGATCTCCTTGATTGATTATGTCCAACAGGTAGATTGGAAGAACTCTTTTGGAAAGTGCCGACAGTTGTGATGGCATGAATGAGTATTTAAGGCAGAC
Source organism: Eucalyptus paniculata subsp. matutina (assembly GCA_017140255.1). Classification (NCBI taxonomy): domain Eukaryota; kingdom Viridiplantae; phylum Streptophyta; class Magnoliopsida; order Myrtales; family Myrtaceae; genus Eucalyptus; species Eucalyptus paniculata. Next base: position 49,387,821 of record CM029442.1, read on the forward strand.
TCTCTAGTTGTTCGAAAGTATGCATGAAAGAAAAATTTCAAAGTCTTAAGCTTCCTAGTTCTTTGCTATTTCATTTGCTGAAGCTCAAATTGTACTCAAAAGAGAGAGCAAACATTTGTGAGACTTCGGAAGAGTGTAGTAGAGTCTCTGCACAGTGAAGTCGAGATTGCGTGACTATAAAATCTCTAATCTCTTTTGATTCATAGTAGAATTCAGCTAGTAGGTTGTCAGCGCTGAAGAGTGGATGTATGTTTGATCTAAGTTGAACCACTGTAAACCTTGTGTTTTTATTCTTTTCCCTAGACTCCTTTACTTATTCATAATTTTGTTTAATTGTTAGAGATTCAAGAATCATCTAAGTTCGTTGACTTTCAAACTCTGTTTCAAAAGAAAAATATTTTACAAATGTTCTTGCAAAAATTTCTTTTAACACCTATTCACTCCCTCTAGGCGTTCGTACTAGCCCTTTCAATAAGTACTGTGTAACTTGAAAACCTTATAAGTACACATCCTAAGAATTTCACGCATCATCATATAAACACCTTTGAGTAGAATACATGACATGCAATTGTATACTCTCTACATGACAGAAGTCATGAGAATATATTCTAACATTTTGCGAATTCACCACCTTTGGGTGTATAAACCAGTAGGATCAATCACTCCTCAACTTTATGCTGTTCATGCATTTCTCTATGAACAAACACACAATTACCTCCTTTGGGAGTATAACCATGCATTAGAACATGAGACATCCTATCACAATATGAAACCGATATTTCTCAAATTTAATCAAGTGTACCACTTTGGTAGTCATAACCCAATTGAGTCATTGAAAATCTCTCATACCAGAGATATAAACCTTATGACTCACATTTACCTTATACATGTGATTTTAGATCTGATGACAAAGGCAATTTCTCACTAAAATCACACGTCATGCCAATCACATTGCTCCATTCATTAATACATGCTGAACTTTATACATGCCATCAATGAATCAATGCTCTACAGAGTCTTTATACAACAATATACATGTAAGCTCACAACATATTTCCTAAAACCATAGAGAAATACAGGAAAAATTGACAAAAAATACCCCAAAAATCACATACCTTAGGGTTCCATATGCATTGTCATATTCAAAAAATCATTAAACATATAAAATAAATACACCACAATATAGAGAATCTTCATATGAGTACGACGGTGCAAACCACGCTCCAATCGGAGCTCCCACGTGCCTTCACGCACCACCAGAATGCGTGACACGTGAGCTACACGCACTAGCGCTTAGAAACCAGCCCGAAGCCAGTTCGACTAGTTAATGGTTCAAACCGATCAATGGCCTGACTGGTCGGTGGTTTGATTGGTCAATGGTCAACCTAGGTCGGGGCCAAGTCTTGTCAACCCAGTCAACGCTCGGTCAAATCAGGTTGGGTTAACCCGGTCAGTGACTGGTCAAATCGGTCAAGTCAACTAGGTCAAACTGGGTCGAGTCGACCTATCGATGTATGACGTCATCCGTGATGTCATCGCCATATGGCGGTGAGAAGTTAGCAGGGTGACGTCATTGCCGATGTCACTCGCTACCTTAAGTGATCACTCGCCAAGTGCGTGAGCGTGAGTGCGCCTGTGTGAGCCCACGCGGCAGCGCATGCACAGCACCGTCTCAGCACATGAGGCACGTCGAAGCGGCATCCCAGAATCAACATAGCTAGAAACACGAACATATTGGAGGAGGAAATGAAGATTTGTGTACTTGATTTGGAATCCATTGCTCTTTATACGGAATGACAACGATCCAACGCTTAAACGACGAGCCGACGCTTAGCTTCTTCTCCTTTATGACCCTTGGTTCCTAACTTAATGAGACCGCCACTCACAACTAGCCTTATGTGAGGTGAGAGAAAGTTCATGTAAGAATTAGTGCTAGAGGAGGGATCTTAGCACTATTTATAGAGTTTTGGACAAGCCCTCTCATCATGGGCCAAGCCCAACTCGGCCTGCACAAGCTAGGCCTATGTTTGACTATTAAAAAAAACCTTATACCTTACCTTATTAGATCAATCTCATAAAATGGTAAATTACAATATCAATTAATATAATCCAGATAAGGAAAACTCTTACAGTGCTTGCTAAGAGGGAAAGTTGCTAGCTGTAAGTTTCATAGAAAATTTGGTGTTGACACCTAAATTTTAATTAGTTTTTTTAAATCCTTACTTTCTTGTTTTGGATAATAAAAACAAAAACAACAAAAACAAAACAAGAAAAAGAAAACAAAAAGAGGCAGCCCATTAGGGCTGGGCCTTTTGCGCCTAGCCCCCTCGGGTTTTTTTCCCTTCGAGCGGGCCCTAGAGCCCAAGGCCAAGCCCTTTTCCCTCAAAGCTCGGCCCCCTTTGCTAGTCTTCTTCCTCCTTAGTTTCTTCCCCTGTTTGTTTGTTTCCCCGGCCAGATATGTAGCATGCTTCAGAGACCGGACACGCGTGATGCTAGGATGTAGGGGAAGACAGCAACGTACGTCGTCATTGAAGGATTGACTGATGCTGGTTCGGTAAGGAAGGCTGGTCAGCGCACCAAGGACCTTCAACCTAACCTTCGTCAACTAGCCACCCCACCACCCCCCACCCCCCGCGCCTATAAATAAGGCGTCGGGGTGAAGGCCAAAATCACAACGACAAAGGAAGGGATCGCCGGCAGTGAGCCTCGACAACTTCCCCTGAGAGATTTCAGGGGAGGCTTGAGGACAAGCCTCCGGAGATCCCAAATCTAGCTGGAAAGGGTCGAGTCGGAGAGAGGGGGCTAGATCTAGGGTTTCGGAGGAGAAAAGGCCGGATTGGAGGTGAAGGCTCGCACTGCCTCCCCCGACACCGTCGCCTCACTTGAGCCTCAACGTCGTTGAGCTGCGTGGCCACTGCCACCTTGCCCGATTCCCAACGCCATTGAACCATGTTGCCGCCCTCATGCCTCGCCGTTATTGTTTCTATCACGCTCCGATCCTCAAGCGCGTGCCTATCCTTCCTCCTTGGTCGATTAAAGCGATGTCCCAAGACGCATTGCCTACCCATTCATTTTGTTACGCATGCGGAAGCATATAAACAATCCCCATATAATAAAATAATGGGGTAGAAAAGTAGGACCAAGCTCCAGACTTTCAAAAACAACCACACTTATATACATTGCAAACTAGTGCACTTATATATAAAGCAAGCTAGCAAGACAGATTCAACTTAGACTAGTTCAGAATCAAAGTCTGCAAGCGGGGGTGGGGGTTCCACAAACTACGAGTCCTCGTCCTTCTCTTCTTCAACCTCCACACTCCAACTGGAACCTTCAGAAGACTGCACCAGACTTCCGAGATCTTCAAAAGTCAGGTCTGCTGCACCTAGGGACCTGAAATGTTGTCCCACAACCGGGATAAGACTACGTCTCAGCAAGTTCTATTCCTTAAGACCCAATTAGTAAACCAATACGCTATCCGGGCTGCCTATGCACGCATGGGTCAGAGGACTTACCTTGGCCTTAGATCCCACCTACATATTAGCATAGTTCAATAGCCACCCGAGCAATCACATCATAGATCGATATCTCGATCAATCGACCTAGTTGATTACATGTCAATTTGACCATTCCCCGGTCGTCTCCCTTATTCAGTCTCAAATCTTACTCACGGCTCCACGAGCATAGTCTACCAAATTTCTTGGCAACAAATTACGGTCCAAAGGACACGACCTATCTTTAGGTGGCAAATTACGGCCCAATGAGCGCGACCTTTAATAGGAGGCAGATTACGGCCTTATCAGGTGCGACTCCTATCAGGTGGCAGATTACGGCCTTATCAGGTGTGACCCTTATCAAGTGGCAATTTATCGCCCAACGGGCGCGACCTATATCAGGTGGCAATTTACGGCCCAACGGGCGCGACCAACTCCAAATTCGGTGGTAGAACTCGGCCCCACTGGCACATCCATACTTTGGCATCTTTTGAGGTTCAACTTACAACCTCTCACAGTCAAATTCTAATTGAATACCAACACTGATTGGTTTTGGGACATTTTCCCATATTCTCCAATTTTACTCAATTTTCACAATTTTCCACAGTTCACCAATCAATTAAACACTGACAACCGATACTCGGTTGTTCCTCAATCAATTACCTAAAATAAACTCATTTAGGAATATATCCTAAAAATCCACAATTTATTCAATTCAACACAATATAGAACTCAATTAAATAAACGGCGCACTATGACGATCGTCATAATTTCCAGGAAAATAAATAAATAATTAAATAATTTCAAAAATTAATAAATAATTACTAAAAATCCAATTTAGGCCTGTAATGCCTAATTGAAGCCCGATAAGGGTCGGGAAAAATCCGGGGATGCATTCATTAAATAATAACACGTTTCTACTTGCTAATTGCACAATTCAATTGCCTAACATGCATCATAATTATCTAATAAGCACTAATCCACTCTAATCTAACCACCTAATTGCACTTAATTAAATCTAATAAACCCTTAAGCATAATTAGCAAACTAAGAAAGCATTAGTGAGTAAAACTCACCTGATAAAATGCAAAAGCCGGGTCACCGCGACGACGACGTAACGATGGCCGAAATCCAAATTTTCGGCGGTGTCGACGGACACTCGGACCGGGCCCAAAGGCCTTGCAAGCCCACAGCGATTGCTGGGCTTGGGCCTGCGAAGTGGGCTGACTTCGCGACTTGGGCTGCTGAAATTGGACTGGCTTCAAATGGGCTTCAAAATCTGCGTGGACTGAGCTGGGCTGCTGGTTTGACGGGCTGAAATTGGACTGAACAATTGCGAGCTGGACCGAATTCCTGGCTTCTTGGGCTGTAGGACTTAGAGTGGACCAAGCTGTGACGTCTGGGCTTCGCTGGGCTCAAAATCTGCGTGGACTGCAGGATGAGGACTCACTGGATTGCTGGCCGTGTGAAGATGGACAAACGGCAGCAGCCTCGGCGGATCGTTGGACGGAGGCGCTGGACTGCTCGGCTGTTTCGGTTGAGGAAAATTGAAGAAATCGGGGCAGTGTAGTCTTCGATGGCAGAGGAGTCAACGAACGGAGGGAGCTTCAGCCGTTTGTTGACGCATGCGTGGCAGAAAGAAGTAGCAGGCGGTGGAGTGGAGCAGCTGCTTCGTGCGAGAGACACGGACGAACGGGCAGCTGGCGCTCGGTGGAGGCTTGTGAGTCAACGAAGGGGAGGGGAACTGCTATGGGTTGCTGCTGTTGACCGAGGAGAAGAAGACGCCAGTTCGGTGGAGCCTGCTGGCGTGAGGAGTTCGGGCATGGCGGAAAAAGGAGAGACAAGAAGAACGTGAAGGAGGAGTTCGGTGGCTTCGTGCGAGACAAACGAGAGAGAGAGAGAGAGAGAGAGAGAGAGTAAACAGAGAGTGTCGGCCAAGGCAACACAAAAGAAGATAAGGAGATAAGAATTGAGGAAGAAAAGTCAAAGAAGAATGAAGAAGGAAAGGGAGACACGGCAGAAAGAGGGAAGTGGGCGTGCGTATAAAGTGTGGGACCAAGAAGAATAGAGAGAAAATTAAATAAAACCTCAACTTTAAACAACTTCGTCAATTGGTCATTCTGGGGTCCAATTCTTTATTAATTGCACCATGTGAAGTCCCAACGATGATCAGGATAAGACGGTTCCTTCAAATCCGACTTTTATTGTACTTTTCTCGGAATTTGATTTTCTGAACAAACAATTTCGGTTGAGGTCCAATTTGAATTCAGAAAAAGCCCAAACAACTTCCATTCGCCCATTCACTTACACAAGATGCCAAAATCTCTTACATTTGGTCAATCCGAATTTCCAATCATTTTCCGAATCGTCCGCAACGATTTTCCGTAAAAATCTTAAACTTCCATTTTCCGAATCGTCCGCAACGATTTTTGGGGACAAGGCCAGGACTGGGCCTTCGTTTCTGGCCCATCTGGGCTAGTCGCTGGCGACCTGGGTCGGTCCCAACCTAGGGATCCGACCCTAGTTTTTTTTTAATATTAATATATTGTAAAAATAAAAATATATATTTTAAATTAAATAATTAAATTAGAATTAAAAAAAGTAATTTATTTTCAGAAAATCAAAATATCAAAATATCCCATATTTTCCCAAAAAAGCAAGAAAAAAAAGTCAGAAGAAGCCAAATTTATATTTTCAGAAAAAGAACAAAAATAAAAAAAACATGCTTTTTTTTGGTATTTTTTTGGTAAAAAAATGAGAAAATGACCCAAAAAATGTTTTTCCTCCACAAAAAATACATGGAAAACCCCTAAAAAATCCAAAGAGCCCAAGGGTTCAAACAAGATTAGGTAGCAGAAAGGCTTTAGTGATTAACTAGTGTAATCAAGTCCCCAAACCTAGTTTCTTTGGTTGCATTAGAGCAAATATTCCTCCTAATATTTGGCTTGGATTTCTAATTGACCCATCCTAAATTGATTAGTGGTGACTCCTATTTAAAATCAGCTTACAGGTTAAAAACTTAGACTATTTAGTTGTGGATTGGACTTAAGAGAGTCCAAGCTAAGCCTAAGAGACCTAACCGAATCATTAGCCTCTACAGGCGTCCGCTCTCTAATCGGGGGCATCGAAATAAAGGAGGTCGCGACAGCTTGGCAACTCCACTGGAGACATTTTGAGGACTTAGCCCGTTTTATCTTGTTTAAGCACTTTATTAACTTGTTTTTGTTTTTTTCTTTATGTAGGTTAGTAGCTTAGAGGTCTATTTTAATAAAATGTCTTGTAATTATAAACCGCTATGCATGCTTTATTGTCTTAGCACTGCATGTGTCACACACAACCCGGCTGCCAGACTTGGGCTGTCACAAGATATTTAGGATGGTGTCAAGAAAGATACAGCCTTGAATGCAAGACTGTGATGTAGAAGTTGCCTTTCTTTTCCCCGAATTTCTTTAGCCGAGGTTAAAAGGGTACGATGCCAGCACGAGACCGCGACAGGCAGACATCATTTTAATTTCAACAAGCCTTCTTAGTTAGAAATCAAGCCGCACGTCCCATGTGCATGTCTTTGTGCTTGCCATTTTCTTCAAAAGCAAAGTAATTTCTTTATTACTCAATCTTTTTTTTTTTTATTGGCCATGGCAATTTAGGTAGGTTTTTCGAGTCCCATTTTATATGTGATGGGAGGAGACGATATCCAGTTTATTCCCACCCCTAAAGCAGAGCTCTTTAGATGGTGGGGTCAATTGGACCAATTTGCCCAAGAGTACGTGAAAGCCAAAGTCAGTCATCTCCTATCGTTGTTCCAAATCCCCGTTCATCCTAAAGTTCTACAGGCCATGGCACATTTCTAGTACCCGAGGACATCCACTTTCATGTTTAACAAGTTTAAATTAACTTCAACTCTAGAAGAATATAGCATCATCACTGGAAAATCTCTCGAGAATAGGCTTGTTAGGCCACCAACAGCCATTGACCCGTTGCGTGGGTTAGCGTGATTTTTAAGAATTGAAGTCCATGTTATGAGGCAAATTCGTGAAAACAACCATAATACCTGTCCACTAGCATTTTTGACTACTTGTTTTGAAAATCAACCCATGACCCAAAAAAGTGAAATTTTCCTTCTAGCCTCTTTCAGGTTAATCATTTTCCCCCATCAAATAGACGCCATAAGTCCCTCAATCGCATGGGTGGTTGATCAAGTCTCAAGGGGGCAAAATTGTGTCAACATGATTCTAACCGAAACATTCTTGTCCCTTAATTGTTTTAAAGAAAATATAGAAAAAATCATGCGGGCCCCTCGGAAATTTTGCAAGTCTGGTTGTTTTCTCACCTAAGCGAATTTTGATGCCTCATGCAATCATCTAAAATAAATGATTTCAAAAATTCATTATAGAAATTTGTGATTCTAGGACCATACATTCCCAACCAAAGCTGTTTTAATTGGATAAATTTCCTAAGAGACCCCACTCCTGAGATATTCCATTGGTGTGTTGGTTGGTTTCATGAAAAAGAGCTCGCTTTGCTTACAAATGTTACAATCCAATCCTGTTGCTCGGCCTCACCCATGGCGCTCCTTATTACCCATATAGGGTGGCCCGACAGTATGGAGCCCTTCAGGAAATCTCACCGCTTTTCAAGAGGAAGATCCATCCACTCCTTTTCACCCATTAAAACCGTGACTATGCACATGAAATTTCCATTATCGAGAAAACATGGAGCAAGTGCCATCACAAGAGGATCGTGACACCTGAAGGGCTTGAGGGATAGGAAAAGGTCCATTATGCCTCTAAGTCCTACATCCACAATTATCGCATCCCGACAAGACTACGGCCACCGGTCCCTCACCCAACTTGCGAGATCAGTCAACATGAGCAAGCAAAGCATATGCAAGGGACTTGGGAATAAGCTCGGTACACGTCTCAGAGCCGGTCCAGGGAAGCGAGCATCTTTGCAAGACTCCGCGTCGCATATAAATAGCAATCATGCACCCCCTAGTGTTAATGTTGTTAAAGTTTTGTCCCGTTGTTTAGGGACTTCTATTCAAAAACTAGTATTTCATTATGTCAAAAGTTTGTTGTCTGTAAAATCCTCTTTTGATAAATAAAAATAGTTAAACCATTGCCATGGGTCAATCTTTATTTACCCTCGCAGTCATTCATTATTTTTGCAACGGTAGGCATTATGAATCGCCAACCACCCATTGCTCGCGAGTGGCCTCAGGCAATGATGCCTGAACAGAATGACGTCCAAAATCGCCTTGCTAACATCGAAGACGGCATAGGACAAATGTCCATTGCCCTTCAACAACTCTCAAGGAAAATGGAGTCCACTCAAGTCAAGTCCAACTGCGTAGCTGCTTTAAATACATTCATGATACCTGCGAATTCACCAGAGGATAACCCATAAGATAGACAGTTTATGAAGATCATGAAGAAGCTGAGCCAGCTACAGGGGCAGGATCCCATCAACTCGTCTAATTCTGTCGATGTTAAGATTCCTGAAGAACTCAAGGTGCCTAAGTGTGAGAGGTACGCCGATACCTCCCACCCAGAGGGCTACTTATAGGCCTACCTGGTCCGAATGATGATTCAGTTGTACCAATCAAACTTGATTGGCCCCACCTTGTGGCGGTACATTGTAAAGAAGATTAATCTCCTTAATACCTAGGGAGAACTAATTGATGCTTTTTGCCAAGAATATGATGTTGACATCAACACCAACATCACCTTGCCCTACGAAGAGCCAATAATCGAAGAGACGAGGGGGAATGTGTTAACACATGCCGTGTCAGGAAGAACCTTGACCGCCCAGTCTAACCTACAGCTCGCAGAAGAAGACATCAATATAGCCTTGCATGATAAATGGACGACCGAGCAGCATCCCATTGCCGAGAAGCTTCCTACTAGAAAAGGCAAGGAGCCCGCAAACGAGGCTAATGCCATAGAGCATATTCGAAACCGGGGCATGGCAAGGCAGCTTCCTAAGCTTATCGCAAGGCTAGGGTCCAAAGAATGCCGACCCCCATCAATCTAGGGAGCAAAACTCCACCATCCCCTAATCCCCTTAACAAAGTCCGGCTAGCAAAATGAAGGGCCTTACTCAAAAGGTCCGGATCATGAGTCAAGAAAAGACCCGAGGCAACTTGAGCCAGAACCTACCACTACGTGTAGGCCAAATCTGATAGCCAATGAACCGCCACGCAAGACTTCGAGGAGCCCCTATGGTACAATTCGGAAGGTTACCAGTCCCTAGGATATGATCTCGAGGGCTACCGGTATTATACAAATGAAAGCAGCCTTTCATCATATGACTGCCTCTCGCCCACACACAAGATCCAAGGCCTGTTACAAAAGGGAACTTTTGCCAGTCATGACTTGTCTCCCAACGAGCTACTAAATTTGTCACCCGACCATGAGGATGACGTAAACACCACATCCTCGGTTGGAGATTTTGACCCGGAAGAAGGCAATGAGATGATCTCAGCAGAGTCCAGCTTTCTTAAAGTGATAGAATTCACCACCACAATGAATATGCAATGAGAAAACCAGTGGCCTAACCAAGACACAACAGGCCCGTCTTGCCCTCATAGGATCATGACCCCTAGAGAAATGTGGACACTTAATCTTCGCAAGTATAACGGCACAACTTGTCCCGTGGCCCACTTACAATATTCCACACATAAATGAGTCAGCACTATAGCCCGATGTCATTCACAACTCAAACTTTCCAAGAAAGTCTTATAAGGCTTGCATTGCAATGGTTCATCACAACAAATATCTACCTCATGAGAGATTGGAATGAGTTATTTTCTGCATTCTTGCATCAGTATCAAAGCCAGATTGGAACTAAACTACCTTGCGAAAACTTGGTTCACTTTAGAAGAAGACCAGTGAAGGATTTTGGAGCGTATGTAAAAAGGTGGGAGGCTTTCATGATGCAAATCTACCATCAACTGGCCGAAGAAGAAATGATAAAACTGTTCACAGGAGCTTTATCCCGCAAGCATCGCTGTTGGTTGCATGGGTTGCACTTTCATAGCTTCAATGAAGTGGTCCTCTCATGTGAATACTTTGAGTCTACTGGTGGCGAGGAACTCAAAGGCGCTTGACTTCAGGACCAGCACTATCAAAGCATCCTTTTCATAGTAGTTTTCATGGGTTTTGCATGTTTTTATAATTTCATGTTTCTGTCTTGTCTAGTGTATTACTGTTGCATTTTCCATTTCAGTAATCTAATGTACAATTCTAATATTTTGTTTTGAAAGCATGAGACGGTATTCCAAACCAGCCTGATGATGCTATCCAATTATGAAAAGAAAATATCATCTGAGGAGAATACTGAGGGCAGGGCTTCCTCATGCTTTCTCCTCCCCAAAAGATATACTATTTTGAAAAAAAAAAAAAATTCATTACCAACAGCTTTTGTCAAAACAAAATGTCAAATTTAATCTGGCTTATTCACCTTGTGTCTCAGAACATTATCCCCTTTGACTTAGTGTGACAGGGGGCACCTAAAACTGGCACATCATATGAATGTGCCAAATTTGAAGACATGCTTTCAAGAAAGCAGGGGCAAATAGAAAAGGTCACCTTGTTTCAGAAAAAAGGTAAGTTTTATTCCCTAAGCATAATTTTGGAAATAACGTCATCTCTCTTCTATTGATAGGAAACAAAAGATAGGACGTAATAGGGACATTCATACAATTGAACCCGAAGCATGCATAGCATGATAACTGGGGGAAAAATAGCCTCCTCCATGCTGCCCTCAGCCTTCCCATTTGGCAAGCCATCCCCAAGAGTACTATGCACTCCGGCTCACTCCTGCTTGACTCCTTCTGAAGCCAAAGCAATATCGGTTTCCCACAACATACCTAAACAATTAGGGGGTGCATGACAAACCTTTGTTTCTGTTCCAAAAACAAATTTTCTATTCCAGAGCTGTTTCTAGAATAGAAATCCGTTTGGTAAACCTATTCCATTTTTCTATTTCTGAAATGGATTCTTGTTCTAGAAATCGGTTTGGAATAAAAATCAGAAGTAGAAATTTTCTATTTCTCTATTTCTGGAATAGAAATGAGAAATAAAAATTCTTATCATCGTTCGTCAACTGGTCCTTCATTCGTCGCTGTTAACCACCGTCCGCCGGCCACCATCGCCACTGCCACCACCGGTGGCCTGTCATCGGCCGCCACCTCCGCAGTCGCCCGTCGCCCGCCGCCCGCCGCCCACCGCTGGTTGCCGGCCACTGCCACCGCTTACCACCGCCGCCCGCCACCGGCCACCGACACCGCCCGGTCAACCACCGTCCGAAAAGAATTTTTTTTTTGTGTCGTTATCAAACGAATTTCTATTTTTAGAGTAGAAATTTTTGTCGTTATCAAATGAATTTCTATTTTTAGAGTAGAAATTTTGTGTCGTTATCAAACGGTTATTTTTGCTTAGAAACTCTTCTAGAAATAGAAATATAAAAATCTATTTCTCTTCCATAACCTATTTCTGGAAAAGAATGATTATCATTCACCTCTTAGATGCCACGATTTCAGGATTCCTAGCTTCGAAAGGCCAAGAAGCACAGGGAAGGAATTTCGTCTCTTCTTTTGAATTGACTATTGTCATCAGGGAGAAAATCCAGACAATTGAGGCAAATGTTAGCCCCCTATTCCAGATGATGACTTTAGAACTTGGAAACCTCACTTCATGTTCCAAACACATGCTCTACCAATAAGTGATTGCCATAAGAGAATTAAAGATAGAAGAAAAATTCCATAGAAGGAAGGGGTTGAAGATGAATCAATGACCATCAATCTTGCACACATGGCCACAAATGAGGAAGGCCCATCAAAGGAGACGTTGAACTATGTCGAGACAAAGAGGCCGTCATCGACATTCAAATATCCCTAGGAGTCTACAAATACAAACTCTGGGGAAGAGTAATTTGGTATCGTTTTCAATACTCCCACTATGTGAGCCCGCTTTTGACATATTTTCCCTATTGACAGGAAGCATCAGGATTCAAGAACCAAGCTTAATGGTTAATTTTGGCAAATCAAGTGATTCATATCAAATTCACCTAACTTGGTATGAAAGGGCATGCCGTCCAGAAGCCGGTTCAGTTAAATAAGAAAGGAAACGCCCTATAGACACCATTGGCACCTTATCCTAGTGGTATGGGGGATGAAGTGGTCCAGATGCGATCGGGGTTCGATCCTCGGGAGTAGCAACTAGTCGCCATGTGTAAAAACTAATAAAAAAAAAATTGCTTCTCTTGCACTTGCAAATTACGAGAGAGGAGGTGACCTAACGGAGTGAAAAATGCATGACTTCATATCCTCTTCGTACTTCAGGTCTATTCAAACATCTACAAACCAGTGAAGGGTAATGTTGTATCGCTTCCAAGTTATTCGACTCCTGAAAGAGCTCATGCCTAACATGATCCCTTTTATCTGTTGCAAGATCACTTGACCATAAAAAATGCGGATAACAAATCAAGGAAAGACATGTCAAACTCTGATAAGCTCTCCCAAGCGAAATGGCATCCCACGCAAATGACAAAAACTCTTTATGTCATGCCCTGAACCCCGAGCGCACAAACATGCCTCGATGGCTGATTGAAAATGCGATGTTCCTAGGACGTGTCACCGACCCTTCTCATTTTATGCACATGCGGAAGCGAATTAAACAAACCCTGGACAACAATCAAATACATGGGATAGTAAAACACATGCCAACACCTTTCTCACAAAACACACTTTATAAACAAATCGAGTTGACCCTACAGGTTCATCTACAAAAGGTCTGACTCAAAAAAAAAACCACTAGGCCATCTACACTCTAGACCCTTCAGCCTCGGGCTCTGGATCCTCCACGTTACGACCCTGAAAATGGTAACCCATGATGGGGTGAGATAAAAATCTCAGGGAGTCAACACCCTAAACCCTGATTAGGACGAGAATTCACTCAAAGGCGGTCCCAACATGCACCGTTCAGAACTTACCTCGCCTCAGCACCTCCCTGCACATTAGCTCATCACATATATCAATGCATACAACAAATGTATTTCATAGATGGAACACATCAATTCATCTTTCAAACAATTACAGGGGTCCCAATTATAAGGCCAAACCGTTATGACACGTCACATTCCATGCCACACAATTTTGTCTCATAATTAGGTGCGGCTATCTCAATCACTCAAGCATGCTCCAGTTATTATGGCCCATCGGCCACGGCCAACTCCCCAGTCAGTGGTCATCCGGCATAACTGAGTATCATCTCGCCCCTATCAAGCACGGCAACGTCTAGAACCTCTATCTAGATGGCATTCCACAAAGGAGTATCGGTCCAGCCTCCACTGTGACCGGCATCCGGACTCCCGCCGGGCATCCAATAAACATCAGGCATCGTCCCCAAAACTCCCGCTGAGTGACGGGTTCCAATAATGACCACTCACACATCCATGCTCGGCAAGAACATCATGCTTTGCACTCAAATACTTCCACTTCAAATAATAGACTTGGCCAATTTTCTTCGTATTAAAAATACCTGATAAAATAATTGTCCGTGGTCACACAGTCAAATCGAACCATAAAGCGCGATATTCTCCCATTTCAAAATTCCACAATTTGATATAGTACCTAAAATATTTTTGGCGTCAAAACCGACACCCGGTATTTTTCTAATTAAATAACCAGAAATCACTTTTTGCAATAATAGTCCAAACCGACAATCAAGCACTCAATTGCACAATTAAGCAATTAATTTCACATATAAACACATCCACGACAATCAACGTAAAATTCTAATAAACAGCTATCTTGTCATAATTTACGCTAATTAAAATTAATTAAATAAATTGTGAGTAATTAAATAAGTTGCGATTAATTAAATTGAACTACTTAATTAACTTAACCATGCAAGTACATCATCAATCAAGTCAACTTTTATCTTCCATCAAATAGCCAAAACACCAAAATCCCCTTTTAAAAATAAACTTAACAACTCTCTATTTTTTTTTTTGTTCAAACCTTCTTAAATAAATTCGTACGGGGTCCCGTATTTAAAATTAACCCGTCAAACTTTGCACACATCTAGTTTGAAACCTTATAGTTTTATTGAGCCCATAAAACTTGGTGTCCAAACCCGACACCTCATTTATTTTCTATTTTCTTTTCCAACCCCTCTCTTTGGAAACAATATTTGGTAACCCCTTTTTTTTTGTTCAAAACGTTTAGAAATAAATTTGTAAGTGCTCACGTACTCAAAATTAATCCATCAAACTTTATAGGCACCTAGTTTAAAACCCCATTATTTTGTTGAGCAAATAAGTTTTGGTGTCCAGACCCGACACCTCATTATTTTTCTAATTAAGAGCTTATAAAGCCCTCTTTTGACACAAAACTTGGAAGCCACATAGAGGAACTAATCTCGTCCTATCACGCATAAGTCATCCACATACCAAAAATCACTCAAATCACCAAATATGCATTATCCAGCAAGCACGGCACCAAGAACAATCACAAAACCACAACTGGTCCTAACCGGCAAAAACCGGGCCACTCGCGCATCTCCAAGTTTAAATCCAGAAACCTAACCAAACGAGTTAAGAAAATTCTCAAATTTGAATGTTATAAATGACATATAAACGAACACTTTTCATGAAGACACTTTAACCCAGATCTTTCTAGATTAAGAGCAGTAAATCGCTCAAACCGTTACAAAAACTGTGCCCGTGTCCAGAAATTCTGTTTTCAAAAATTAGCTTGGTTCGAAGTCCAACACTTGTCCGTTTGATCTGAAATATAAGTATGTTAAACTAAAAGATATGAAAAACAACTTTCATGAAGAAACTCTTTCAAAAATCGTACCCTAAAAGTTGATAAAAATCCTTTGAACCCCAAAAAGGTCACAAGTTCCAACACAAACAAAAGTTCTGTTTTGATTGAAATGAAGTTGAAATCTCATTCTTTTAAATCCATAAAATATTGAGTAAAACATATGTCATATCTGAAGATGTCTAAAACATTTCTCAAGAATGAATCAACCTCAAAATCGTAGCACATTTCGATCCACAAAAATAGCAAACGGTGAGGGTCTAGTAAACCTAATCCGAATTTTTAGGCTAATTCATCCTCATCAGTGCTAATCTAACCAACTAAATTAACACTAATCCATATTAAGGATAATCTAACTAAACTAGATTATGCTAATCCATCTTAAGGCTAATCTCACTTAATATTAATTTAACTAAGCTAATTAGCACTAATCTAACCCCCTAAGCGCAATTAACAATCTAATCAAGGATTAAGGAGTTAACTCACTGGATTAGCGAGGTAACGGGTTCACGGCGACGGTGACGCGAAGACCCTTAAGACCCGAGCCTATGGGGTCACCAACGGAGGCTTGACCGAGGCTAAAAAGCAGCCTACAACTCAAGGCTAGGACTGGTTTCGGTTCTTCTTAGCTGAGGAGCTGAAAAGCAGCCTACAACTCACGGCTAGGACTGGTTTCGGTTCTTCTTAGCTGAGGTGGAGTTGGGTGGCTTTTCGGTGGAGGCAGCGAGGCGATATTTGCTTGGTATGTGGTGGACGCTGCAGCTAATCGGTGGAGCATCGGCGTAAGGGGCTGCTCAGCTGCGGTTGTTGGTTGAGACGTGGGATAGTGTGTGTGTGTTGGCGTGAGGAACGGCAGTGGTGATGTGGAAAGGATATTGGAGAAGAGAAGGGAAGAGGCGTGAGTGCTGCTGGTGGGGTTTGGGCGGCAAATGATGATGGTGGTGGCCGCAAGGAAAATAGAGGGGAAAATGCATGAGGGAAAGAATCGTGGGGAAGAGGGGTGCGCGTGAGAGAGAGGGGGAGGGGTTGGTCGGCTGAAGAAGAAGGGTGGGGGTGTTGTGCGTGAGATAGAGGGAAGAAAAGAGAGAAGGAAAGCGAAAGGGAAAGGCTGGCCAAGAAAGACAAGGGAAAATATCCAAAATCATCATTTCTAAGTCCCTAAAGTCTTCATGCTCTATCCCTTTGTCTCCCAATTACTTTCTCAAGCTTAATTTCCCAAAAATAAGCTTAATTAGGGTAGAAAAATCCAACTTGGTCTACCCATCCGAATTTCACTCATTTTTCCAAAAACCGATTTTTCCGCAAAACTCCAAACTCGTTGAAATTTCTCCAAAAGATGAGACGAGGTCCTATAAATAAGTCGTGACACGCTTGAACATCCGATTCCCAAAACCGAATTCAATTTCGTGGTTAAAATCGATCGAACGCGATTTTAGTACAATCTAACCTACCGGGTAGCTTTTAGGGATTTTATCGCGTTTGACCCATGGTCGATAATTTTAGATCCATGTTTGTGTGTCTCCAACTCGTAGGTGACTCTTGGTTGTCGTAAAAATCGCAAGGTTTCAATTACAGGTATTGAGTATAAAATCGACAGAAAATTAGGTTAGTGCCGTTCAACGCGAATTTCGTAATCATGCGGAATCACCCGCAATTCAATTACGTCATTGCATCGAATCGACCTATATCCAATCACATTTCAATTATAACGGTGTTGTATTAACCCGTGCCGATTTTACGACTGAGCGATCGATTTCCGATCGAATTCTCGAGTCTGTCGCGTTTATATCCCTTAACGGTTTCACCTAATAGGTTAGTTAACTTGTGAGTGGCCAACTCAGAGAAATAGGACTATAGGGGCGTCGACAAAATGCTCATATTATATTATCAGGATGGGGTCGACTTTCAGGATGTAACACTTTAGGCCTCAACTCACATTTGATTTTGGCAAGACTAATTGATCTACTTTTATAGCTTTGCTTCTGCAGGGGCAAAAACAGAGGCGCCCATCAAATCAACGATTAGATTTCCAACCCCAGCCGGTCATTTTTGTGTCATCTCCCTCTTCAAGAGGGACAATTCATTGACACCCGTTTGTGAATAACTCTTCTGATGTTCAGAAATTAACATATTTTAAAATACCATTATGTTCACCTCTAACGCTGTTAATAAAGTCTTTTTGAGTAAAAACCATTCATTTGTTCTGAGAGTACAAATTCCATCATATTTAAAATGATGCATGCATTTTCCAATTGGATTTCGCATGATATTTTTGTTTGTCTAAATCACAGATTCCGTTGAGGATTATCAAAATAGACAGTTGAATGAAGAATATAGGATTAATCGAACATGCTGGATGAGGCGCATCAGGGTGATGAAGTGCAAGCCATATCCTACACATAGTCCCCTATCTATACACTTGTGAGATGAGTGGAGAAAATTCCATGTCGGTAGGGTAAAGAGTTCTCTCACGAATGGTACAATAACCAAAACAGTGAGGGGCATTTCACTGCTTACCCCCTTTGAGCCTCATACATTGTGAAGTTTCTTTGATACCCCTGTCAAGAACCACCCCACATTGGGCCAGATTAGAGACGAGGCAGCATCACAAGGTGAAAAGAGGGATAGAAATTTTCTTGCTTGTACTTGCATTAATCTTCGGGTGTCTTTAATGCATATGAACACTTGCGTTAATTTAAGTGCACTAGAATGACAAAGTGCAATTCCTTCTCTATGCACTTGTATCCATTGTACAGCCTAATTGAGTTTGTAATTTCACCATCACATTAAGGCAAAACGGAAGTTATTGCCATGGCCCAGAGTGCAAACAAGAGATAAAGACTCGAGAGTCTAATAGCAATGTTTGCTTGAATTTGTCTAGATCAGTTCCCCAAGCAACAAGAATAAAAACTAGGGGCATTAAAAAAGCAGTGTACCTAGTAAAAGTAAGGTAAATGCCCTTAAATGAAAAACTGGAATAAAAACTAGAGGCATGCACAAGCAGTGTACTTGGTAAAAGCAAGGCCAATGCCCCCCAAACAAAAAAAAATATAGCCATTTGTATTCTTAAGAAAAGTTGCTATTGCGGTTCATAGAGCCTCCATCTGACAGTGAGAAGAAAGATCGGTGACAATGCCAAAAGAATCGCCAACCTCACCCTTTCACACGTGAATCAAGCCTACATTACTTCACATTGTAAAAGTCTCTTCAGACTATGGCACCTTAATTAACGTAGGATTTCATATGTCTATAAGCATCACTCAAAGAAGTATGAGCAAGATTATTCTACCTCTTTTCAAAGGGTTCTTGACTAGTAAACTTGGAGATGATCGTGCGGCAGTTCTTTTAGAAGCCTTGACCCTGATGGTCCCCTTTGATAAGCTGTTGACCAAGCCTACATTACATACCCGGCGAAGACCTCTCATATTGATAAAATCGTACTGCTTGCGAGAATGCTTAAATCCCTGCTGACATGATGAGAGTGAGATAGTGTGGTCCTTACAAATCTTGCATCAATGGTCAAGATAAAACAGTCTTTTCCATGAGAGTGAGCGGAAAGTCCTTTCAGACTAAGAGTCCTTCATCTGGCATACTCAAGACATCCACATTCTAAATGAAGACTGTCTTTCAAATTTTCCCCAGTGGAACTCAGATGATGCAAAATTGACAAAATTGTCATTCATGAATCCATTTAAATTCATGAATTTACAACACGTACAATCATTGTGTGCATATTGTGAGTTGTTTAATAGCAGACATACTTCCAAAGATCAGAGATATCATCAAGTAAGCTTATATCTACCCTTATTTCCAAAATTTTGTCTTTGAGTACCAGCCATCGCTTAGATACTCTGTCTCCTTGACACTTGACCTATTCAAGTTGCCTTCTAAGTTTGGATATTTGTATCCGTCCAAGTATCCCCTTGTCTTTGAGTACCTATCTCTGTCCAGGTACTCTCTCTCATTGACACTCGACCTGTTCAAGTTATCCCCATAGTATGGATACTTGTGACTGCTCAAGTATCCCATTATTGTCAAATACCTGCCACCATCCGAGTACTCCTTCCTATGACACTCGACCTAGCCGAGTT
Source organism: Eucalyptus paniculata subsp. matutina (assembly GCA_017140255.1). Lineage (NCBI taxonomy): Eukaryota > Viridiplantae > Streptophyta > Magnoliopsida > Myrtales > Myrtaceae > Eucalyptus > Eucalyptus paniculata. The sequence goes on from CM029442.1 coordinate 49,407,236, forward strand.
GTTCTCAAAATTGTATCATTGAATACTAGTAAGTGGTCAAGTATTCCACTGCGTTGTGCACCTGCGATTACCCAAGAATGCTCTCTTATCATCATGACACTTGGACTTGCCTGAGTGATCCTAGATTATATCATTAAATACCTGTGTTCATCCAAGCATCTTGTTACTTTGTATACCTGATGCTACCCAAGTGTTTCAGCCCTTTTGAACGCCTACAGCCATCCAGGTAAGTCTCGTGCTACATTCAAATTTATGTTACTAGGAGGTGAAAAACTTTCACAAATATCTTAGGTACGTCCTCGATATTCCCAATCACTAGGAGGTAGAAGATCTTCACGAATATGCGAGGTGCGTCCTCGATATTCCAATTACCAGGTGGGAGACCTTCACAAATATGCAAGACACGTCATCAATATTCCACATACCAAGAGGTGAGAGACCTTCACGAATATCTCAGGTAAGTCCTCGATATTCCATCTACCAGGAGACCTTTGAAAATGACTAGGTATTCTCCACAGTTTGTACTTGTGATCATCCAAGTACCCTTTCAATACTTGCGAACATCCAAGTATCCTCCAAGAGTTTGTACTTGTGATCATCCAAGTACCCCCTCGATACATGCGAACGTCCAGGTATCCTCCAAGAGTTCGTACTTGTGATCATTCAAGTACCCCCTTCGATGCCTGCGAATGTCCAAGCACCCTTCAGAGTTCGTACTTGTGATCATCCAAGTACTCTTTCGATACTTGCAAGCAATCAGATATTCTCTAGCATCTAATACTTGTGATCATCCAGGTGCTCCTTTAACACCTACGAACATCAAGGCACCCTCCAATATTCGTATTTGTGATCATCCAAGTACCCTTTGATACTTGCAAACGACTAGGTCCAGATATCCTCCAGGTTTGTACTCGTAAATATCCAGGTACTCTGTCAACGCCTATGAATGTCTAGGTATCTTCAAAATAGATGCCCTGAGAAAGATCGGCGCATCCCCCGAAAAAAGTCGGGTACCAGTCGGTGTCCTTAACGAAGATTAGGCACCAACAAACAGAAGTCCCAAGAAAGGTCGGGTAACCATCCGGTGTCCTTGATAGAAATCAGGCACCCCACAAATGGATGCCCTATGAAAGGTCTGCGCATCCCCCGAGAAAGGTCGGGTAACAATCCGGTGTCCTTGACAGAAATCAAGCACCCTACAAATAGATGCCCTAAGAAAGGTCGGCACATCCACCGAGAAAGGTCGGGTAACCATCAGGTGTCCTTAATAAAGATCGGCACCCCACAAACAGATGCCTTGAGAAAGGTTGGTGCATCCCCCGAGAAAGGTCGAGTAATCAACCGGTGTCATTGATGAAGATCAGGCACCCACCAAACAAATGCCCTGAGAAAGGTCGGCGTATCCCTCAAGAGAGGTTGGGTAAACAATTTATTGTTTTGATAGGCGACCGAAGAATGATTCGGGTCTTAGGAAAGCAATTTTCCGTCAAGGAAACCAAAGAAAAATTTGGGTCCTAGACAAACCACTCATCGCTCTAACAGGCAACTAGAGAATGGTTCGGGTCCTCGAAAAGAAATTTCCTATCAAAGCGATCGAAGAAATGTTCGGGTCCTAGACAAACAACTTATTGCTCTAACAGGCGACCGAAGAATGATTCAAGTCCTAGAAAAGCAATTTCCCACCAAGGCGATCGAAGAAAGGTTCGAGTCTTGGAAAAGCAACCTCCTCACGTCACCAGGTAAGATGATACATTGACACTTGCCAAACTTGGGGTTTGCAACCTATCACTCATTCTCGATAAGTAACTACATGTATCTTCTTATCTATCTTAGCATGTGTAATGTTATATTGGTCTTTTTCTGCATAGGACAATAGATCCCAAATATATCTACTGCATACATACAGACAGAATTTACATATAAGTTTGTCTTTAAATGCAACCTTTGCGAACTCACATTCAAAGAGGGACAATTGTTGACACCTAAATTTTAATTAACTTTTTAAAATCCTTGCTTTCTTTTTTTTTTTGGATAATAAAAACAAACAAAACAAAAACAACAAAAAGAAAACAAGCAAAAAGAAAACACAAAGAGGCAGCCTGTTGGGGCTGGGCCTTTTGCACCCAACCCCCCCTTTTTTTCCCTCTGCATGGGCCCCAGAGCCTAGGGCCCAGCCATTTTCCCCCAAAGCCCGACCCCCTTTGCTAGTCTTCTTCCTCCTTGGTTTCTTCCCCTGTTTGTCCGTTTCCCCAGCCGGATATGCAGCATGAGAGAGAGAGAGAGAGAGAGAGAGAGAGAGAGAGAGAGAGAGAGAGAGAGAGAGGAAAAGACAAAGGAGAGTTTGAAATCTCTTGACAAGTGGGGCCATCGAACACATGACCTCCAAAGAGTGGAGTAGCTATTTGCTCAGCTGGAGTGTTGGGCCTACCCAATATACTCTTTCAGAGGATATTGGCTAGAACTATCTCTCCATGTAAGATTATAGATCAATCTATTTATCATTTGATATGTGTACAGTAAGATTGACTCATCAATTTTTATTCGATGAGTGGGACTCACTATAACTTGCATGGATGAAGCCTCTATTCCTTTTCCTCTCTCCACTATTCATCTTGCCAAACAAATCCACCGTTTCACCCAAAGTCTCTCTCCTGGGACCATCTTCCACAACAAACCCAATTTTTTTTTTTTTGTCACAATAAAACACGGAAACTTGTCAATAGATAAGATAATCACATTTAACAAAAAGGAAGGAAAGGAAAAGAAAAAAAAAAGAAAAAAAATTAGGAGAAATAATGTTGGAAGATAGTGTGGCTCGAATTCACCTTAGATGGTATAATTAGAGGAATTCTACCATGGCTGTGATCAAAAGGACATTAAATGTATCTAGTATAATCAAGTCTCTAAATCCATTGAATTTTTAATTCTTAGAAATAAAATATATTCATACACTTTACTTAGATGTTTAATTAATATTAATTGATTAGTAGTGGCTCTAAAAGGTAAGATAAATTGAATGTTTAATTGAGTGCCAAGTTGCAGTTGAGCTTGAGAGAGCTTGTGCTAAGTGTAAGTTTAGTAATTTGTCGATTTTCCCTTGACGGTCCATCTTTGGGAAGGACACACATTCTTGTGCCATTATTTTGGAAAAGAAGATATCTATTGACACAAGGAATAAAGACGTGGACTTTTTCTTTTCTTTTTTTATTTGGAAACTTAACATTTTTAGACTAGTTGGCTCATTTGCTCCCATTCGTACCTACGACTGTTGAAAAGCAGTTTAAGATGAAGGTCCACGTCGAGGTCCCATTTCTTTTTTTTCTGTTTTCTTTTTTATAAATAATTTCAAGCAAGGAAATTGACATCAATAATCTTTAAGTTTTGACTTTGTAATATCATCCTTAAAATTTTAATATATTAAATGTGATCCTTGCACTATTTCAGATGTTTAATGTAGTCCTTAAACGTTCAATTTGTTCAATCTAGTCTATTAACTTTCCATAACACAATCATAGAAATTATTTGATATTATTCATAATTTTTCATAATGGTAATTTAACGAAAATTTAGAATACCTTTTTATCTCAATCATTTTCATGAATCAACAAAGTAAATTTGCGCTTAAAATCAAGTAGAAACTAATTTAAAGTCTTATTGGATTACTATATCTACTCTTTCTAGTCTAAGTGTTTTATTAAATATATCTAGGACTGAATTAATTTATCTATATTCACCCGTACTTTTATAGATCTTGTTCCTAAATTTTTACATTAATATAATTTCTACTCTTGTGTGTTTCATGTTGTCTAAAAATAAGGAACAAGATTTTGATTTAGATTAATATATTATGGATATCTATAAATAAATTAATATCGTTTCTAGATATCCTCATGATATTTTTTATTTGGGTCGAAAGATATCCTCATGAGATACATATACATAATAGCAAAATTATCAATTGAGACAGCTCTAAGGAAGTTTATTCTTTTACTATTATAAAGAGCCTGAACTGTTGTAATATTTATAAAGACCAAAAAGGTTGATTCCCCAAAACAATGGAAATGAAACAAGTAACTCTTAAATCTAGGTAATGTTCCAATTATGAAAACTTATTAATATAACCGAAGGACTTAGTTGAACTTGTAATGAAAATTTAAGGGATTAGATTAAATAAATTGAAACTTTAAGAGCTCTATCGAAGTGTGGCTCTTCATATGTGTAGGTTTTGTGTTTTGTTTCATCTCATCCCTTGTTTTGATATGAGCATTGCAAGATATGAATTAAGTTGATTTGTGAATTTTGTATTGGACTCTTGGAATTTTTGTGTTGTTAGATTTATTAGATGCTGAATAGTAAAAAAGATAAAAATTACACCTTAAACGACCAACTTCTCTTCTCTAGTAATTCTCTTATTTTTTTACCATTTTTATTTACTTTTCTTATTGGCACTTTAAATTTATTAACTATTGTATGATATAATCAATCTTTTTTTCGGTGACTTAGAAGCTTTTTTCCATTTAAGTGACACAATATAAAAGTTAGTTGTCACACCCCAAACCCCGAGCGCGCGCCCATCCTTCTTTGTTCGATAAAATTTTACAACTTCCCAGGATGAGTTGCCGACCCTTTTATTTTATTACACATGCGGAAGTGAATAATAGATCCTCTGATAGTACTATCTTGGGATAGCAAAGCAGGACAACAAATTTACAACAGCACACTTTTATAAACAACAAGGTTCAGGTACAAAACGAGTCTAGTCGAAAGCCTACAAAAAGGTCGACTCTCAATAGAGGCTGTCCTATGACATACTAATAAAACACATCCGCCGATCCTCCATACTCCTCCTCCTCAGATTTTAGGGCCTCGATTATCCATGACCACCATATGTGGACCTGAGAATGGTTATATAATAACCAGTGAGACAACATCTCAGCAAGTTCACGCTCTAAACTCCAATTAGGAGGGTAATACGCCCAGAGGTGTCCTAACCACTCAATCACACAATCATAGGGACTTACCTCGCCTTAGATCCAACCTACAGGTCAGTGCAATTTATATCACAAACAGCCATATAGATATGAGTAACAATTAAGCTCCAACAACGAGAACGCCACACTCAATCAATCATGGGTTCCTATTTTATATAGTATATAAAACCATTTTTGGTGAACCTGGCCTATTTTCTTGGCCCAGGGCACCGTGCATTACACTTAAATATTTCCATTAAAATGGTGAACCTGGCCTATTTTCTTCATATTAGAACTACTGGTGAAAATCGTCGTGTGTGGGTACACGGTCAATTCACCCTAGAAGACTGATATCCTTTCTTTTCGAAATCCCACTAGTTTATATAGTATATAAAACCATTTTTGGTGTTTCAAACCCGACACTCGGGATTTTGGATAAATGTCAAAATTCATAAATTTTGGAATAATTAACCCAATTTTCAATAAGCACTCAATTTTCACAATTTAACACTCGATTGCAAAAATTAACCACACCATTGCAATCAGCACGAAATTCCGGTCACCGACTATCCGGTCTAATTTCCGGAAAATAGTTAATAATTAAATAATTATTGAAATTAATTAAATAAATCAATTTAAATTCTAAAAAATACTAACCTAGGCCAAAATCACTAAATTAAGTACCGATACGGACCTGGAAAATTCCCGAACCCTTCTAGATAAGTGGTCTCACTTAATCTAGTTTAACCACCTAACATGCATAAATGAATAATTAAATTTCTAATTTAATCTAACTAACCACCTAATTCCTAATTAAATTAAACTAAACACCCCTTAGGCGTCATTAGCCTACTAAGAAGAGTTTAGTGCATAAACTCACCGGTTTAATGCGGAAACCGGTTCACCACAACGATAGCGCGACGGCAGCCGAAATCCGAATTTTCGGAAGCGTCGACAGACACTTAGGCTAGGCCCAACAGGCCTTGCAAGCCCATAGCAAAATGCTGGGCTTGGGCTGGACTTGCGGTTGTGCTTGGCTTCGTGGGCTTGGGCTTGGAATTAAGCTTCTAATGGGCTAGACCCAAGGCTGAAATTGCGGACTGGATTGCTGAAATTCACGGGCTTGGACTGCTGAATTCTTGGGCCGAAGCTGGGCTGAACTTCGTGGGCTTCAAATGGCGTGGGCTTGGAAATGCAAGTGGGCCGATTCGAGCCGAACTTGGGCTGGAAATTTCGGTGGAATCGTGGGCAGTGAAGCAGCGAAATGGAGCAGAGAGCTTCGGTGGCGGCGTGAGTCTTCAGTGGAGAGGGTAGCAGAGATGAAGCTGACTCTGACCGAGGGATGTTGGCTTGTTCGGCGGATGATTGGAGTGAGGGCATGCAGCAGCGAGATGGAAGGAAGTGGAGGAGAGAAAATGAAAAAGAAAAAGAAGTGGGGAAGGGATGAGTTCGCTGGTGGTGTGCTGGCGTGGGGGTGGTCAAACAGTGGAGAGGAGAATTCCTTCTGTTGACCAAGTGGATGCGTGACAGCAGAGGGGAATTGGGTGGGTGGAAGTGGCGCGGCAAGGCTTCAATGAAGAGGGAAGATGAAAGCAAGGTCAGAAATGCACGGAAACGTGAGGGTGCTTCGGTGATGGGTGTCTTCGAAGGGAGAAGTGAACATGAGGGAGCTGAAGCCGTGAAAAGAGAGAGAGTCGAAGGAGCTGGCGTGCGCAGGAGACCAAAGGAGAAAGAGAAAATCGGATGAGGGAGAGAGAGGCCAAAAAGTCCACATGTTTAGCCAAAAACTTCAATGCTTGGTCCCCTATTTGGTCATCAAGCCTATCTCATTGTCCCCTATTACTTTCTTGCTTAAAAATTCATAAATAATCCAATTTTGGTGACAAAATCCAGCCCTCTTCCTTTAATCCGAATTTCTTAAATTTTGGCTTCAATTTCATCATTGATTTCTCCAAATTGACGTCCGAATTCACCAAGTAAAAAGCTCATAAAATTTCTATAAGTCCCCATCACCGCATAGCTCGGTAAGGAGGTCAACAATCTCATCAATTTTGCCAAACCGAATTTCCGTTATTTTCCGTGATGTCCGAAACAATTTTCCATAGAAAATCCCGGGATCTTCGAAAATTCTTCAGAGAATAAGTCAACATTCCTAAAATAGATCGTGATACGATAGAACTTTCAATTTCTGAAATCGAGTTCAAATTCACAGTTAATTTCACTCCGGCGCGCTTTTAGCGTGACCTAGTCTATCGGGTAACTTTTAGGAATTTTTGGTCCAATTGACCCATGATCGATTTATCTCGAGTCACAATGTACATCTTCGACTCATTGGCGACTCTCGGTTATCGTGAAAATCTCAAAGTTTCAATTACCGACACAAGGTACCCAAAACGACAGAAAATCAATTTAATGATGATCGATGAGAATTTTGCAATCAGGTAGAATCACCCACATTTTGATCACATATCTCAGTCGAATTGACCTATCTCTGATCTTTAATCGATTCTAATAGTGTCGTAATGACATTTGCTTATCAACACGGTCAAGCAGTCGATTCCTACATGGCATTTAGATTTCTTAATTGCTTCCCCAGATAGTCTAATTATCTCGTAAGTGATAAGCTCAAAGAATAGCACTATAGACACGTCAACGAAAGACCTGATTTATTTAATCAAAATCGAAATCTAAAAATTCAGGCTGTCACATTAGTAAATTAAATAAACCAAATATACTTTAATGAATAACTGAAATGAGAGTAATCCCAAATTAGTTTATGATAGGGCTAGTAAGAACACCTAGAGAGGGGTGAATATGTGTTAAATAAGTTTTTGCAAGACTTAACAAGTTAATTCGTCTTTTGAGAATAATAGACTGAAGATGTAAAAGACTAGAGACAGTTATATAAAGTTATGAATTAAAGTAAAGAGTTTAGGGAAAGAGAATTGAAATACAAAGTTTATAGTGGTTCGGCTTAGATCAAACCTACGTCCATTCTCCCGCATTGACAGCCCACTGGCTGGATTTCACTAAGAACCAAAAGAGATTTTACAGCTTTACGTCCATGATTCCACAGTGTAAAAACTCTACCACACTTCTTCAAGGTTTCAAAAGTATTTAATCTCTCTTTTGAGTACAACTTAAGCTCAGCGATTGAGGTAGCAAAGAACTAAAAGTTTCAGACTTTGGAATTTTTCTTTCGCGCACCCACTCGAATAACTAGAGCGTCTTCCTTATATACTTCTCTATACCCTTATAACCGTTGGCACTTTCCAAAGGAGTTATTCCAATCTTCCCATTGGACATAATCAATTAGGGAATCTCGAGTTATTTAAGGAATGTGATGATAGCCCACAAATCCTGCTCGCCCATACAATCAGGATCTAAGTTTTTATAAGTAGAACCTTCTAAGTATACTTCACCAATCAACAAATCTAATTATCCGAATTGATTTCAATAAGAATAATAGATCACGAGATGCTATCACCAGCCATGAGTCTTCTTCAACCGTACGAACCAAATCTTTAAAGATATATTTGCATCTGGACAAGTTTTCTTCATCGGATAAATCTTTTCTTCGTCAGTCTTGAGACTATCGGTGATGGTAGACTTTAAATCTTGAGTCTAGAGGTCTTCAGACTTTGATGATAGAGTCTGCAAATCTTTAGACTAGACTGATTGAAATGTTTTGTCAGCTTCAAAACAAGTAAGGAAGTTTTCTCCAACAATCTCCCCATTTTTTATGGTGACAAAACTTTCCCGTAGATTTGAACACTTTTATCCTGCAAAACAACACTTAAGCAAAACAAGATATCTCATAAAAGATAAGTAGATTTGGATATGGATAGCAATGATTCTGCAACCACAGAAAATATGTTAGTCCTGCCAAACAACTATCCTTTCCATAATCATCATGGCCTAAGTTACTGCAAGCATCAAAAGATCAAATCAAACAGTCCAAACCACAACCAAACAAAAGATAAGTCCAATCCCAAAAACACAGTCCAAAGTCAAATCAAAATCAAATCTACATCAAACTTCTCCCCCTTTTTGTCAACAGCAAAGGGTGGAGAACAAATAAAAAGAGTTGTTTGAAAATAGAGTCAGAATCATGGCTGTTTTGGAAGGCGAACAAGCTCAAACTCTTCCATAGAATTCACTGTCTTCTCAAGCTTGGCAAAACTCTGCTTCAGTGACTGAAAATCTTCACCCTGCATAGTAGACTGCACTTGATTTTTCAGGGCATTTAATTGATTGTGCAAAGACAATGAAGTGGCCATGAAAGCATTCTTGAAATCATGCATCTCATACCCCCATAGCATATTGTTGTTTCCTTACATCCAATAAGATGTCTAGCAGTCTTGAAAAGTCTACTGCTTGTTCTGTTGCAGCACTAGGTCCAACCAATTCTATTCCGGGAGCTTTGAGAATGGATGGATCTTCAGCAGATTATCCACCATGACTATGAATGGATGCTTCTGGATAATGAGAGGCGTACACATCCTTTGGATCTGCAGCGGAGCGACTCACATCACTAGTAAGGATAGGTGAAGAAGTACATTTTTGTTCAATAGCTCCCCCTATTTGTTTGCTCTTAGGAGGAGTACAAAAATCTTCTTCTAGTGCAGCTTCAACTTCAGAGTGATGTTTGTTTGCGTCATGTGCTCCAGCAGTTCTAGTGTCAGCCATCTCAGAGTCACTTGATAAGGATACAACCAAAGTTGGCTCAAACGAGTCTTCGTGATCCTGTTCTATCTCATCTTCTCTTCCTTTTTCTCCTTCTTCTCTTCTTTCTTCTTCTTCTTTCTCGTTTCTTCCTTTCTCTCCTTCTTCTTCTCTTCTTGCTTCCTCTGTCCTCCTCTGTTCTTCATCTTCCTTTTCTATCTCTTCTCTTTCTTTTTCTCATTCTTCTAGCTCTTCTCTTGACTCTTGAAAGCTGACAAAACTCTTCAAGTTTCTTAAGGCTAAAAGAGTCATTTCTTCCTCATCCTCTTCATCCTGCAAGATGAGAACTCTCTTCCTCTTCGCTGGAGCATCCATGGGCTCTTTACCATTTCTCTTGGCTGCAGCATAGTCTTGTTTAGCTTTAACATGAGACTTCTCCTTCATGCGCTCTAACACATTGTTAAGCTCTTTCAAACGCATCTTTGTGACCATTTTAAATCTAATCACCATTGGAGAAATATTTGTCAAACATAACGGTGCAGGAATGTGAATTTTAAAATGTCTAAAAAGGTGCGTGATAAGAGCAGAATAAGAAAGTTGTCCCTTATCTTTCACCACTATCCTGTACATGTGAAACAGGATGTTGTGAGGCAGAGAGAATCTGTAGCCAATATTGATCGCAAACATCAGCTTTGCTTTTGATCGAGAGACATCAGTCTTAGATGTCGATTTTGGCTAGATGCAGTTGATAACAATTTTGTGCAGTAAGACATTTGAGGCATTCATCCTAGAGTAGGATATTTTGTCTTCAGCATCTTTGTCTTTAACCAATGCCAGTGTAGCATGTGCAACTGACACGCTAATCGGTTAAAAACTCGCTCTTTCCACCCCAATTAGGTCAGCCAACGTGTCCACATCCACCAAAAACTCTTTGTCCTTGATTGTGAAAGAGAAACTGTTTGCATCCATAAAAGATAAATTCGAGTAAAAGTAGGCAGTGAGTTCTGGATAGGCAAGTGTAGATTCAAAACAGAAGCGCTCCAATTGAAGACCTGTTAGCTTCTCTCGCAGATTGACTTTCACCAAATCGAGAAAATCAAAATCAACACTTCTAGGGTTTATCACCCCTCTTTTCAACAATCTTGAATAAACTTTCTTGTGCTCTTTAGAGCAAAAAATGCTCTCTCCATTTCCTCTAGCATTAACAGCCACTCCCATCATTGGCTGAAAGTGCGTAAACATCTGTTCATCGTGTCCTGTCCTTGAGGTTGATTTGCAGTACCATAAAATGGGTCACTCGAAAAATTTGTGAAGGTCCTTTCAGCCGTCCCTCTCTCTACAACTCCTAACTTTTTCATCTCTCGCAAAAATAAAGTTTCGTTCTTGAAACCTCTATCTCTTAAAAATTCATCAATCAAAGACATCGTTGTTCCTCCTTGCTTCAAATTAGAATAAAGCTTGAAAGTAACCTTAGGAGTTAGCGTTTCTTACTGGTTCAACTTCTTCCAAAATTTCTTCTTTTGGATGAGTCGGTGGAGAAGATTGACGTTGTTGAGAAGGTTGTTGCTGACTCGGTCGCTGTGGTGGAGAATAATCTTCTTCCTCAATTAGATCGAAATGCGTAGGACCCTCAAGCATGTGACGTGGTCCCTTGCTTGCAATTCTTGAAGACTTTCTTGAAGACATTATTGCTTTGAGGGAGAAATTCACAAACTTGTTAGAAAAAGGAGAAACTTTTTGGACAAATCGAGAGTGAAAGTGAAAGCAAGTGGGAGTTTCATATTCTAGGGTTTGAGTGAAAACGAAGAAGACGAATCTCTACGGTATATAAAGCAAGTGAAGCGAGGCAAACGAATCGTCATAAAAGGAAAAATAAAAATGCCTTTTCAAAAATGAATAACCGTCTTTTCGAAAAAGAATAGCCATCTTTTCCAAAATTAATAATTGCCTTTTTTAAAATTGATAACTGCCTTTTTGAAAAAGAATAAAAACTACTAATTCAAAAACTTGAAAGATTACTTCAATCAATTAGCGATTAATAAGTAAACGTACATCTTCAAGTCTTTATCCAAAAGTTAAATTACTAGTACCGAAATAACTTACAGTTGTAACTCTTGGTCTTCTGAGTCTAAGCACCTTCAGACTTTATCTCTGAGTTTGAGCTCCTTCAGACTTTACTGAAAAAAGGATGTGATGTTCAGTTTGGTGCGAACAGACTCAAATAGTCTTTTCTCAAGTGGCTTTGTACATATGTCCACCAGTTGATTCTTTGAATCAATGAATTGGATCATAACTTATCCATTTTGAACATGATCTCTAATAAAGTGATGTCGAATTTCTATGTGCTTTACTCTTGAATGAAGAATTGGATTCTTTGTGAAATTAATTGCACTGGTGTTGTCACATTTGATCTGGGTGCATGAGTCTTCGATTTCAAAGTCTCTCAGTTGTTGTTTTATCCATAAGATTTGAGAACAGCAACTTCCAAAGGCCACATATTCTGCTTCTGCTGTTGAAAGAACTACAATATTTTGTTTCCTTGAGAACCATGATACTGTCATGTTTCCCAGCAATTGACAAATATTGGAAGTACTATTTTTATCAACTCTACAACATGTTAGATCTGCGTCTGAATATCCAAGGAAAGTAAAGTCTCCATCTTTGGGATACCACAGACCTAACTTTGAGGTAGTTGCAACGTATTTGATGATGCGTTTTACAGCACTTAGATGAGATTCTTTGGGATCATATTGAAATCTAGCACAAATGCAAACACTAAACAATATGTCAAGTCTAGAAGCAGTAAGATAAAGAAGTGAAACAATAATACTCCTGTAGAGCTTCTGGTCAACTTTCTTTCCTCCTTCATCTTTGTCCAGCTTCGAAGAACTTGACATTGGTATCTCAGTCTTTTTACAATTCTCCAATCCGAACCTTTTAACGAGTTCTTTTGCATATTTTTCTTGGTGAATGAAGATTCCTTCCTTCAATTGTTTCACTTGTAATCCAAGAAAGAAGGATAGTTCACTCATCAGGCTCATCTCAAATTCATCCTCCATAGACTTAGAAAGCTTCTTGCATAGGTTTTCGTTAGGTGATCCAAATATAATATCATCAACATAGATTTGAACAAGTAGAAAGTTTTTACCTTCTCTTTTAATAAATAAGGTAGTATTCACTTTTCCTCCGACAAAACCATTTTGAATAAAAACTTACTTAACCTGCCGTACCATGCTCGAGGTGCTTGCTTTAATCCATATAGAACTTTTTTCAGTCTGAATACTGAGTCTGGTTTCTTTGGGTCTTCAAATCCGAGAGGTTGTTCCACATAGACTTCTTCTTGGATAAATTCATTTAGGAATACACTTTTGACGTCCATTTGGAATAAGCTGAAATTTTTATAACAAGCAAAAGCAAATAATAATCTAATTGCTTCTAACCTTGCTACTGGTGCGTAGGTCTCATCATAGTCTATCCATTCTTCTTACATATATCCTTTGGCCATGAGTCTTGCTTTATTCCTGATCACTTTTCCTTTTTCGTCCAATTTGTTCCTGAAAACCCATTTAGCTCCAATAATGGATTTACTTTTTGGTTTAGGAGTTAATTCCCAAACATCATTAATGCTAAACTGTCTGAGCTCTTCTTGCATAGCTTCAATCCAGCTTTCATCAGTTAAAGCTTCTTCTATGTTTTTGAGTTCTATTTTAGAAATAAGTGCCACGGCACTAGACTGTTCTTGCTTTTTGGATCTGATGCGAATTCCTTCATCAATGTTACCGATGATGAGTTCTTTGGGATGACTAGACTTGTGCTTCTAGTTACTGGTTTGTCTAACAGTTTGCTAATCTTCTACTTCAGTTGATTCTTCAACATCTGTTCGTTGTTGTTCTTCTTCTGAGGTTTGAGTCGCTTCAAGGGAGGTAGACTTTGTAAAGTCTGGAGCAGGTTCAGATTTTTTAGATTGAGTCTGAATCAGTTGATTTTGCAAAAAGTCTTGGAATTGTTGCAGAAATCTTCTTGAAGTGTTTTGAAGCTGACAAAACGTTTCCATCAGTCTAGTCTGAAGGTTCGCAGACTCTGCCACTTAAAGTCTGAAGACCTCCGGACAACCAGACTTAAGACTCAAAGTCTATCCTCATTGACAGTTTCTAATTCGTTGAAGAAAGGCTATCCAGAACTGGATGTTTCATTAAGGATATGACCTTATCGACTGGAGAAAATCTCTTGGCTGGATGTGACATAACGAAATTCTTTGATTGATTGAGATTGAAGATCCGATGATTGGCAAAACATTCGTGGAAGGTTCTACTTATGAAAACTGAGATCCTGATTGTATGGGCGAACAGGATTGATGGGCTATCGACATATTCCTTTAATAACTCCAATGATCTCCCTAATTGATTCCGTCCAACGGTTAGATTGGAGGAATTCCTTTGGTAAGTGCCAACGGGTATGATGGCATGAAGGAGTATATAAGGAAGTCGTTTTAAGTTGTTCAGGAGGTGTGCGATAGAAGAATTCCAAAGTCTGAAGCTCCTTGTTGTTTAGTCAATTCATTTGAGCCAAAACTTGTACGCAAAAGAGAGTTTATACTTGTGAGAGTCCTTGAGGAAGTGTGGTAGAACATCTACACTGTGGAATCAAGGAAAGACTGTGCTGTAACATCTCTTTTGTCCATAGTGAAATCCAGCCGGTGGGCTGTCAGTGCGGAAGAGTGGACGTAGGCTTAGAATAAGCCGAACCACTATAAACCTCGTGTTCAATTTTCTCTTCCCTACTCTTTACTTTACTTTGATCGTACTTTATCTTGTTAATCAAAAGAGAACTCCCTTTCTATCGATTGCTTAGAATTGCTTCTGTATCTCGAAAAATTATTTGTGCACCTATTCACCCCCCTCTAGGTGCTTATACTAGCTTCTCAATTGGTATCAGAGCTCGTGTACTCACTTTATTTGAAGTGTTTTACTTCAGAGTTAAAGATTCATGGCTAGTATGTTGGCTCCAGGGCTAGTAGAAGGGCAAAGCAATACCAGACCGCCTTACTTTGATGGAAAGGACTACAACATATGGAAAAACAAGATGAAGGCGTTCCTAAGATCAAAAGATCCTCTGGAATGGGACGTTGTAGAAAAAGGAATCATTCCTAAAGCTACACCGGTTTCAGAAAGAGGAAAAGATACTGTTGAGTCTAGCGAAATGACTCAAGAAGAGAAAATCAAGAGACAAGCTCTTGATGCAAAAGCAATTTATTCATTATACTGTGCTTTATCACCTACTGAATATAACATAATATCTTCTAAAAACATTTTTTGTGCAACCTAGTGTAAGTCTGGACGGGCGGGCGGAATGGATGAGCAAAGGGTGCCATGGACTGAGGAAGATCCCGAGTCTCATCTAAGGGTCTCTTGCAAGAAGAAGGGCTTTGCCTTTGCTAGTGCCATCGTATAATAAGATCCAGAATCTTACTCTATCAATCGTGCCATTTTTTAAAAAGACCGGGAAAATTTTCTTACATCGGATCTCCCTTCGTGAATTACCCCTCAAAGATGGCAAAAAGTACTGGAGCTCCTCACTAAGATTTCTTAAAAGAAGGGCTACGCGCGAAAGCAAGACTTGCACACCAGAACGGGCAATCTACAGCCAAAGAAGTCTGGGATAGGTTACACATTACTTATGAAGGAACCGATCGAGTGAAAGAGACAAGAATCAACATCCTTCTTGGTCAATACGAAGCTTTCAGAATGAAAACAGGAGAATCTATAACTGACATGTTTAGTCGTTTTACAGATATCGTGAATGGTCTTGAAAATCAAGGTCAACCAATTTCTGATCCCATGAAAGTAAACAAGCTACTGCGTGGACTATCCAAGGATTGGAATCACATAAAGACCTCAATCAGAGAGACCCAAAGAATCATGCCACTGTCTGTTGATGAGTTGGTTGGAACTCTTCAGTCTTATGAAGTAAAACGAATCAATGAAGACGAAGACCCTAAAGGTAAGAAATCCATTGCATTAAAATCTAATGATGATTCTGATGTTTTAGATTCTGGAGACGATATGGATGATGAGAAGCTTGCCCTCATGATAAGAAGATTCAGAAAGCTGAACAGAAAAGGAATAAGGTTTTATTCAAACAAACAAAGTTTTCAAAGGCAACAGACCAAGTCTATTGATGATGATGAATCAAACCAAGTTGTAGTCTATTTTGAATGTAAGAAAAATGGACACATCAGACCCAACTGTCCTCTTCTAAGGAAGAAGAAAGGAAAAGCTGAAAAGTCTCGAAAGGCTCTCAAAGCCGAAACCTGGAGTGATACAGAGTGTGAAGAAAGTGATGATGATTATGCCAATTTATGTCTGATGGCACAATCAGACTCAGACTCAAACTCTGAATCAGACTTAGATAGTGAATTTGAGGTAAGTAATTTTAAAATCCCTGTCAAAATTTCTAAGTACATTGATGAATTGTGTTTTAGTCTTAAGACTTCTCTTAAAAGAATTTCTGAACTCAAAAAGGAAAATTCATCTTTAAAACAACGAGAAAATGTTTTGGAAGAAAAAGTGAAATGCTTAGACAAAAATGTTTCTTCTCTTAAAAAAAGTGAAGAAAGTCTTTTAAAAGAAAATGCATTCTTCAAAAATGATATCTCAAATATTTCAAAAAGATTTACTTTAGGATCTGAAATGCTGGAAAAAATTCTTTCTGTTCAAAGACTTTATTTCAATAAATCTGGTTTGGGAATGACTGCTGAAACAATTCCTTTAATCGATTTTCCTAAAGTGAAAGAAAGAATCAAAAAAAGACCCTCAAGAGATGCTTACAAAAATCATTTTAAAATGACCTTTGTAAAACCAGTAGGTCGCAATGCTCTCAGATGTTCAAAGTGCAATAGTGCAGATCATTTTGAAAAAGATTGTCCTATGGTTTGGAAACCCGTCAATAAAGTCTCGGGCAAAAACCGCATATTATACTAATTCAAAAGGACCCAAGAAAATTTGGGTACCAAAGAAAGTTTAAGTTTCTTTTTTAAATGCAAGTCACTATCAAGAGAAATGTAAAATGGTATCTGGATAGTGGATGCTCAAGACAAATGACAGGAGATTCAAAATGCTTCATAAAGCTTGTTCAAGTGAATGGTGGAAAAGTCTCTTTTGGAGGAAACAGTAAAGGAAAAATTGTGGGATTTGGAACGGTAAAGATTGGAAATCCCACAATAAGCAATGTTTCTTTAGTTGAAGGGCTCAACTACAATCTGCTTAGCGTCAGTCAACTGTGTGATGCCCGTTTCAGAATCTACTTTCAAGAGGGGATTTGTTCAGGAACCAGTAAAGACTCTACTCAGTCATTTATGGGTCCAAGACATGGAAATATCTACCTCTTGGATCTGAAACCAGATGAATCACGATGCTTAATTTCAATCCAAGACGAAGCAAGTTTATGGCACAGAAAACTTGGGCACATCAACATGAAGCAGATAGCCAAAATTTCAGCAAAGAAGCTTGTTCATGGTCTGCCCAATTTATCATACCAAAAGTCTGATCTATGTACACCATGTATATTGGGGAAACAGGCAAGAAATTCCTTTAAACCAATAAATCAAGTTTCCACTAACCGTGTACTGCAGCTCTTGCATATGGATCTCTTTGGACCAACAAGAACACAAAGCATTGGAGGTAAGAAATCTTGCCTAATAATTGTGGATGACTACTCATATTTACTTGGGTATATTTCTTAGCAAGTAAGTCTGAAACTTTCTCTTACTTTGAAAAATTTGCTAAGAAAGTTCAAAATGAAAAAGGATATGTTATTTCAAGTATAAAAACAGACCATGGAGATGAATTTGAAAATCAAGATTTTACAAAATTTTGTGACGAATCTGGTTTTTAGCATTTGTTCTCCTCTCCATATACTCCGAGCAAAACGAAGTTGTGGAAAGGAAAAATAGATCTCTTCAAGAAATGGCTAGAACTCTTTTAATTGAAAGCAATATCTCTTCACGATTTTGGGCTGAGGCAGTTTCAACATCATGTTATATTATCAATAGAGTTTTTCTAAGACCTATTCTTGAAAAAACTCCCTATGAATTGTTCAAAGAAAAGAAACCTATTGTCTCATATTTTCATGTATTTGGATGCAAATGTTTTATATTGAAAAATGCAAACGATCGAGTTGGTAAGTTTGAAGAAAAGTCATATGAAGGAATCTTCCTTGGATATTCAACCTCAAGCAAAGCGTACAGAGTCTACAACAAGAAGACTCAAACTGTGGAAGAATCAATGAATGTCAAATTTCAAGATTCTATTCAAAATGAATCTATTCAGACTCATCTTGAAGAATCGGAACCTGCTCCAGACTCTACAAAGTCTAAATCCCAAGCAGCAGCTCAGACTTTGAAGGAACAGCAACAAGTTTCTGTTGAAGGTTCAGATGAAGGAAGTAATCATCAATCTGACAAACCAAACAACAACTGGAAGCATAAGTCCAGTCATCCCAAAGATCTTATCATTGGCGACATCAATGAAGGAATTCGCACAAGATCCAAAAGGCTCGAAGAGTCTAGTGCTGTGGCTCTTATTTCTGAAATAGAACCCAAAAGCATAGATGAAGCTTTATCCGATGAAAGCTGGATTGAAGTCATGTAAGAAGAACTCAGACAATTCAAAATTAATGATGTCTGGGAGTTGACTCATAAACTAAAAGGTAAATCTATTATTGGAGCTAAATGGGTTTTCAGGAATAAGATGGATGAGAAAGGAAAAGTAATAAGAAACAAGGCAAGACTCGTGGCCAAGGGATACACGCAAGAAGAAGGAATTGAATATGACGAGACTTACGCACCGGTAGCAAGGTTAGAAGCAATTCGTTTATTACTTGCATTTGCTTGTCATAAAAATTTCAGGTTATTTCAAATGGATGTCAGAAGTGCCTTCCTAAATGGATTTATCCATGAGGAAGTCTATGTGGAACAACCACCCGGGTTTAAAGACCCAAGAAAACCAGACTCAGTATTCAGACTCAAAAAGGCTTTGTATGGCTTAAAACAAGCACCTCGAGCTTGGTACGACAGACTGAGTAAGTTTTTAATTCAAAATGGTTTGGTGAAAGGTAAAGTAGACACTACTCTTTTTATTAAAAGAGAAAGTAAGAGTTTTCTGCTTGTGCAAATATATGTCGATGATATTATTTTTGGATCTTCTAATGAAAGTCTATGCAAGAAATTCTCTAAGACTATGCAGGATGAATTTGAAATGAGTATGATGGGCGAGTTAACCTTCTTTCTCGGACTTCAAATAAAGTAATTGAAGGAATGAACTTTTATTCATCAAGAAAAATATGCTAATGATCTTGTCAAAAAGTTTGGACTGGACAATTGCAAAAAGGCTGACATTCCAATGTCAAGTTCCCTGAAAATAGACAAAGATGAAGGAGGAAAGAAAGTCGACCAAAAATTATACAGGAGCATCATCGGTTCACTCCTTTATCTTACTGCTTCTAGACCTGACATTTTGTTTAGTGTTTGCATTTGTGCTAGATTTCAAGCAAATCCTAAAGAATCTCATCTGAATGCTGCAAAGCGAATTATCAAATATATATCATCAACTTCAAGCTTTGGTCTTTGGTATTTAAAAAGGGGAGACTTTACTCTTCTCGGATACTCAGACGCAGACCTTGTCGGATGCAGAGTCGATAGAAAGAGCACCTCGGGTACCTGTCAATTACTTGGAGAAAGGACAGTGTCTTGGTTTTCAAGAAAGCAGAGTACAGTGGCTCTCTCTACAGCAGAAGCAAAGTATGTAGCTCTTGGGAGTTGTTCACAAATTTTGTGGATAAAACAACAACTAAGAGACTTTAGAATTGAAGATTCATGTACGGAGATTAATTGCGACAACACCAGTGCAATTAATCTTACCAAAAATCCAATTCTTCACTCAAGAGCAAAGCATATAGAGATTCGACATCACTTCATTAGAGATCAGGTTCAAGATGGAGAAGTCTCAATTCAATTCGTTGATTCAAAGAACCAATTGGCGGATATATTCACAAAGTCTTTGGAGAAAAATCAATTTGAAACCATCCGTTCTAGACTCAATACTTTGAGGTTTGAGGAAATCAAAGTCTGAAGACTCTCAGACTCAGACGTATAAGACCATGACTGTAAGTTATTCTCTCTCTAGAATCTAATCTTGAAAAGGTACGATTGACAAACTGTGTTTGATTATTGCTATATTTAATCGACGTAATTATTGCATTGGTTCTTTTTCAAAAAGGAAGTTATTTTTGAAATGATTATTTTCGTGGAAAAAGTAGTTATTTTTAAAAAAACCTTTTCACTTTCTATTACACCGTTTGGCATTCCCTCGTTTCGACTGAGTTATAAACAGTCGGTTTCTCTTCGTTCAAAACTCTAAAACCCTAAGAAGCTTCGATCCTCCATTCCTGTTTTTCTTCTCTTGTTTAATCTTCGAAAAAGTTGTCATCTTTCTTGGGAAAGTCAAGCAAGGAATCTCTCAAAGACTGGAAAAGATGTCTTCTTCAAGAAAGTCATCAAGGACTGCAAGCAGGGGACCACAAAGAATGAGTGAGGGGCCTACTCATTTTGATCTTACTGAGGAAGAGGAGATACCGAGTCCGCATCAGAGTCGGCAACATTCTCAACTGCGTCACTCTCCATCATCTACTCCACAAGGTGTGGGTCATCAACCGGAGGAAGAAATCATTGAGGATGCCGATCTAGTAAGAGTACAAAAGCCTTCTTTTATTTACAAGTTTTATTGTGCCTTGAAAAGCATTGGTACTCCGTTGAACTACGTAGATAGTTTTCTTAAAGACAAAGGATATGGAAACGAGTATATCCTTTTGCAAAAAATGGAGAATTTGGGAATTGCTCTCAAAGGGAAGGTTGAGGAAGCTCTTGCAAATCTTCCAAGTGATCATCGTGTTGGAGGATTTAATCCGATAGATGGAAATGATGATGACAAACTGTTTAGCGAATTTCAACCTAGGATGGGTGTTGCAGCGGAGGTTCAAGGAAAAAGGTCGGAGTTGTTTCGATCAAAGAAACAGAAGGATTTATACTCCAAGTTATTGAAACGCGGAGTGATAAACCCTAGAAGTGTTGATTTTGACTTCTTGGATGCTCTGAATGTGAACTTGAGAGAAAAATTCAGTCTGCTTCAACTTGAGCAATTTTGCTCCGATGCCACTGAAGGATATACTCAATTGACTGCATATTTCTATTCAAATCTAAGCTTCTTGGATGCGAATAGAATATCTTTCAGTGTCCTAGACAAGGACTTTGTGGTTGATGTAGATATGCTGGCGGACGTGATTGGAGTTGAAAGAGGAAGATATCAACCAATCAAGGTTTCAACTGCTGGTGCTACATTAGAGCTTGTCAAAGACAGAAGCACAGAAGGGAGAATTACCTACTCAAGAATGCGTGCGAACAACATCTTGCTGCACAAAATTGTAATCAACTGTCTCAGACCGAAGTCAATCTCCAAGACATATGTGTCTAACTCTGAGGCAAAACTGATGTTCGCAATCATCAAAGGAAAAAAGTTCTCTCTCCCGCATACCATTCTCTTCCACATGTATAGAGCAGTGGTAAATGACAGAGGTCAACTTCCTTATCCAAGTCTTGTGACAAAGTTATTCAGACATCTGAACATTCAGCCTCCACAAATTCTCTGTGTTCGATCGTGCGATCATATAGTGATAGGACTGAAAATGATTACAAAAATGCGTCAAAATGAACTAAGCAAGGCGTTGGAGAAATTCAAGGAGAAGACCCTAGTTAAATCTCATCAATCCTCTTCATCAAAAAGGAAAGGAAAGGAGCCCATGGTTGCTCCATCCAAGAAAATGAGAGCTCTCATTGTTGAAGATGAAGATGATGAGGAGAACATTACCATTTCTGCAATGGCTTCAAAGAATTTGTGTTGTTCTGTTCCAGAGAAAGAATCAGAACAAAGGGCAAAGGAAAGAGAAGAGCAAGAAGCAGAGGAGAAGGAAAGAGAAGAAGAAGCAGAGAAGAAGGAAGAAGAAGAAGCAGAGGAGAAGGGAGAAGCAGAGCAAGATGCTGAGAAAGAAAAAGAAGAAGAAGAGAGAAATCAAGAAGAAGGAGAATCTGAGCGACGATCTTCTCCACCTGAAGGCATAACCACAGGGGGAGATCAAGAGAAAAGAGGAAAGTCCTCTTATTCGGCTGCGAGTGAGGGAGTCAGTCGCTCTTCAACAGAACCAGAGGACATCTATGCCTCACAATTTCCAGAGGAAGGTCATGATGTATCTTCGCCAAATCTGCTTGATTACGCTGATCTACCATCGTCTGCATTTACTCCGTCAGACCGTGCTGAAGCTAGTACGCAGACTGATAATACAATAGATTTTCGCGGAATTATGGACATTCTCCTGGAAATGAAAGGTCAAATTTATGCTCTGGGATGCGAGATTTAAAACTTGCAAATCGCAGGTCAAGCTTCTTCAGGCTCATTGAATGACCATATCCAAGCCCTCTCTGTTCAGATTCAGGCCAATGCCAAGGGTGAGGAAGTTGTACAACTGAAGGAAGACTTGAAAAGGCTGGAAGGAATCGTTCAGTCTATGGGAGATTTCCAGCTTGTCCGCGTTCCCAAGCATTTTTGACTTAACTCATCTCAACCTTTTTTATGCTGACAAAAAGGGGGAGAGATGCAGGATTTGAAAAACTTTGATTGAATTTTTAAATCGTTTGGATTGTGACTTTGTGTCTGAGTGTGTAGACTGAATTTGGATTTGTTTGGATTTGAACTTATTTGAACTTGACTGCTTTGATATCTTATGGATGGCTATATTGCATACTAGACTAACCTATTTTCTGTGGTTGCAGATTCTAGTGTTATTCATTTAGCCATTTATCTTTATAAGATATGCATATATGTTTGAGAAATATTTTACAGGTCAAAGTTATTCAAATCTGCAGGAAATTTTTGTCACAATCAAAAAGGGGGAGATTGTTGGAGAAATCTTCTTGAAGTGTTTTGAAGCTGACAAAACGTTTCCATCAGTCTAGTATGAAGGTTCGCAAACTCTGCCACTTAAAGTCTGAAGACCTCTGGACAACCAGACTTAAGACTCAAAGTCTATCCTCATTGACAGTTTCTAATCCGTTGAAGAAAGGCTATCCAGAACTGGATGTTTCATTAAGGATAGGACCTTATCGACTGGAGAAAATCTCTTGGCTGGATGTGACATAACGGAATTCTTTGATTGATTGAGATTGAAGATCCGATGATTGGCAAAACATTCATGGAAGGTTCTACTTATGGAAACCGAGATCCTGATTGTATGGGCGAACGGGATTGATGGGCTATCGACATATTCCTTTAATAACTCCAATGATCTTCCTAATTGATTCCGTCCAACGGTTAGATTGGAGGAATTCCTTTGGTAAGTGCCAATGGGTATGATGGCATGAAGTAGTATATAAGGAAGTCGTTTTAATTTGTTCAGGAGGTGTGCGATAGAAGAATTCCAAAGTCTAAAGCTCCTTGTTGTTTAGTCAATTCATTTGAGCCAAAACTTGTACGCAAAAGAGAGTTTATACTTGTGAGAGTCCTTAAGGAAGTGTGGTAGAACATCTACACTGTGGAATCAAGGAAAGACTGTGCTGTAACATCTCTTTTGTCCATAGTGAAATCCAGCCGGTGGGCTGTGAGTGCGGAAGAGTGGACGTAGATTTGGAATAAGCCGAACCATTATAAACCTCGTGTTCAATTTTCTCTTCCCTACTTTTTACTTTACTTTGATCGTACTTTATCTTGTTAATCAAAAGAGAACTCCCTTTCTATCGATTGCCTAGAATTGCTTCCGTATCTCGAAAAATTATTTGTGCACCTATTCACCCCCCTCTAGGTGTTTATACTAGCTATCTCAGGAATTTGACGTTCATAGATTCTTCCACAGATTGAGTCTTCTTATTGAATACTCTGTAGGCTTTGCTCGTGATTGAATATCCAAGAAAAATTTCTTCATCTGACTTTTCTTCAAACTTACCAGTTCTATCATTTGCATTTTTTAAAGTAAAACATTTGCAACCAAACACAAAGTAAGAAACAATTGGCTTCTTTCCTTTGAATAACTTATAAGAAGTTTTCTCAAGAATAGGAAATCAGCCCATGTGCTTCATGCGAGCAACTCTTTCTCGGTTTGGCTACTAAACCCCTTCGGGTTATCCTGCACTTGGAAGAAGAAGTAGAAAAAGGAAGAAGGAAGCGGAGCAGTTTCGAGTGAATGGATATTCTAAGATAGAACAAGAAAAGTTGAATCTGATTAATTCAACTTATAAGACCTTGGAACAATTAGAAAATTACAAAAACGAAACTATTCATTTTGAATAGCAAAGAGCGATTAATCAAGTCCGACAACGGGTTTTCCAACAAGCCTTACAAGAAGCTCTAGGAACTCTGAATAGTTGTTTGAACAACGAGTTACATTTACGTACTATCAGTGCCAAATATTCCTATTTTCCATTATTCCAATGAAATCGATTCTAAAAATGAGAAATCAACGAACAAACAAAAAAAAGTAAGTAAACCTAGCCCATTAAATCATCACTATATCCACTATTCTGATATTCAAATTCGATAGAGAAAAAATTGTAAGATTGGATCTTTTTTTATTTATATGGACTCCACAAGAATCTGTCGGTATTCCCGATTCCATATTCACTCTATCAATAAGCGAGCAGATCTGGTGTATCATAAGAGATTTGCCTTTTCTTGAAATCTCTCTTCTGATTCAAAATCGTGGTGTAACGTTTAATAATATAACATATTGTAGAAACTGCTTCAGCCCAAAAAACGAGAAAAAATATTACTTTCAATTAAAAGGGTTCTTGCAATTTCTTGCAAAAATCTTTTCTTTTTTCCAGAACTCCATTTTGTTCTTGAGTGTATGGAGAGGAGAAAACATGCTAAAATCTAGATTCATCACAAAATTTAGCAAAGTCTTGATTTTCAAACTCACCTCCATGGTCTGTCCGTATGCCTGAAATAGCATATCCTTTCTCATTCTGAATTTTCTTGGCAAACCTTGAAAAGTGAAAAAAAAAAAAAGTTTCAAACTTACTTGCCAAAAAGTAAACCCAAGTGAATCGAGAATAATCATCCACAATTACTAGGCAATATCTCTTTCCACCAATGCTTTGAGTTCTGGTTGATCCAAAGAGATCCATATGCACAAGCTGCGAAACATGATTAGTAGAAACTTAATTTATTGGTTTAAAAAAACTTCTAACATGTTTTCCCAACACAAATGGTGTGCATAAGTCAGATTTTTTATACATCAGGTTGGGCAGTCCACGAACAAGTTTCTTGGAAGAGATCTTAGCAATTTGCTTCATGTTGACATGGCCAAGCTTTCGATGCCAAAGATTCGCTTCATCTTGAATTGATATAAGACATTGAGACCTTTTTGGTTTTATATCCAGTAAAAGATTGAGAAAGATCTTTACTAGTTTCCGAACATATGCCTTCTTGAAAATTGATTTTGAATCTAGTGTCGCATAGTTGGCTAATGTTGAGTAAATTGTAATTTAGTCCTT
The DNA here is from genome assembly GCA_017140255.1 of Eucalyptus paniculata subsp. matutina. Taxonomy (NCBI): domain Eukaryota; kingdom Viridiplantae; phylum Streptophyta; class Magnoliopsida; order Myrtales; family Myrtaceae; genus Eucalyptus; species Eucalyptus paniculata. The sequence continues at coordinate 49,432,463 of CM029442.1, forward strand.
TCACCAAGGAGACATTGTTGATTGTGAGACTTCCAATCTTTACTGTTCCACACCCAACAATTCCTCATTTGCTATTTTCACCAAAAGAGACTTTTCCACCATTTGTTTGAACAAGTTTAATAAAATAACTTGAATCTCCAGTCATATATCTTGAGCAGCCACTATCCAAATACCATTTAACCATTTTCTTGAATGTGACCTGCAATTAAAAAAGATACTCAAGCTTTCTTTGGTGCCCATATTTTCTTGGGTCCAGTGGAGTTAGTGCAATATAAAGCCTTTGCCCATTCCTTCTTAACAGGTCTCCAAACCATAGGACATTCTTTCTCAAAGTGTTATAGACTGTTGCACTCTGAATATTTGAAAGCAATTCGGCCAATAAATTTTACAAAAAATTTTTGAAAATGATTTTTGTAAAAGGTTTTTGTAGGTTTTTGTTTGATTCTTTTCTTTACTTTTGGAAAATTAATTAGAGTGATAGTTTCGAAGTCATTCACAAGCCCGATTTGTTGAAATAAGGTCTTTGTACTTGAAAGAATTTTTTCCAACTTTTCATATTCTATTGAAAACCTTTTTGAGATATTTGAAATGTCTTCTTTCAAAATTGTATTTTCTTTTGAAAGAAAGTCTGCATTTTCTTTTAAAACAACAAAACTTTTGTCTAAATTTTTAAACTTTTCTTTCCAAGAATTTTCCTGTTGCTTAAGTGTAGAATTCTCCATTTTTTGCTTGGAAATCCTTTTAAGAGAGGTTTTGAGACTAAGACAAAGTTCATCAATGTATTTCGAGACTTTAACAGGAATGTTTAACTTACTAACCTCAATTTCACTGTCTGAGTCAGAATCAGTTCCAAAATCTGATTCTGATTCAGAATTCGTCATAAGACATATATTGGCATATTCTTCATCACTTTCCTCACATTCTATATCACTCTATATTTCTACTTTGAGAGCCTTCTTGAATTTTTCAGTTCTTGCTTTCTTTTTCAACAGATGACAGTTGGGTCTAATGCGTCCTTTTTTCTTACATTCAAAACAGACCACATCTTTATTGATCTCATCATCCTCATTTGATTTGTTCTGGAATTTTTGAGAACCTTGCTTCTTCCAGTTAAATATTCTTCCCTTTCTATTCAGTTTCCTGAACTTCCTTATCATAAGTGCTAGCTCTTCGTCATCCATGTCATCTTCAGAATCTGTATCATCAGAATCATTATTAGATTTTAAAGCAATTGACTTCTTATCTTTGGGATCTTCTTCCTCATTGAGTTGTTCCACTTCGTATGACTGAAGTGTGCCCACAAGCTCATCAACTATGAGAGGCATGATCCTTTGGGTTTCTCTTATTGAAGTCTTCACGTGATTCCAATCTTTAGATAATCCACACAGCAATTTATTGACCTTCATTGGTCTTGAGATTGGTTATCCCTGATATGGTAGACCGTTTACAATTTCTGTAAAATGACTAAACATGTCAATAATGGATTCTCCTAGTTTCATCTTGAAGCTTCACACTGTCCGAGTAAAATATTGATCTTTCTTTCTTTAACTTGATCAGTTCATTCATAGGTAACGTGCAACTTATCACAGACTTCTTTTGCTGTTTTACAAGATGAAATTCTGTTATATTCAATAGGAGATAAAGCACAGTATAGAGAGTAGATTGCTTTAGCATCAAGAGCTTGTCTCTTTTTTTTTTTGGTAAAGAGCTTGTCTCTTGGTTATCTCTTCTTGTGCCATATCGCCAGCATTTACAACTTCTTTTCCTCTTTCTGAGACTGATGCAGCTTTGGGAATGATTCCCTTTTCTACCACATCCCATTCCAAAGGATCTTTTGATCTTAGGAATGCCTTCATCTTATTTTTCCAAACATTGTATTCATTTCCATCAAAATAAGGCGGCTTGGTGTTGCTTTGGCCTTCAACCAAACCTGGAGCCAAAATACTAGCCATAAATCTTTAGCTCAAAAGTAAAACACTTCAATAAAACGAGCACACTGTTGGAGAAATCTTCTTGAAGAGTTTTGGAGATGACAAAACGTTTCCATCAGTCTAGTCTGAAGGTTTGCAGGCTCTGCTATTTAAGGTCTGAAGACCTCCGGACACCCAGACTCAAGACTCAAAGTCTATCCTCATTGACAGTTTCTAATCCGTTGAAGAAAGGCTATCCAGAACTGGATGTTTCATTAAGGATATGACCTTATCGACTGGAGAAAATCTCTTGGCTGGATATGACATAACGGAATTCTTTGATTGATTGAGATTAAAGATCCGATGATTGGCATAACATTCATGGAAGGTTCTACTTATGGAAACCGAGATCCTGATTGTATGGGCGAACAGGATTAATGGGCTATCGACATATTCTTTTAATAACTCGAATGATCTTCCTAATTGATTCCGTCCAACGGATAGATTGGAGGAATTCCTTTGGTAAGTGCCAACGGGTATGATGGCATAAAGGAGTATATAAGGAAGACGTTTTAAGTTGTTCGAGAGATGCGCGATAGAAGAATTCCAAAGTCTGAAGCTCCTTGTTGTTTAGTCAATTCATTTGAGCAAAAACTTGTACGCAAAAGAGAGTCTATACTTGTGAGAATCCTTAAGGAAGTATGGTAGAACATCTACACTGTGGAATCAAGGAAAGACTGTGCTGTAACATCTCTTTTGTCCATAGTGAATTCCAGCCAGTAGGCTGTCAGTGCGGAAGAGTGGACGTAGGCTTGGAATAAGCCGAACCACTATAAACCTCGTGTTCAATTTTCTCTTCCCTACTCTTTACTTTACTTTGATCATACTTTATTTTGTTAATCAAAAGAGAACTCCCTTTCCATCGATTGCCTAGAATTGCTTCCGTATCTCGAAAAATTATTTGTGCACCTATTCACCCCCCTCTAGGTGCTTATACTAGCTATCTCAATTGATATCAGAGCTCGTGTACTCACTTTGTTTGAAGTGTTTTACTTTAGAGTTAAAGATTCATGGCTAGTATGTTGGCTCTAGGGCTGGTAGAAGGCCAAAGCAATACCAGACTGCCTTACTTTGATGGAAAGGACTACAACATATGGAAAAACAAGATGAAGGCGTTCCTAAGATCAAAGAATCCTCTGGAATGGGACGTTGTAGAAAAAAAGAATCATTCCTAAAGCTGCACCGGTTTCAGAAAGAGGAAAAGATACTGTTGAGTCTAGCGAAATGACTCAGGAAGAGAAAATCAAGAGACAAGCTCTTGATGCTAAAGAAATTTATTCTTTATATTGTGCTTTATCACCTACTGAATATAACAGAATATCTTCTTGTGATACAGCCATAGAAGTCTGGGATAGGTTACACATTACTTATGAAGGAACCGATCGAGTGAAAGAGACGAGAATCAACATCCTTCTTGGTCAATACGAAGCTTGCAGAATGAAAACAGGAGAATCTATAACTGACATGTTTAGTCATTTTACAGATATCGTGAATGGTCTTGAAAATCAAGGTCAACCAATTTATGATCCAAGGAAAGTAAACAAGCTACTGCGTGGACTATCCAAGGATTGGAATCACATAAAGACCTCAATCAGAGAGACCCAAAGAATCATGCCACTATCTGTTGATGAGTTGGTTGGAACTCTTCGGTCTTATGAAGTGGAACGAATCAATGAAGACGAAGACCCTAAAGGTAAGAAATCCATTGCATTAAAATCTAATGATGATTCTGATGTTTCAGATTCTGAAGACGATATAGATGATGATGAGCTTGCCCTCATGATAAGAAGATTCAGAAAGCTGAACAAAAAAAGAAGAAGGTTCAATTCAAAGAAACAAAGTTTTCAAAGGCAACAGACCAAGTCTGTTGATGATGATGAATGAAACAAAGATGTAGTCTGTTTTGAATGTAAGAAAAAGGGACACATCAGACCCAACTGTCCTCCTCTAAGGAAGAAGAAAGGAAAAGTTGAAAAGTCTCGAAAGGCTCTCAAAGCCGAAACCTGGAGTGATATAGAGTGTGAAGAAAGTGAAGATGATTATGCCAATTTATGTCTGATGGCACAATCAGACTTAGACTCAAACTCTGAATTAGATTCAGATAGTGAATTTGAGGTAAGTAACTTTAAAATTCCTTTCAAAATTTCTAAGTACATTGATGAATTGTGTTTTAGTCTTAAGACTTCTCTTAAAAGAATTTCCGAACTCAAAAAGGAAAATTCAGCTTTAAAACAACAAGAAAATGTTTTGGAAGAAAAAGTAAAATGCTTAGACAAAAATGTTTCTTCTCTTAGAAAAAGTGAAGATAGTCTTTTAAAAGAAAATGCACTCTTGAAAAATGATATTCAAATATTTCAAAAAGATTTACTTTAGGATCTGAAATGCTGGAAAAAATACTTTCTGTTCAAAGACCTTATTTCAATAAATCTGGTTTGGGAATGACTGCTAAAACAATTCCTTTAATTGATTTTCCTAAAGTAAAAGAAAGAATCAGACAAAGACCCTCAAGAGATGCTTACAAAAATCATTTTAAAATGACCTTTGTAAAACCAGTAGGTCACAATGCTCTCAGATGTTCAAAGTGCAATAGTGCAGATCATTTTGAAAAAGATTATCCTATGGTTTGGAAACCTGTCAATAAAGTCTGGGCAAAAACCGCATATCATACTAACTCAAAAGGACCCAAGAAAATTTGGGTACCAAAGAAAGTTTGAGTTTCTCTTTTAAATGCAGGTCACTATCAAGAAAAAGGTACAATGGTATCTGGATAGTGGATGCTCAAGACATATGACAGGAGATTCAAAATGCTTCATAAAGCTTGTTCAAGTGAATGGTGGAAAAGTCTCTTTTGGAGAAAACAACAAAGGAAAAATTATGGGATTTGGAACTGTAAAGATTGGAAATCTCACAATAAGCAATGTTTCTTTAGTTGAAGGGCTCAACTACAATCTGCTTAGCGTCAGTCAACTGTGTGATGCCGGTTTCAGAATCTACTTTCAAGAGGGTATTTGTTCAGGAACTAGTAAAGACTCTACTCAATCATTTATGGGCCGAAGACATGGAAATATCTACCTCTTGGATCTGAAACCAGATGAATCACGATACTTAATTTCAATCCAAGACGAAGCAAATTTATGGCACAGTAAACTTGGGCATATCAACATGAAGCAGATAGCCAAAATTTCAGCAAAGAAGCTTGTTCGTGGTCTACCTAATTTATCATACCAAAAGTCTGATCTATGTACTCCATGCATATTGGGGAAACAGGTAAGAAATTCCTTTAAACCAATAAATCAAGTTTCCACTAACCGTGTACTGCAGCTCTTACATATGGATCTCTTTGGACCAACAAGAACACAAAGCATTGGAGGTAAGAAATATTGCCTAGTAATTGTGGATGACTACTCACGATTTACTTGGGTATATTTCTTAGCAAGTAAGTCTGAAACTTTCCCTTACTTTGAAAAATTTGCTAAGAAAGTTCAAAATGAAAAGGGATATGTTATTTCAAGTATAAAAACAGACCATTGAGGTGAATTTGAAAATCAAGAATTTACAAAATTTTGTGACGAATCTAGTTTTCAGCATTTGTTCTCCTCTCCATATACTCCAGAGCAAAACGAGTTGTGGAAAGGAAGAATAGATCTCTTCAAAAAATGGCTAGAACTCTTTTAATTGAAAGCAATATCTCTTCACGATTTTGGGCTGAGGCAGTTTTTCAACATCATGTTATATTATCAATAGAGTTTTTCTAAGACCTATTCTTGAAAAAACCCCTATGAATTGTTCAAAGAAAAGAAACCTATTGTCTCATATTTTCATATATTTGGATGCAAATGTTTTATATTGAAAAATGCAAATGATCGAGTTGGTAAGTTTGAAAAAAAAGTCAGATGAATGAATCTTCCTTGGATATTCAACCTCAAGCAAAGCGTACAAAGTCTACAACAAGAAGACTCAAACTGTGGAAGAATCAATGAACGTCAAATTTCAAGATTCTATTCAAAATGAATCTATTCAGACTCATCTTGAAGAATCGGAACCTGCTCCAGACTCTACAAAGTCTAAATCCCAAGCAACAGCTCAGACTTTGGAGGAAAAGCAACAAGTTTCTGTTGAAGGTTCAGATGAAGGAAGTAATCATCCATCTAACAAACCAAACAGCAACTGGAAGCATAAGTCCAGTCATCCCAAAGATCTTATCATTGGCGACATCAATGAAGGAATTCGCACAAGATCCAAAAGGCACGAAGAGTCTAGTGCTGTGGCTCTTATTTTTGAAATAGAACCCAAAAACATAGATGAAGCTTTATCCGATGAAAGCTGGATTGAAACTATGCAAGAAGAACTCAGACAATTCAGAATTAATGATATCTGGGAGTTGACTCCTAAACCAAAAGATAAATCTGTTATTGGAGCTAAATGGGTTTTTAGGAATAAGATGGACGAGAAAGGAAAAGTCATAAGAAACAAGGCAAGACTCGTGGCCAAGGGATACACGCAAGAAGAAGGGATTGACTATGACGAGACTTACGCACCGGTAGCAAGGTTAGAAGCAATTCGTCTATTACTTGCATTTGCTTGTTATAAAAATTTCAGGTTATTCCAAATGGATGTCAAAAGTGCCTTCCTAAATGGATTCATCCATAAGGAAGTCTATGTGAAACAACCACCTGGGTTTGAAGACCCAAGAAAACCAAACTCAGTATTCAGACTCAAAAAGCCCTTGTATGGCTTAAAACAAGCACCTCGAGCTTGGTACGACAGACTGAGTAAGTTTTTAATTCAAAATGGTTTTGTTAAAGGTAAAGTAGACACTACTCTTTTTATTAAAAGAGAAAGTAAGAGTTTTCTGCTTGTGCAAATATATGTCGATGATATTATTTTTGGATCTTCTAATGAAAGTCTGTGTAAGAAATTCTCAAAGACTATGCAGGATGAATTTGAAATGAGTATGATGGGTGAGTTAACCTTCTTTCTCGGACTTCAAATAAAGCAATTGAAGGAATGAACTTTTATTCATCAAGAAAAATATGCTAATGATCTTGTCAAAAAGTTTGGACTGGACAACTGCAAAAAGGCCAACATTCCAATGTCAAGTTCCCTGAAGATAGACAAAGATGAAGGAGGAAAGAAAGTCGACCAAAAATTATACAGGAGCATCATCGGTTCACTCATTTATCTTACTGCTTCTAGACCTGACATTTTGTTTAGTGTTTGCATTTGTGCTAGATTTCAAGCAGACCCTAAAGAATCTCATCTGAATGCTGCAAAGCAAATTATCAAATATATTTCATCAACTTCAAGCCTTGGTCTCTGACATCCAAAAAGGGGAGACTTTACTCTTCTCGGATACTCAGACGCAGATCTTGCCAGATGCAGAGTCGATAGAAAGAGCACCTCGGGTACCTGTCAACAACTTGGAGGCAGGACAGTGTCTTGGTTTTCAAGAAAACAGAGTACAGTAGCTCTCTCTACAGCAGAAGCAGAGTATGTAGCTCTTGGTAGTTTTTGTTCACAAATTTTGTGGATAAAACAACAGCTAAAAGACTTTGGAATTGAAGATTCATGTACAGAGATAAATTGTGACAACACCAGTGCAATCAATCTTACCAAAAATCCAATTCTTCACTCAAGAGCAAAGCATATAGAGATTCGACATCACTTCATTAGAGATCATGTTCAAAATGGAGAAGTTTCAATTCAATTCGTTGATTCAAAGAACCAACTAGCGGATATATTCACAAAGCCTTTAGAGAAAAATCAATTTGAATCCATCCGTTCCAGACTCAATATTTTGAGGTATGAGGAAATCAAAGTCTGAAGACTCTCAAACTAAGACATATAAGACCATGATTGTAAGTTATTCTCTCTCTGAAATCTAATCTTGAAAAGGTACGATTGACAAACTGTGTTTGATTATTGCTATGATTAATCGACGTAATTATTGCATCGTTTCTTTTCCGAAAAGGAAGTTATTTTTTAAATAACTATTTTCGTGGAAAAAGCATATATTTTTAAAGAAAGCTTTTCACTTTTTATTACACCGTTTGGCATTCCCTCGTTTCGACTAAGATATAAACAGTCGGTTTCTCTTCGTTCAAAACTCTAAAACCCTGAGAAGCATCGGTCTTCCATTCCTGTTTTTCTTCTCTTGTTTAATCTTCGAAAAAGTTGTCATCTTTCTTGGGAAAGTCAAGCAAGGAATCTCTCAAAGACTGAAAAAGATGTCTTCTCCAAGAAAGTCATCGAGGATTGCAAGCAGGGGTCCACAAAGAATGAGTGGGGGGCCTACTCACTTCGATCTTACTGAGGAAGAGGAGATACCGAGTTAGCATCAAAGTCCGCAACATTCTCAACCGCGTCACTCTCCATCATCTACTCCACAGGGCGTGGGTCATCAACCAGAAGAAGAAATCATTGAGGATGCAGATCCAGTAAGAGTCCAAGTGATCCTCGTGTTGGAGGATTTAATCCGATAGATGGAAATGATGATGACAAACTGTTTAGTGAATTTCAACCTAGGATGGGTGTTGCAGAGGAGGTTCGAGGAAAAAGGTCGGAGTTGTTTCGATCAAAGAAACAGAATGATTTATACTCCAAGTTATTGAAACACGGAGTGATAAACCCTAAAAGTGTTGATTTTGACTTCTTGGATGCTGTGAATGTGAACTTGAGAGAAAAGTTCAGTCTACTTCAACTTGAGCAATTTTGCTCCGATACCACTGAAGGATATCCTCAATTGACTGCATATTTCTATTCAAATCTGAGCTTCTTGGATGCGAATAGAATATCTTTCAGTGTCCTAGACAAGGACTTTGTGGTTGATGTAGATATGCTGACAGACGTGATTGGAGTTGAAAGAGGAAGATATCAACCAATCAAGGTTTCAACTGCTGGTGCTACACTGGAGCTTGTCAAAGACAGAAGCACAGAAGGGAGGATTACCTACTCAAGAATGCATGCGAACAACATCTTGCTGCACAAAATTGTAATCAACTGTCTCAGACCGAAGTCAACCTCTAAGACAGATATGTCTAACTCTGAGGCAAAACTGATGTTCGCAATCATCAAAGGGAAAAAGTTCTCTCTCCCGCATACCATTCTCTTTCACATGTATAGAGCAGTGGTAAAGGATAGAGGTCAACTTTCTTATCCAAGTCTTGTGACGAAGTTATTCAGACATTTGAACATTCAGCCTCCACAAATTCTCTGTGTTCGATCGTGCGATCATATGGTGATAGGACTGAAAATGATTACAAAAATGCGTCTGAAGGAACTAAGCAAGGCGTTGGAGAAATTCAAGGAGAAGACCCCAGTCAAATCTCATCAATCATCTTCATCAAAAAGGAAAGGAAAGGAGCCCTTGGTTGCTCCATCCAAGAAAAGGAGAGCTCTCATTATTGAAGATGAGGATGATGAGGAGAACATTTCCATTTCTGAAATGGCTTCGAAGAATCTGCATTGTTCTGTTCCAGAGCAAGAAGCAGAGGAGAAGGAAAGAGAAGAGCAAGAAGCAGAGGAGAAGGAAAGAGAAGAAGAAGCGAAGAAGAAGGAAGAAGAAGAAGCAAAGGAGAAGGGAAAAGCAGAGCATGATTCTGAGAAGGAGAAAGTAGAAGAAGAGAAAAATCAAGAAAAAGGAGAACCTGAGGGACGATCTTCTCCACCTGAAGGCATAACCATAGGGGGAGATCAAAAGAATAGAGGAAAGCCCTCATATTCGGCTGCGAGTGAGGGAGTCAGTTGCTCTCCAACAAAACCAAAGGACATCTATGCCTCACAATTTCCAGAAGAATGTCATGATGTATCTTCGCCAAATCTGCTTGATTACGCTGATCTACCATCGTCTGCATTTACTCCGTCAGACCGTGCTGAAGCTAGTACGCAAACTGATAATACAGCAGATTTTCGCAGAATTATGGACATTCTCCTGGAAATGAAAGGTCAAATTTATGCTCTGGGATGCAAGATTCAAAACTTGCAGATTGCAGGTCAAGCTTCTTCAGGCTCATTGAATGACCAGATCCAAGCCCTCTCTGTTCAGATTCAGGCAAATGCCAAGGGTGAGGAAATTGCAAAATTGAAAGAAGACTTGAAAAGGCTGGAAGGAATTGTTCATTAAGGATATGACCTTATTGACTGGAGAAAATCTCTTGGCTGGATATGACATAACGGAATTCTTTGATTGATTGAGATTGAAGATCCGATGATTGGCATAACATTCGTGGAAGGTTCTACTTATGGAAACCGAGATCCTGATTGTATGGGCGAACAGGATTAATGGGCTATCGACATATTCCTTTAATAACTCGAATGATCTTCCTAATTGATTCCGTCCAACGGATAGATTGGAGGAATTCCTTTGGTAAGTGCCAATGGGTATGATGGCATAAAGGAGTATATAAGGAAGACATTTTAAGTTGTTCGAGAGATGCGCGATAGAAAAATTCCAAAGTCTGAAGCTCATTGTTGTTTAGTCAATTCATTTAAGCAAAAACTTGTACGCAAAAGAGAGTCTATACTTATGAGAATCCTTGAGGAAGTGTGGTAGAACATCTACACTGTGGAATCAAGGAAAGACTGTGCTGTAACATCTCTTTTGTCCATAGTGAATTCCAGCCAGTAGGCTGTCAATGCGGAAGAGTGGACGTAGGCTTGGAATAAGCCGAACCACTATAAACCTCGTGTTCAATTTTCTCTTCCCTACTCTTTACTTTACTTTGATCGTACTTTATTTTGTTAATCAAAAGAGACTCCCTTTCTATCGATTGCCTAGAATTGCTTTCGTATCTCGAAAAATTATTTGTGCACCTACTCACCCCCCTCTAGGTGCTTATACTAGCTATCTCACACACAAGCTTTCATATCAATTTATAGGGCTAGTAAGAACACCTAAAGGGGGTGAATAGGTGTTAAAGAAGTTTTTGCAAGACTTAACAAGTTAATTCGTCTTTTGAGGATAATAGACTGAAGATGTAAAAGACTATAGACAGTTATATAAAGCTACAAATTAAAGTAAAGAGTTTAGGGAAAAAGATTTGAAACATAAAGTTTATAGTTGTTCGGCTTAGACCAAGCCTATGTCCACTCTCCCACACTGACAGCCTACTGGCTGGATTTCACTAAGAACCAAAAGAGATTTTACAGCTTCACGTCCTTGATTCCACAGTATAGAAACTCTACCACACCTCCTTAAGATCTCACAAGTATTTAATCTCTCTTTTGAGTATAACTTAAGCTTAGTGACTGAGGTAGCAAAGAACTAAGAGCTTTAGACTTTGGAATTTTTCTTTCACGCACATACTCGAATAACTAGAGCGTCTTCCTTATATACTCCTCCATGCCCTTATAACCATTGGCATTTTCCAAAGGAGTTCTTCCAATCTTCCCGTTTGACAGAATCAATTAAAGAGATCTCAAGTTATTTAAGGAATGTGATGATAGCCCACCAATCATGTTCGCTCATACAATCAGGATCTAGGTTTCCATAAGTAGAACCTTCCAAGTATACTTCGACAATCAACAGATCTAATTATCCGAATTGATTTCAATAAGAATAACATATCACAAGATGCTATCACCAGCCGTGAGATCTTCTTCAACCGTATGAACCAAATCCTTAAAGATATACTTGCATCTGGACATGTTTTCTTCATTGGATAAATATTTTCTTCGTCGGTCTAAAGACTATCAGTGAGGATAGATTTTAAATCTTGAGTCTGGAGGTCTTTAGACTTTGACGATAGAGTCTGCAAGTCTTCATATTAGACTGATGGAAACGTTTCGTCAACTAAAAAACAAGTAAGGAAGTTTTCTCCAACAATTTATAGCTTAATAAAAAAAAATTGATAAATCACTTTAACTTGAAGTTAGTAATTTCATATTGGTGTCAATATATTTAAGACGTTGTTAATAAAGTAAAAAAAAGTTGTAAAAGATACCAAAAGTTGTTTCTCAAAAGAAAATAAAGTTAATAATTTTTTTAAAGAGTTGGTAAATCAAGGTGCTGTTGAGAAATGTAAATAAAAGTTTGTAAATGGTAAATCAGAATATCCGTGAGTAACTCAATGGGAGTTGACCCAATGCTAGCAAGCAACATAAGAAAATTTGGTGATTCACTCCAAATTAGATTGCAATCCCTAAAAAGAGTTAGTAAATAAGAAATTGTTACCCCAGTTGAATAGAAATTGGTAACTTGATATAAAAGAAAACAAAAATTGCTAAGTTGAGAAACTACTGGTTAATTTAATATGATAAAATTTGGTAAGCCGTTCTAATTTAAATTGGTAAATTTTTTTTATACGAGCATAAATTCAAACGCAGGTGAATTATACAAATAGAAGTTTGTAAATTGGTACAACGTCCATGATTTACAAACCACATAACAACAATAGCAGCAGCCGGTCATAGTCATCGCGCTCAATTCGGATTAGACCGCTTCGAATAGTTTACATCTTTCCTCATCCTCTCTCTCTCTCTCCTCGACGTCTTCCTAGATCTTTTCCTTCCCCTTCTAACTCAAATCCCTCGTCCATGATCGCATCTCCTCCTCGATGCGTCCGAACGGTCCCAGTACAACGTGATCATGAAAGCTACGTAAAGACATGACCGTTTGCCCTGTTGACTTGTCTCTACGATCAAGTTCTCCGAGGACGGATTTCGAACAACATCGCCAAACATCATTCGACCAGCTCGATGCGTTTTAAGTACAGCCAGAGAACGAAGTGAAGTTCATTGGACTCCAAAGATGTCCGTTTGCAAGAGAAATTGCACGGAGATGTTTCGGATGCATTCGATCATAGTGATTGTGAGATCTGAGCATGAATAATAATTTCATAGCAAGTGACTCTTATCATCAGACATGTTTAAGTTATGATCTTTCACATTTTCAAGAGATTAACAGAAAATATCTTATTGTGCTTAACTACTGGACAAAAAAATTACATGAAATATCACGGGCATGGGTGGATTAAAGAGTACGCGTGTGTATACTAGGAAACCCCGTCAAGAAGCTCGATTCTCACTTCATCAAGTGCATGCAATTTCGATTTTCAACTCCATGCCCAAGTTTTGAGCACACTTCTAGAATATGATTGAGATACTTCATAGATCCAATGTTTTCTAATATTTGGGATGTGATTCGTACTCCCCATAGATAGGGTGGCATGGGTACAGAATACTAATTATGGTGGAATTTTTCAACTAGATGTAGCCCTAATTTTATGATGAACTAGGATAAAACTTTATGTCTTAAATTTTCTTTCATTTTTTTTCTTATTTTCTTTGTGAATATGTAATGCATCCTAACAACCTGAAGCAAGAAACCACAGGAAACAATGAATTACATATTCATTAAGCAAGAAAATGAGGGAGAAGATATTAGAGAATGCTAAGAAGTGGAAGGAGACAGCTGCGGAAGCCACTGGTTGTGGAGGGTCATCGTACAATGACTTTGACGGATTCATTAAGGAGGTTATCCATTCGAAGGATTAGATTAAAGGAAACCATCACCATATTAGAAAATATATCGAAAGAAGCATAACACCGTGGTTCCATATTTTCCTTTTCTTTTTTCCAATCTGTTAGTTTGCCCAGATCCTTCGACATGGTATTTTTAAATCATACAGCATTAGATGCTGTCTTAAACCTAATAGGAGCAACCAATCCGGGCAAGAACTCGAACTTTTGCCCAGTCACTTTCACTTAATGCAAAGTCATCAACTACTACGAGTGTTAAGCCGAACTTGATAGCAATATCTCTTAATGACTATAGAGTTAGAAATTAGTTCTTCCGCAGTCTACGCTAGATCTACGCTCAATCTTTCCCATTAGAAAGCATGCTTTCACTAACCTTCTTTTTAACCTTTTAATTAGCAACTCGACATGTTGTAAAAATAGCATGCTTTCACTAACCTTCTGTTTAACTTTTTAATTAGAAACTCGACATGTTGTAAAAATAACGTTGTGGAAGCCGATCGAAATTTTGTAATTAAATCGAGAGCAAGAGAAATTCAAAGGAGGAATAAAATGAGAAACAATAAAGGGCATGAAAGATTTATAGTATTCAATTTGAATGTCGAAACCTATATCTGCAGGGAGAGGAACCATCGACAATCTACTAATAAATCGGATTACCACATAACTATAATCGCTCACATGCTTGGGGATTTTTCAATTCTATGATTAGACCCAATATCCACGGAATTTCTCAGGACTCCCTTTCGTTCTGCCATGGAGAGTCCCTTCTGTTGGCTGATGAAAGAAAGCATAAAAGACCAAAGGGACTACAACGCCTCGCGCTCAAAGTAATACTAAAGGGAGTCTCTCCTCTATACCTCAAAAGTGAGCTCATTTTCCTTTTATAGTACTTACGAAAGGTCAGAGTTCCACTAATCATTGATGAATGTGAGCCCCACCTCCATCATTGCAATTTATAAGAGTTCTTCTTTCGTGCTGAATGGACTCTGCACAAAGTCATATCAGTTATCGTCTTGGAGACTTCTACGACTCGTTCCCCACATTGCCCATTTTTATAAATATGTTGCAGAACCAATCAACTGTCCTGGATTAGATGGGATGACATGCTGAGTGGACAAGTGAAGCTTCACGATAAAATGGAGAATATATTTCGTAGGCCCAAAACTTTAAATCAGCAAACGGCCGGTCCACTCTTTGGTGGCCGTGTCTCACTTGACAGGAGATTTCAAAGTTTCCTCATATGTTAGCTCTATTTCAAGCCTTACATTCGAATCGACAAAACGTTTCCATCAGTCTAGTCTGAAGACTTGCAAACTTTATCGTCAAAGTCCGAAGACCTCCAGACTCAAGATTTAAAGTCTACCCTCACTGATAGTCTCTAGACAGATGAAAGAAAAATTTATCCGACGAAGAGAAAACTTATCCAGATATGAGTTTATCTTTAAGGATTTGATTCGTACGATTGAAGAAGATCTCACGGCTGGAGATAGCATCTCGTGATCAGTTATTCTTATTGAAATCAATTCGGATAATTAGATCTGTTGATTGACAAAGTATACTTGCAAGGTTCTACTTATAGAAATCTAGATCCTGTTTGTATGGGCGAGCAGGATTGGTGGCTATCATCACATTCCTTAAATAACGCGAGATCTCCCTAATTGATTATGTCCGATGGGAAGATTGGAAGAACTCCTTTGGAAAGTGCCAACGGTTATAAAGGCATGGAGGAGTATATAGGGAAGACACTCTAGTTATTCGAGTGTGTGCGTGAAAGAAAAATTCCAAAATCTGAAGTTCTTAGTTCTTTGCTACCTCAATCGCTGAGCTTAAGTTGTACTCAAAAGAGAGATTAAATACTTGTGAGACCTTGAGGAAGTGTGGTAAAGTTTCTACACTGTGGAAGCAAGGACGTGAAGCTGTAAAATCTCCTTTGGCTTTTAGTGAAATCCAGCCAGTGTGGGCTATCAATGCGGGAGAGTGGACGTAGGCTTGGTCTAAGCCGAACCACTATAAACTTTGTGTTTCAATTCTCTTTCCCTAAACTCTTTACTTTAAGTTGTAGCTTTATATAACTGTTTATAGTCTTTTACATCTTCAGTCTATTATCCTCAAAAGACGAATTAACTTGTTAAGTCTTGCAAAAACTTCTTTAACACATATTCACCCCCCTCAAGGTGTTCTTACTAGCCCTATCAATTGGTATCAGAGCCTGTGTGCTCGTTTTATTGAAGTGTTTTACTTATGAGTTAAAGATCTATAGCTAGTATTTTGGCTCCAGGTTTGGTTGAAGGCCAAAGCAACACCAAGCCGCCTTATTTTAATGGAAATGAATACAATGTTTGGAAAAACAAGATAAAGGCATTCCTAAGATCGAAAGATCCCTTGGAATGGGATATGGTAGAAAATGGAATCATTCCCAAAGCTGCATCAGTCTCAGAAAGAGGAAAAGAAGTTGTAAATGCTGACGATATGGCACAAGAAGAGATAACCAAGAGACAAGCTCTTGATGCTAAAGCAATCTACTCTTTATACTGTACTTTATCTCCTACTGAATATAACAGAATTTCATCTTGTGAAACAGCAAAAAAAGTCTAGGATAAGTTGCACGTTACTTATGAAAGAACTGATCGAGTTAAAGAAACAAAGATCAATCTTTTACTCGGACAATATGAAGCCTTCAAGATGAAACCAAGAGAATCCATTACTAACATATTTAGTTGTTTTACTGAAATTGTAAACAGTTTATCATATCATGGATAGCCAATCTTAGGACCAATGAAGGTCAATAAACTACTGCGTGGATTATTTAAAGATTGGAATCACGTGAAGACTTCAATAAGAGAAACCCAAAGGATCATGCCTCTTATAGTTGATGAGCTTGTGGGCACACTTCAGTCATACGAAGTGGAACAACTCAATGAGGAAGAAGATCCTAAAGGTAAGAAGTCAATTGCTTTAAAATCTAATGATGATTCTGATGATACAGATTTTGAAGATGACATGGATGACGAAGAGCTAGCATTTATGATAAGGAAGTTCAAGAAACTAAACAGAAAGGGAAGAAGATTTAACTGGAAGAAGTAAGGTTCTCAAAAATTCCAAAACAAATCAAATGAGGATGACGAGATCAACAAAGATGTGGTCTGTTTTGAATACAAGAAAAAAGGACACATTAGACCCAACTGTCCTCTGTTGAAGAAAAAGAAAGTAAGAACTTAAAAATTCAAAAAGGCTCTCAAAGCATAAACATAATGTTAAAATATGTCTCGAGTTTAAGCCCGAAGCGAATTACTGATTTTTTAAATAAAATAAAATTGGAGAAAAGTTTCCTCTTTGCTGTGGAATCCGAAACGCCGAAGGAAGAAAACCTGCATGCGCGTGAAGAGGAAGGTTTCCTCGTAGGCCCAAGACAAAATATAAAAGCTACGGGTGAAGTTTTTTGTACGCGTTCAAAAGGTGGGGCCAAAAGTCAAATATTTGACTTTGGGCACACAGTGGAAAGAATGAAGCCTTCGCACGTGGAGTCCCTACACGTAAAATCCGAGAGAGGAACTCTGCCGCATGAAGCCATAAAAGGAAACGAAGGTGGGCCCATGGTCAAAGTTTTGACCTCATGGGCACACGTATAAAAGCATAACTCAATCCCTTTTTTCGGTGGCTTGCATGAAGTCTCTGTGGAAATAAACCCTACGAAGCCGCAGACGTTCAACGATCCAAGAAGCCGCACATTCACCGATCGCTCGAAGTCGCGCGAAGCTCAAAGAGATACGTGATTTCGTGTGTACGCAAATCAGGCGTATGTAGAGTGTTGTATTTTGAGCTTGAACACGTGGTAATTTTGTGCCGTGAGTTGGGTTTGGGACTAAATTGGGGTTTGGGAAACACCGAGAGAGTATTTGAGTAACTTGAGTGTGTAATCTCCTTGTATCGCTTGATCTATAGTGAAATTCGCTGCTGCTCTCCCCGTGGACGTAGGTCTTTACGACTGAACCATGTAAATCTGGTGTCCGATTTATTTTTCCATCTATATTTTGTTCGATCACTCGCCCTATCGCAACAAGTGGTATCAGAGCTAGGTTTGGATAAGTTGAAGCGAATCGATGGCAACTGAAGAAGTAAAAGTGAAAATCAACAGATTTGATGGGAAGGATTTTAGTTTCTGGAAGATGGAGATTGAAGATTATCTTTACCAGATGAATCTGCACTTGCCTTTATTTGGGGAGAAACCAGAGACGATGAAGCAAGCTGATTGGGATTTGCTGGATAGACGAGCTATGGGTGTTATTCGAAGACGTTGGCTCGTAACGTCGCGTTTAACATCCTGAAGGAGAAGACCTTTGCTGATTTGATGCAAGCCCTATCGAATATGTACGAGAAGCCCTCTGCGATCAACAAGGTCTGTTTGATGCGACGTCTGTTTAACTTGAAGATGAAAGAAGGTGCGTCAGTTGCAGATCATATCAATGAATTCAATGTGATTGTTAGTCAATTGAGTTCAGTTGAGATTGATTTTGAAGATGAGTTACGTGCTTTGATTTTATTATCCTCATTGCCTGATAGTTGGAATACTACTGTTACTGCTGTTAGTAATTTATCTGGGTCAACAAGTTTGACGTTTGATGAGGTTCAAGATTTAATTCTGAGCAAGGATATTCGTAGAAGAGAATCTAGCGAATCTGTATCTACTACTCTAGTAGGTGAAAATAAAGGAAGATCTGTAACACGTGTGGGTAATGGTAGTACTAATATGAACAGACGTAGTCAATCTAGGACTGCTAATGTTGTCTGTTGGAGCTGTGGCAACAGGGGGCATCTTAGAAGGGATTGCCTTAACTTGAAGAATGAGAAGAGTAAGGGAATTATAGTTGATTCTGCAGATAATGTTGCAGCTGTAGCAGATAATGCTGATTATGTCTTGTCTATCACTGATTATTCATCGTTTGATGGATGGATTATGGATTCTGGTTGTTCTTTTCATGTCACACCAAATAGAAACTGGTTTATCACTTATCAGTGCACGGGTAGTGATAAAGTCCAGTTAGGGAACAACGCTGAGTGCGATGTTGTGGTGTTGGTGATGTTAAAATCAAAATGCATGATGGTATCGTGAGGACATTGACTGGAGTGAGGCATGTTCCAGAATTGAAAAAGAACTTAATTTCCTTAGGTGTCCTAGTTTAGCTGGTTGCAGGTAATCTTCAAAAGGTGGAGTTCTGAAGGTTGTTCGAGGTGCCCTAGTGATAATGAAAGGAATCAAGCACGATGGCCTGTATAAACTTCAAGGTGAGACAATGATAAATTTCGCTGCGGAGACGTCGGATGCATCTGTTCGAGAGTCTTTTGACTGCTCGAGGAAGATCTGGGTGTTTGTGCCAAGGCACAAGTTTGATACTGGTGTCAGGATCTTGCAGTCAAGAGCTTTGATCGAGACGGAGATTGGTAAGTCGATCAAGCACGTGCAGACTAACAATAGCATGAAGTTTTGCTCGGAGCTGGCAAATAAATTCTGCATGAAAGAGGGCATAGTGAAACACCGCACTAGTGCCAATAAATCGCAATAATTTGCAGAATTGATGAGCAGAACATTACTAGAGACGGCCCGAAAAATTATCTCTAGTGCTGGTATTGCTAGGAGAATCCTAGTTGATGTGCTAAGTACGGTAAGCTGCCTGGTGAATAGATCCCCATCAACTGCTATTGAATGGTAGACTCCAGAAGAAGTGTTGTCAGGTAATGTTGTTGATTATTCTATTCTTAGAATGTTTGGTTGCCCGCGTTATTTTCGAGTGAGTGATGGTAAGCTCGATGGGAGGACAAGTTGCATATTTCATGGCTATGCATAAGGTGAGTGGGGCGATCAGTTGTGGTGCCCGAATATAAATTCACCTGTTAACAGTAGAGAAGTTACCCTTGATGAGTCTCTAATACTTCTGGCTAGGAGTGTTTGTGGCAGTGTTAATACAGATCTAGACGGTGTTCAGCTTGAGGTGGAGTTGCGACCAGAAACTCCTGAGGTAGCATATACAGGTACTAGCAAAGTAATCGACACAGATGGTGCTCATAGCGAGGTGGAGCCTATAGAGCCAACGGTTGCTGTAACTGCTGATATTGACAAGATACGTATTCGATCTCCTGATAGATATGGATGCAGCAAGGGTTTTACTTTGTTTGCGGTTGAGGAGGTTGTGTTAGAAAATCCTTGCGGAGCAGTTAAAGGCCCAAGATAAAATATAAAAACTACGGGTGAAGTTTTTTGTACACGTTCGAAAGGTGGGGCCCAAAGTCAAATATTTGACTTTGGGCACACAGTGGAAAGAATGAAGCCTTCGCACATGGAGTCCCTGCACGTAAAATCCGAGAGAGGAAGTCTGCCGCGTGAAGCCATAAAAAGGAAACGAAGGTGGGCCCATGGTCAAAGTTTTGACCTCATGGGCACACATATAAAAGCATAATTCAATCCATTTTTTCGGTGGCTTGCATGAAGTCTCTGTGGAAATAAACCCTACAAAGCCGCAGACGTTCGACGATCCAAGAAGCCGCACATTCACCGATCGCTCGAAGTCGTGCGAAGCTCAAAGAGATACGCGATTTCGTGTGTACGCAAATCAAGCATATGTAGAGCGTTGTATTTTGAGCTTGAACACGTGGTAATTTTGTGCTGTGAGTTGAGTTTGGGATTAAATTGGGGTTTGGGAAACACCGAGAGAGTGTTTGAGTAACTTGAATGTGTAACTTCCTTGTATCGCTTGATCTATAGTGAAATTCGCTGCTGCTCTCCCCGTGGACGTAGGTCTTTACGACTGAACCACGTAAATCTGGTGTCCGATTTATTTTTCCGTCTATATTTTGTTCGATCACTCGCCCTATCGCAACATATAAAGTGATACAGAATGTGAGGAAAGTGATGAAAAATATGCCAACATATGTCTTATGGCGAATTCTAAATCAGACTCAGATTTTGGAACTAATTCAGACTCATATAGTGAAATCGAGGTCAGTAATTTAAATATTCCTGCTAAAGTCTCGAAATACATTGATGAACTTTGTCTTAGTCTCAAAACCTCTCTTAAAAGGATCTCCGAGCTAAGAAGGAGAATTCTAAACTTAAGCAACAGGAAAATTCTTGGAAAGAAAAGTTTGAAAATTTAGACAAAAGTTTTGTTGTGTTAAAAAGAAAATCTGCATTTTCTTTCAAAAGAAAATACAATTTTGAAAGAAGACATCTCAAATATCTTTAAAAGGTTTTCAATAGGATCTGAAAAGTTGGAAAAAATTCTTTCAAGTACAAAGACTTTATTTCAACAAATCAGGCTTAGAAATGACTTCAGAAACTATCCCTCTAATTGATTTCCCAAAAGTAAAGAAAATAATCAAACAAAGACCTACAAAAACTTTTTACAAAGATCATTTTCAAAAAGTCTTTATAAAATCTGTTGGCCGAAGTGCTCTCAAATGTTCAAAATGCAACAGCTTAGAATACTTTGAGAAAGAATGTCCTATAATTTCGAGACCTGTTAAAAATGAATGGGCAAAGACTATATATTGCATTAACTCCACTAGATCCAAGAAAATGTGGGTACCAAAGAAAGCTTGAGTATCTTTTTTAATTG
Organism: Eucalyptus paniculata subsp. matutina; assembly: GCA_017140255.1. Classification (NCBI taxonomy): domain Eukaryota; kingdom Viridiplantae; phylum Streptophyta; class Magnoliopsida; order Myrtales; family Myrtaceae; genus Eucalyptus; species Eucalyptus paniculata. The sequence continues at coordinate 49,453,521 of CM029442.1, forward strand.
CAGGTCACTATCAAGAAAAATGTTGAATGGTATTTGGATAGTGGTTGTTCGAGACATATGACTGGAGATTCAAGTTGTTTTATAAAACTTGTTCAAACAAATGGTGGAAAAGTCTTTTTTGGTGAAAATAGCAAAGGAAGAATTGTTGGGTTGGGAACTGTAAAGATTAGAAGTCTCACAATCAACAATGTCTCCTTGGTGGAAGGACTAAATTACAATTTACTCAATATTAGCCAATTGTGCGACACTGGATTCAAAATCAATTTCCAAGAAGGAATATATTCGGGAACTAATAAAGATCTTTCTCAATCTTTTACTAGATGAAGACATGGGAACAGTTATCTTCTGGATATAAAACCAGAAAGGTCTCAATGTCTTATATCAATTCAAGATGAAGCGAATCTTTGGCATCGAAAGCTTGGCCATGTCAACATGAAGCAAATTGCCAAGATCTCTTCCAAGAAACTTGTTCGTAGACTGCCCAACCTGAAGTATAAAAAATCTTACTTATGCACATCATGTGTGTTGAGAAAACATGTTAGAAGTTCTTTTAAACCAATAAATCAAGTTTCTACTAATCGGGTTTTGCAGCTTCTACATATGGATCTCTTTGGACCAACCAAAACTCAAAGCATTAGTGGAAAGAGATATTGCCTAGTAATTCTAGATTATTATTCTCGATTCACTTGGGTTTACTTTTTGGCAAGTAAGTTTGAAAATTTTTCTTACTTTTCAAAGTTTGCCAAGAAAATTCAAAATAAGAAAGGATATGTTATTTCAAGCATACAAACAGACTATGGAGGTGAGTTGAAAATCAAGACTTTACTAAATTCTGTGATGAATAAGGATTTAAGCATGTTTTCTCCTCTCCATACACTCTAGAACAAAATGGAGTTATGAAAAGAAAGAATAGAGCTTTGCAGGAAATGGCAAGAACCCTTTTAATTGAAAGTAATATTTCTTATCGTTTTTGGGCTAAAGCAATTTTTACAGCATGTTATATTATTAACAGAGTATTTTTAAGGCCTATTCTAGAGAAAACTCCTTATGAGTTATTCAAAGGAAAGAAGCCAATTGTTTTTTACTTTCATGTATTTGGTTGCAAATATTTTATTTTAAAGAATGCAAACGATAGAACTAGTAAGTTTGAAGAAAAGTCAGATGAAAGAATTTTCCTTGGATATTCAATCACAAGCAAAGCCTAAAGAGTATTCAACAAGAAGACTCAATCTGTGGAAGAATCTATGAACGTCAAATTCCAAGACTCTTTGCAAAAGCAACTGATTCAGACTCAATCTAAAGAATCTGAACCTGCTCCAGACTTTACGAAGTCTACCTCCCCTAAAGCGGCTCAAACCTCAAAAGAATATCAATGAACGGATGTTGAAGAATCAACTGAAGTAGAAGATTAGCAAATTGTCAAACAAACCAGTAATTGGAAGCACTAGTCTAGTCATCCCAAAGAACTCATCATCGGTAACATTGATGAAGGAATTCGCACCAGATCCAAAAAGCAAGAAGAGTCTAGTGCCGTGGCACTTATTTATGAAATAGAACCCAAAAGTATAGAAGGAGCTTTAACTGATGAAAGCTGGATTGAAGCTATGCAAGGAGAGTTCAGACAGTTCAGCACTAATGATATTTGGGAATTAACTCCTAAACCAAAAGGTAAATCCATTATTGGAGCTAAATGGGTTTTCAGGAACAAATTGGACGAAAAATAAAAAGTGGTCAAGAACAAAGCATGACTCGTGGCCAAAGGATATACGTAAGAAGAATGGATAGACTATGATGAGACCTACGCAGCAATAGTAAAGTTAGAAGCAATTAGATTATTACTTGCTTTTACCTATTATAAAAATTTCAGGTTATTCCAAATGGACATCAAAAGTGCATTCCTAAATGGATTTATCCAAGAATAAGTTTATGTGGAACAACCTCCCGAATTTGAAAACCCAAAGAAACCAGACTCAGTATTCAGACTGAAAAAGGCTCTATATGGATTAAAGCAAGCACCTCGAGCATGGTACGACATGTTAAGTAAGTTTTTAATTCAAAATGGTTTTGTCATAGGAAAAGTGAATACTACATTGTTTATTAAAAGAGAAGGTAAAAACTTTCTACTTGTTCAAATCTATGTTGATGATATTATATTTGGATCACCTAACGAAAACTTATGCAAGAAGTTTTCTAAGTCTATGCAGGATGAATTTGAGATGAGCATGATGGGTGAACTATCCTTCTTTCTTGGATTACAAGTGAAACAATTGAAGGAATGAATCTTCATTCACCAAGAAAAATATGCAAAAGAACTTGTTAAAAGGTTCGGATTGGAGAATTGCAAAAGGACTAAATTACCAATGTCGAGTTCTTCGAAGCTGGACAAAGATGAAGAAGGAAAGAAAGTTGACCAGAAGCTTTACTGGAGTGTTATTGGTTCACCTCTTTATCTTACTGCTTCTAGACCTGACATATTGTTTAGTGTTTACATTTGTGCTAGATTTCAATCTGATCCCAAAGAATCTCATCTAAGTGTTGCAAAATGCATCATCAAATACGTTGCAACTACCTCAAAGTTAGGTCTGCAATATCCCAAAAATGGAGACTTTACTCTCCTTGAATATTCAGACGCAGATCTAGCAGGTTGCAAAGTTGATAAAAAAGAGTACTTCCGGTATTTGTCAATTGTTGGGAAACATGACAGTATCATGGTTCTTAAGGAAACAAAATATTGTAGCTCTTTCAACAGCAGAAGCAGAATATGTGGCCCTTGGAAGTTGCTGTTCTCAAATCTTATGGATAAAACAACAACTGAGAGACTTTGGAATCGAAGACTCATGCACCGAGATCAAATGTGATAATACCAGTGTAATTAATCTCACAAAGAATCCAATTCTTCATTCAAGAGCAAAGCACATATAGATTCGACATCAGTTTATTAGAGATCATGTTCAAAATGGAGAAGTTATGATCCAATTCATTGATTCAAAGAATCAACTAGCGGATTTATTTACAAAGCCACTGGAGAAAAGCCTATTTGAGTCTATTCACACCAAACTGAACATTACATCTTTTATTCAGTAAAGTCTGAAGGAGCTCAGACTCAGAAGACCAAGAGTTACGACTGTAATTTATCTCGGTACTAGTAATTTAACTTTTGGATAAAGACTTGAAAAGGTACGATTACTTATTAATCGCTAATTGATTGAAGTAATATTTCCAAGTTTTTGAATTTGTAGTTTTTATTCTTTTTCAAAAATGCAATTATCAATTTTGAAAAAAGCAATTATTAATTTTGGAAAAGACAGCTATTCATTTTCGAAAAGACAGGCAATTATTCATTTTCGAAAAGGCATTTTTATTTTTCCTTTTATGACGGCTTGTTTGCCTTGCTTCACTTACTTTATATACTCTAGAGATTCGTGTTCTTCGTTTTCACACTCAAACCCTAGAATACAAAACTCCCACTTGCTTTCACTTTCACTCTCGATTTGTCCAAAAAGTTTTCACATTTTTCGAACAAGTTTGTGAATTTCTCCCTCAAAGTGACAATGTCTTCAAGAAAGTTTTCGAGGATTGCAAACAAGGGACCACGACAAATGCCTAAGGGTCCTACGCATTTTGATCTAACCGAGGAAGAAGATTCTTCTCCACCACAGCAACCAAGTCAGCAACAACCTTCTCAGCAGCGTTAGTCTTCTCCACCAACTCATCCAGAAGAAGAAATTTTGGAAGAAGTTGAACTAGTAAGAACGCTAACTCCTAAGGTTGCTTTCAAGCTTTATTCTAATTTGAAGCAAGGAGGAACAGCGATGTCTTTGATCGACGAATTTTTAAGAGATAGAGGTTTCAAGAACGAAACTTTATTATTGCGGGAGATGAAAAAGTTAGGAGTTGTAGAGAGAGGAACGGCTGAAAGGACCTTCACAAATTTTCAAAGTGACCCACACTATGGCACTGCAAATCAACCACAAGGATAGAGCAACGATGAACGGATGTTTACCCATTTTCAGTCAAGGATGGGAGTGGCTGTTAATGCTAGAGGAAATGGAGAGAGCATTTTTCGCTCTAAAGAGCACAAGAAAGTTTATTCGAGATTGTTGAAAAGAGGGGTGATGAACCCTAGAAGTGTTGACTTTGATTTTCTCGATTCAGTGAAAGTCAATCTGTGAGAGAAGCTAGCGCGTCTTCAATTGGAGCGCTTCTGTTCTGAATCTACGCTTGCCTATCAAGAACTCACCACCTACTTTTACTCGAATTTATCTTTTCTGGATGCAAACAGTTTCTCTTTCACAGTCAGGGACAAAGAGTTTGTGGTGGATGTGGACACATTGGCTGATCTAATTGGGGTGGAAAGAGCGAGTTTCCAACTAATTAGCATGTCAGTTGCACATGCTACACTGGCATTGGTTAAAGACAGAGATGCTGAAATCAAAATATCCTGCTCTAGGATGAATGCCTCAAATGTCTTGCTGCACAAAATTGTTATCAACTGCATCTGGCCAAAATCGACATCCAAGACTAATGTCTCTGGATCAGAAGCAAAGCTAATGTTTGCGATCAATACTGGCTACAGATTCTCTCTGCCTCACACCATCCTATTTCACACGTACAAGACAGTGGTGAAAGATAAGGGACAACTTCCTTATTCTGCTCTTATCACGCCCCTTTTAAGACATTTTAAAATCCACATTCTTGCACCGTTATGTTTGACAAATATTTATCCAATGGTGATTGGATTTAAAATGGTCACAAAGATGCATTTGAAAGAGCTTAACAAGGTGTTAGAGCGCATGGAGGAAAAGTCTCCTGTCAAAGCTAAACAAGACTCTGCTGCGACCAAGAGAAAAGGCAAGGAGCCCATGGATGCTCCAGTGAAGAGGAAGAGAGTTTTCATCTTGCAGGATAAAGAGGATGAGGAAGAAATGACTCTTTCAGCCTTAAGAAACTTGAAGAGTTTTGTCAGCTTTCAAGAGACAAGAGAAGAGCCAGAAGAAGGAGAAAAAGAGAGAAGAGACAGAGAAGGAAGATGAAGAACAGAGGAGGATATATGAAGCAAGAAGAGAAGAAGAAGGAGAAGAAGAAAGAAGAGAGAAAGAAGAAGAAGAAAGAAGAGAAGAAGGAGAAAAAGGAAGAGAAGATGAGATAGAATTGGGTCACAAAGACTCTTTTAAGCCAACTTTGGCTGTATCTTTATCAAGTGACTTTGAGATGGCTGACACTGGAATTGTTGGAGCACATGATGCAAACAAACATCACTATGAAATTGAAGCTACACTAGAAGAAGATTTTTCTACTCCTAAAAGCAAACAAACAGGGGGAGCTGTTGAACAAAAATGTACTTCTTCACCTATCTTTACTAGTGATGTGAGTCGCTCCATTGCAGATCCAGAGGATGTGTATGCCTCTCATTATGCAGAAGCATCCACTCATAGTCATGGTGGACAATCTGCTGAAGATCCATCCATTCTCAAAGCTCTCGGAATAGAATCGGCTGGACCTAGTGTTGCAATAGAACAAACAAAAGACTTTTCGAGACTACTAGACATCTTATTGGATGTAAGGAAACAGCAATATGCTATGGGGTATGAGATGCAGGATCTCAAGAATGCTTTCATGGCCACTTCAGTGTCTTTGCACGATCAGTTAAATGCCCTGAAGAATCAAGTGCAGTCTACTGTGCAAGGTGAAGATTTCCAGTCACTAAAGTAGAGTTTTGTAAGGCTTGAGAAGACAGTGAATTCTATGGGAAAGTTCGAGCTTGTTCACCTTCCAAAACAGCCATTATTTTTTACTCCATTTTCAAACAACTCTTTTTATTTGTTCTCCACTTTTTGCTGTTGACAAAAAGGGAGAGAAGTTTGATGCATATTTGATTTTGATTTGACTTTGGACTGTATTTTTGGGATTTTTAGACTTATCTTTTGTTTGGTTGTGGTTTGGACTATTTGATTTGATCTTTTGATGCTTGCAGTAACTTAGGCCATGATGATTATGGAAATGATAGTTGTTTGGCAGGACTAACATGTTTTTTGTGGTTGCAGAATCATTGCTATCCATATCCTAATCTACTTATCTTTTATGAGATATCTTGTTTTGCTTATGTATTGTTTTGCAGGACAAAAGTGTTCAAATCTGCGGGAAAGTTTTGTCACCATCAAAAAGTGGAAGATTATTGGAGAAAACTTCCTTATTTGTTTTGAAGTTGACAAAACATTTCCATCAGTCTAGTCTGAAGACTTGCAGACTCTATCGTCAAAGTCTAAAGACCTCCAGACTCAAGATTTAAAGTCTACCCTCACTGATAGTCTCTAGACAAACGAAGGAAAAATTTATCCGACGAAGAGAAGACTTATCTAGATGCGAGTTTATCTTTAAGGATTTCATTCGTAAGATAGACGAAGATCTCACAGCTAGAGATAGCATCTCGTGATCAATTATTCTTATTGAAATCAATTCAGATAATTAGATCTGTTGATTGGTGAAGTATACTTGGAAGGTTATACTTATGGAAACCTAGATCCTAATTGTATGAGCGAGCAAGATTAGTGGGCTATTATCACATTCCTTAAATAACTCGAGATCTCCCTAATTGATTCTGTCCAATGGGAAGATTTAAAGAGCTCCTTTGGAAAGTGCCAATGGTTATAAAGGCATAGAGGAGTATATAAGGTAGATGCTCTAGTTATTCGAGTGTGTACGTGAAAGAAAAATTCGAAAGTCTAGAGTTCTTAGTTCTTTGCTACCTCAATCACTGAGCTTAAGTTGTTCTCAGAAGATAGATTAAATACTTGTGAGACCTTGAGGAAGTGTGATAGAGTTTCTGCACTGTGGAATGAAGGACGTGAAGCTGTAAAATCGTCTTTGGTTCTTAGTGAAATCCAGCCAATGGGCTGTCAGTGCGGGAGAGTGGACGTAGGCTTGGTCTAAGCCAAACCACTATAAATTTTGTGTTTCAATTCTCTTTCCCTAAACGCTTTACTTTAATTCGTAGCTTAATATAATTGTCTATAATCTTTTACATCTTCAGACTATTATCCTCAAAAGACGAATTAACTTGTTAAGTCTTGCAAAAACTTCTTTAACACCTATTCACCCTCCTCTATGTGTCCTTACTAGCCCTATCACTTCGCTCTTCACTTCTCATTTCCTAATACCCTTGAGAGAGAGAGAGAGAGAGAGAGAGAGAGACCAAAAGAGGTAAAGGAGAGAGAGTAACGGTGGGTGGAGAGAGAAAGATGGGTTTGAAATCTCTTGACAAGTGGGGCCCATCGGATACATGGCACTCAAAGAGTAGTGGAGCAGTCGTTCACTAGCATGAAATGTCAGCCTACCCAATATATTTTCCGAGGAAATGGTAGGTGGGACTATCCCTTCACTTTGAGAAAATATCGGTTGCATGGTGGTGCTGGTTTTTCATCTGGCCTGAAGTGGTCTTTCATGCCAAAAGTATCAGATGGCCGTCCTTCCTATCTTGTGGTCAACGCTAATGAAAGTGAACCGGGAACATGTGAATATAGGGAAATTATGCGTCACAATCCTCACAAGGTTCTCGAAGGATGCTTAATTGCTAGTGTGGGAATGAGGGCAACCACTGCCTATATTTATATGAGGGGTTGATACGTAAGTGAACATAAAACTCTTGGACGGGCCAGAAAAGAGGCTTATGAAGCTGGACTTTTGGGACGGAGTGTATGTGGATCCGGCCACGATTTTGACGTCCACATCTGTTATGGTGCTTGTTGAAAATTGTGATCCATTTTTGGAAAGTACTAGAACACACTAGACTATTCATGCTTAATGGAGAACGAACAAGTCGGTAGTGATCCATTTTTTAAAACTATCTAGAAACTACTAACTTAATCATGAAGGCAAGAACGTTGGCAGCAGCATCCATGTTGAAGATTGTCTAGAATTGTTGAGAATGGAGGTTGCTAGCTGAACCTAGAAGATTCACGTGGGAATGCAAGCAAGCAAAAGCCAAGTTGAAGAAGAAATTCTAGAACAAGCTAGAGAAGTCTACATGCATGGGAAACACGTGAAGAAGATAAAAAGAAGTCCAAGAGAGGTTGAGGCGGTGAAGAAGAGAAACTTGAATCAAAGTCAACAATAGTGGTGAAGAAGAAACCTACGTGAGCAGTAAGAGTACTTGGAGAAGAAGAAAATGAGTTGTCTTGCAACTGTACTATGGCGGTGAAAAAGTCAAAAATGTCATGCTTGAAGTCGGTTGTAGTTGCTCTATAAATAGAGCCTAGAATCATTCATGTATCATGTGAGGTGAACCCTCCACCTTGTGTGAGGTGAAACCTCAACCTTGAGAGGTCTTAGACCTCCACCGTACCTCCATCAAACTATTTTCTTCAACTAATGAAACTATTTTCCCCCATATCTCGAGACCTACATCCTTCAATTATCCTATCTTGTCCCTTGTCCGTTCACTACAAATTATATCATACACTTGTACACATTATTAACCAAAAATTATAACTAATACTAAAATCATGCTTTCGCACGCTTACATCCAAAATTTTTAACAGTGCTTAAGCTTGTATTTGTGGTAAAGAGAATGCACTATTGGAAAGTCTTGAAGGGAAACAAGAAAAGCCAAGGTCAAAGCCACCTTTCCCAGCTAATGCCGGCTTATATGGTTGTCCTACCACTGTCACCAATGTTGAAACTGTGGCTCATTCTCCTACGATCCCCAGACGTGGTGGAAGGAAAAACGATTCAGGGACAAAATTTTTCTGTGTCGGATCATGTAAACAAGCCTTGCCCAGTCAAGGAGGAAATGAGTATACCATTGAAGGAGCTGATCAAAAGACCCGGCAGTGGCGTTAGGGGTGGATGGGGCAGTTACTTGCAGTAATACCTGGTGGTTCATTTGTACCGCTTCTCCCAATGAATGCGATGATGTGCTGATGGACTATGATGCTCGCAAGGCTGTCTAGTCTGGTCTAGGAACAGCAGCTGTTGTAGTTATGAATAAATCCACTGATGTTGTCGATGCAATCGGGAGGCTTTCTTATTTCTATAAGCATGAGAGCTGTGGGCAGCGCACACCCTGCAGGGAAGGCACAGGATGGCTCTGGATGATTATGGAAAGGTTAAAAATTGGGAATGCAAAGTTGGAGGAGATTGATATGCTGCAGGATGTAACCAAGCAGATTGAAGGGCATACAATATGTGCTTTTTAGGTGATGCGGCAGCTTGGCCTGTCCGAGGTCTCATTCGGCATTTTAGGCCAGCACTCGAGAGAAGTATTAGGGAACGTGCCGGGAGAGATTTGCTGGAGGCTGCTGCTTAGATCTATGCTCAGGATTCTACTCCAATCTCTTCTCAATTTATTTCTTGTGCTATCCCATAAATAAATGGAAAGCAATTATGGCTCACATGTTTACGAACTCACGTGCTCTCTCTTTTTTCCTTTTTTTCTTTCTTTCATTAACCAGACTCTGTTAGATTCAAGAGTGGCTGGTGAGATGGTGATGGATGGGTCAAGTAACTGTAAATTTAAACGAGCAAGATGAGAAATGGGGGGTGCTGAGGACTAAATGTTGCTTTAGTATAGTTGCCAGTTCAAATATTCAGATAGGGAATACTCATTGCTTATATTTCAATATTTGTTGCTAGCATTTGGCAAATGGTGAGGCGGAGGGGCTTAAATATGACATATTGCTGAGCTCAAGGGACAATTTGAATCTGCTATGTGGACATTTATTCTTATGGTCTTACTTGTAGGTACATGGTAGTATATTTTTGCTGTGATCGTGAAGTTACTACTGATTTCATATCGGCACTTGTTTTGGTCCTTTTTTCTCCATAGGTAAATCCCTTTGATGGCGGTTAATGTCAGAATAACAAGAAGAACTACCCAAAATTCGGATTGATGCGCGGATCTGGCTTCTGGGTCTTTTGCATTTCTATTTCTTGCTAAGCTGTACGGTGAGTTCCTTCACTGCTAAGTAAACTTATTCTCTCTCTCAATTATCTAGACCGGAGTTATTTATTTTCATTTCATGTACTATGGGAACACTAACTGGCTCACATTTTCCAGAAAGTTGGTCAACAAATCCTTGTATGTTATCCTCTTTAGTTGATATTTCTTAGACGCGGGAAAACATTTCCCTTGAGACGGTATTATTGTTTGGTATGTCCACTCCAGTATCTTGATTTTGAGAATGGAAAACCGCATCCATGCACTGTGCGTTTGGTGAATTTCAAGTCCGCGCGCCGACCGACTCAACTTGTTCGCTGCTACGAAGGTCTCTATTCTCTGACCTTGTCTGTTTGAGTAATGGCTGCGGTGATTGGCTGAGTTATCTGATTTCTTTCTTTTGGTCTGAATTGGAGGCTGTGGGCGCATGAGCGGCTAGTCCGTAGGTGTCCAATGAACTCATGGTCGCTGATGAAATTAGCATCTCGAATTCTCTCATGTCCCTTGTCTCGGCAAAGCTAGGTCTCAGAAACTACCTTTCTTGGGAACTAAATACATCAGTAACTGTCATCTGAACTCCTTTAAAACTGCTAAACCGAAGGCATATGTCATGCGCCGATCCTCGAGCGCGCACCCATCCCTCCTTGGTTGATATATTAGCAATGTCCTGGGATGCATCGCCGACCCATTCATTTAATATACGCATGCGGAAGCTATTAATAAATCCCCAGACAACAATAAGATGGGATAGAAAAGTAAGACCGATTTTTCACAAAATACCTTTTATAAACACACAAGTTTATACACAGAAGCCTAAAAAAAAGAATCGGCTTTCAACAAAAGGGGAATGTCCTAGGACTAGCTAGTCAGACATGCTCGCCGATTCTCTGGACTTCACCTTCTGAACTTTGGGCCTCGGGTTCCCCACCGCTTTCAACTAGAGGCCTGAAAATGGTTATACAATAACCAGTGAGACAATGTCTCAGCAAGTTCTATCTCCTAAGACCCGATTAGGAAGCCAATACACTCTAGAGGCTACCTAAGCACAACATGAGACAGATGACTTACCTTGGCCTTAGTTCATTCTTGCAAGTCAGTTCAAATGATAAATACTGACAATTATATCACTGAATTCAGTCAGATCGAATCATCGATCAATCGACCAAATCAATTACATGTCATCACGACCATCTCTTGGTCAGCCCATTCAATACTATCTATAAACCCGATCAAAATCCAAGATTCCTCAATCAAAGTGAAATATATATAGTACTATCCTATTTCCATATGACATATAGAGCCAACGAGCAGGTATACATAACGTTCTATTTCCGAAACGACATATAGAGTCATCAAGCCGTTATAACATACTTGTGCATAACGTTCTATCTCCAAGACGACATATAGAGTCATTGAACCGTTATAACACACCGTTGGGTCATACCGTCCTATCTCCAAGATGACATATAGGGTTACCGAGCCGGTATACAAGCAATTCCTTCTCAAGATGACATAAGAGTCATTGAGTTGTTAAATCATACCGTCCTATCTCCAGATAACATATAGAGTCACCGAGCCAGTCTACATGCAATTCTTTCTCAAGATGACAAGAGAGTCATCGAGCTATAATAGTATAACGTCCATTTTCCAGATGACATATGAATCATCGAGCTGCTATAGTATCTTTGTTTTGAAGACACACTCAATTTACCCTTTTTATCGTATTTGATGAAAGTATACGTGTGTAAGTACACAGCTGGCCTTAGCCAATATATAAGATTTTCACTTTTGAATCTCCTACTGTTTTCAGCAGTTCCAAAATAGATTTTTGGCACTGTAGACCGACGCCCGGTAATTTTTCACTTAATTACCAAATTTAATTAATTTAGGAATAAAATCCTAAAAACAAAATTGAATCAATTCAGCATGATTTAGCACTCAAATAAATAAACAGATCGCACCACAATGATCCGCATAAAATTCCGGTCATTGGCTATCCTAGCCTAATTTCCGGAAAATAAATAATTAATTATTACGGAAAATATTAGATAAATGCAATAAATCTAATTTAAGCCTGTAATGCTTAATTGGAAGCCGAGACGAGTCAGAAAATTTCCGAAACTCGTTCGATAAATAATAAAGCCTATTTCCTTGCCAACTACACCAACCATTTGCCTAACATGTATTGATAAGTCCCTAATTTAATTACTCTAATCTAATCTATCAAACTAATTATACTTAATTAAATATAATCAACCTATAAGCATCATTAGCATACTAATAAGGGATTAGTGAGCAAAACTCACTTGTGCAAAGTGAAGACCGGAACACTGCAACGGCGACGTGACAGCGACCGAACTTGGGCTCGCGACGACACCAACGGGCTTGGAGCGGGCCCAAAACCAGCTCAACAGCCCAAGCTGAGATTAGTTGCTGAAATGGGCTAGGCTTGCAGCAGACTGACTTTGCGGGCTTCAATTGGCACGGGCTTGGGACGGGCTTGGGATTTGCTGAGTTGGGCTCACTGAAGTTGGGCTAGACCCGCGGGCTGAAGAGCTCACGGTTGGGCTCACTTGATGGGCTTTTCTAGACTGGGCTGAACAATTGTGAGCTGGACCGAATTCGTGTGGGCTGCAGCTTGACTTCTTGGGCTGCTGAACCAGGCCCAAAACTGGGCTGAACTAAGGATAATTCATGGGCTGAGACGCCGGGCTTCGTGCGTTGCTGGGCTGATTCACGAGCGAAGGAGAGGGGCAACGCGGGGCAGCCTCGGTCGATGGCTTCGTGCAGCTTGCAGCCGTTCGGTGGAGATGCGCGGACGAATAGCAGCTTCGGTGACTGGGCTGCTGGCGACAAGAAGACCTGAAGGAGCGGCTGGTGAAGACCACGCGTGGAGATGAAGACACGATCGCTGGTAGTGGGGCAATTGGCGGAAGCTGGGACGTGGCTGGAGTCAACGAGGGAGGGGCTTCGCTGGCGTTGGATTGGAGTCAAATAACCGGCTGGTGTTGACCAAGAGAGGAGACGATGCTGGCTGCTGAGGGAGAATTCGGTGGAGGCTTCGAGTGGCTTGCTGGACAAGTGGCAGACAAGCTCGCTGGTGGAGCAGCTTCTTCCGTGAGCTGCTTTGATCGGGCAAATGGCAAATGGAGGGGGAGCGACGAGCTATGGTCAACAACCGGCAGGCAAAGCAGAATCGATTCTGCTGTTTTGACTGGGGAACAAAAAATGGTGGAGGAGAGTCGGTGGAGTTGAGCGCGTGCAAGCGAAACGGCAAGGAGGCAGGGGGGTTTTCGGTGGGTGCTGAGCAGCGAATGAAAACAGACGTTGGCTTGGGCTTTGCTGGGTTCCAAAATGAGAAGCAAAGCAGAGGCGGCAAGTCTTCGGTTGAGGCGTGAATTGCTCGAAGGAGGAGGAGGCCGGCCAAGCGTGCACGGCAAGTTGGAGATAAAGGAGCAAAAAGTCAAGCAATCCAATCCCTTAAATTAATTGCATGTTCCCTATTTCTTTCCAACCAATTTCCAACAAAATAATCCAAATTTTGATGTCAAAATTGCTGTCCAACTCTAAATCCGAATTTCATAATTTTGGGACTTCAATTTCTTCATGATTTCTCCAAATCGACGTCAAATTTTGCCAAGGAAAAAGCCCAAACAATTTTCTGCAAGTCCTTGACACTCAAAGGCTCGGCTTGGAAGTCCAAATTTCCTTCAATTAAGCCCATCCGAATTTCCGCTATTTTCTGCAATGACCATATCGATTTTCCGTAAAAATCTTGGAATCTCTGAAAATTATACGGAAGATGCGTCAACGTTCCTATAATAGATGGTGACATAACAGAACTTTCAATTTCTGAAATCGGACTTGAATTTGCAGTTAATTTCCATTCGACGCGTTTTTAGCGTGACCTAGACTACCGGATAGTTTTCAGAGATTTTTAGTGCAAATGATCCGTGGTCGATTTTCTTCGAGTCACAATGAACGCACTCGACACATTGGCGACTCTCGGTGGTCGTGAAAATCTCGAGATTTCAATTACAGACACAGGGTATCCAAAACAACAGAAAATCGGTCTAATGCCGATCGACAAGAATTTTGCAATCAGGTGGAATCGCCCACACTTTGATCACACATCTTAGTCGAATCGACATATCCCTGATCTCTGATCGATTTTGACAATGCAATAATAACCCTTGCAAACTAGCACAGTCGAGCAATCGACTTTTGGTCGAATTCTCAAGTCCATTGCATTAAAATCTCTTAATGACTTCCCCAGATAGTCTAGTTATCTCACAAGTAATCGTCTCTTAAAATAGAACTATAGACGCATTGATGTAATGCCCGATTTATTCAATTGAAAACAATACTGAAAATTCATGATGTCACAGCATAGCCATAGGACATGGTACTTCATGAAATTTAATTCCATTTACATTTGGTTTTTTTGAAACCCTTTGAAATCAATGATTTCATCTCTTGGGAATCAGATTTAAGTCGAGCTCACGTTGCTCAGACAATTGATTTTACCTTTTATCACTGTAAACTAAATTCAAATCAGAGTTCAGGCCATGTGATATATAAGGCAAACACAAACAGAATTCGAAATCAACATACTTTGAAGTCCATTTACATCAGTTCACCATCGCCCACAAGAGAAGAAACCGAAATACTTGAGGAACGGTACTGCAATTGAACATCGGAAATAAAGCAGACCGAAACTCCCAGCCTCCTAGACAAAAGGGCTTGTCGATGAAGCCAAGGCGGTCCCACAGGATTCGGGTCCAAAAAAATCGAAAAAGCTGCTCAATCTATCAAAGCTTCCTTCTGGTGTTGGGCGCAAAATTGTAGACTGAGGGCAGAATAACAGCAGAGCGTTAGACAAAATTGAGATGTACATGGGTATTGAAATGCAATATAATCGATCAATCGAGGACGAGGAGTGCGATTCAATAGAGAAATTGCAAAGAATTCACAAGAAATAATAACTTGGTGTTCCTGTCCCAGAGGGGCCTCCAGAGTCTCTTGATTTGAATTGTTGGAGGCTGGCATTTTCTGAGTCCGAGTCCACAAATTCAAGAGCAATGAACAGTGTTGCTTCTTGCAAGTCAAAGGAGGTCAAAGTGGTTCCTTTGGTGGAGAGTGGTACCATTGAGGAGGAAGAGGATGAGAAAGGAAATTTTTCTGCATCGGAACAAGTGCCTAAGGTCAATATTGCTAAAAAACATGACCATTTTCTTGAAGTGCTAATTGGAGGACAGGAAGGGCTGTTTGTTCGTGTTCTTTTTTTATTCCCTGGAACATAATTTTTGTTCTTTTGTTCCGGGTAACAAAAAAAGAACAGAAATGCATTTATTTGCACTTTTGTTCCCGGGAACAAATTTGGAACAAAAACAAGTTTCGAGGAACACTTCCGAGAAACAATTTTTCTCTTTCCTATTTTTCCTCCTCTTTCTTTTCTTCTTCTTTTTTCTTTGGCCAGTCACTAGCCTCAGCCATGGCGGGCGACCGGCCATCGAGGGCTGACAACCTCGCCAGAGCATCGTCGGCCCTCGACGAGGCTTGGCCTCACCGAATCTTGGCGAGCTCGAGCTCGCCTAGCCAAGGCGAGGTTGCCAGCCCTCGTTGGCCAGTCACGGGCCATGGCTGAGGCTGGTGACCAGCCAAAAGGAAGAAAAAATAAAATATAAAAAATAAAATAAAACTATTAAAAAATGAAAAAAATAAATAACAAAATAATTATACAAATTTACCAAACGTGTTTATGTTCTTTTTCTATTCCGGGAACAGAAATTTTGTGCAATTATCAAACGCGTTCTTCTGTTAAAAAATTATTCATCGGAACAGAAATAGTTTTTTCTATTTTTGTTCCTCGAACAATTTTTTAATAAACGTTACTAAACGCACTCGAATTGTGCAGAAAGTGCATAGTGGTAGAACAAATCAAGCTTTTGCTAGAGGATGACAAGAGAGGCTAGAATTTTCTTGGGGGCCAATGGCTTCGTTGAAGCCCTTCTACAGTTTATGGAGTTGGCTATTCATGAGAGAATGTAAGGCGCGTTTAGAACATTTGTTCAAAAATTATTCCAGGGAATAAAAAAAAAAAGTGTTTTGTTCCGAGGAATAATTTTTTACCAGTAAACACGCATTTGGTAAACTTGTTCCGAGAATAAAAAATGAATAGAAACACGTTTGGTAGATTTTATATATTTTTTTGTTTCTTTTAATTTTTTAATATTTTTATTTTATTTTTCATTTTTCCTTTCTTTTTTCTTTTTTTTTCTTCTTTTGGCCGGTCGCCGGCCTCCAGCGACCCGCCGATGGGGGCCGACAGCCTCGCCCTGACATGGCGAGCTCGGCCTCACCGAGGGCTGGCGACGCTACGACGAGGTCGCCGACACCTCGACAGCCGTCGCCGGCCCTCGACGGCCGGTCGCCGGCCATGGCCGAGGCCGGCGACCGGCCAATGAAAAAAGAAGAAGAAGAAGATGAAGAAGAAGAAGAATGTTTCTTCAAAAGTGTTTCTGGAGTAAGAAAAAAAAAATTTCTCATTTCTGTTCTTTTTGTGTTTCCGGAACAAAAAATCTGATTTTGAACAAAAACGCAAACAAACGCGTTTCTGTTCTTTTTTTTGTTCCCGGGAACAAAAAATCAAAAAATCTGTTCTTAAACAGATTTGAGAAATGAAAACAGGCAGGGCCTAAGGGTTCAGAACGTTGGAGTAGTGGCTCCGTTCAACCTTGCTATCAACCATGACAGTTTTGGCTTTTAGTCTATTGCTATTTTGAGGGGTCTGTTGGATCCATCGCCGCCTCTCTCTCTAGATTATTCTTCATCCTGACAAGTTCCGCCCTCTCTCTCTCTCTCCCTAAAATTTTATAGTGAAGGCTACAGGACTCTAGATTATTTGTGATAAGTAGAGCTTGTGGCTGTAAATTCTCCAACATGAAAGATAGAAGCAAAAATCTCCCTTGTGTCAGAGATAATTTGCTAAGAGAGTCGGTGGAAGAAGGCTATAAATAGCCTAGCCTCATCCACTTGAGTTCGCGCCTCAAATAGAAGAACAAGGGTCTTGTGTAGTGAGTGGGTCTTCAAGTGTGGTGTGGTATGTGCTGAGCAAAAGACCAGAAAATTCGCATGCCCTTAATGATTAGTGTAATTGACCAAAAAAAAAAAAAAATTTGAATAGTGTAAAAAATTGAAATATACAATCACCCTATGTCCATACGCATCTCCCTCGTGTCCAACGGTGATTGCTTGAAGTTTTCTTCTGCGCATCTAGTAGAAATCAACGGATCTGGCAGACTTAGATCAGTTGCAGGTTGCATCGCCCGGTATACAGACTTTCTTGATCTTTTGCATTGGGGAGAGAGGCGGGTGATGGATTCGTCACCCCAAGATTCAAGAAAATCCCATGGACATGCACACGCCGTGTGCGTCCCCTTCCCGGCCCAAGGCCACATCAACCCTATGATGCAGCTGGCCAAGCTCCTCCACCCGCGAGGCGCCTTCGTAACGTTCGTCAACACTGAGTTCAACCACCGTCGCCTCCTCCGGTCTAAGGGACCCGACTCGCTTTGGAGCCTTGAGAACTTCCACTTCGAGACGATCCCAGACGGCCTCCCACCGTCAGACCGTGACGCAACGCAGGATCCCCCAGCCCTCTGCAACTCGATCCGGAAGAACTGCTTGGGCCCTTTCAAGGAGTTGCTTGCCAGGATCAAGAGCGACAAGGTTGTTCCGCCTGTGACTTCTGTGATATCAGATGGGGTGATGAGCTTCGCCAGCAAAGCTGCGAGAGAGCTTGGAGTCCCAGAGGTTCAGTTCTGGACTGCCTCGGCTTGTGGGTTCATGGGTTATTTGCAGTACAGAGAGCTTGTCAAGAGAGGGATCGTTCCATTCATAGGTACTTCCTTTGTTTATTTATTCATTTTTGTTCATCTCGAATAAATTCACCAAATCTTTATTTGTTTATTTAGTTATCTCTCCGTCATGAGTTATTTCCATTCATCTGTTTCTCTTGTTAAAGTTGTGGATTGGATCCTCACTGCATATTAAAAGGAACAGATGAAGACTTCCTGAACAACGGGACGCTAGATGATCCTGTCAACTGGATCCCCGGCATGAGAAACATCCGACTCCGGGACATCCCGAGCTTCATACAGACCACGGACCCGAACGACATCATGTTCGACTTCTTAGAAGAAGAAGTGCAGCACTGCCTGAAATCATCTGCTATCTTGTTTAACACCTTCAATGAGCTCGAACACAAAGTACTGGAGAAAATTGCAGACATTTTCCCTCCAATTTACTGTACCGGACCCCTTTCCTTGCTCGTCCAGGACATTCCCTCAAGCTCAGTCAAGTCTTTCAGGTTAAATCTGTGGAAGGAAGAATACAGCTGCCTCGAATGGCTCGATCAGAGAGAAGCTGAGTCGGTTGTGTACGTGAACTATGGGTGTGTCACAGTCATGACTAAGGAACACCTGAAGGAGTTTGCTTGGGGGCTTGCAAATAGCAAGCGCCCATTTATGTGGGTCATCAGGCCTGATGTTGTGGAGGGTGATTCTGCAATTCTACCTGAGGAGTTCCTTGAGGAAGTGAAAGACAGAGGGTTCTTGACGACCTGGTGTCCGCAGGATCGAGTCCTGAGTCATGGATCGATAGGCGCTTTCCTAACACACTGTGGGTGGAATTCTACCTTGGAAGCTATCTGTGGAGGCGTTCCTCTCATTTGCTGGCCGTTCTTTGCCGAGCAACAGACAAACTGTCGGTACTCATGTACAGAATGGGGGATCGGCATGGAAGTGAACCAGGACGTGAGGCACGTGGAAATAGAAGCTCTTGTTCGGGAAGTGATGGAAGGGGTTGGCGGGAAGAAGATGAGGGGGAATGCCAAGAAGTGGAAGGAGAGAGCTGTGGAAGCCGCCGGTCGTGGAGGGCCATCTTTCAATGACTTTGACAAATTCATTAAGGAGGTTCTCCATTTGAAGGAGTAGATTCAAGGGAACTATTATCATATTCCCACATCTTCCAAAAACATATCGAAAGAAGTAGCATTAATTTCCAATCTGTTAGTTTGTCCAGTTCCTTCCATATGGAATTTTGAATCTTTCAGCATTAGATAATACGGATAAAGATACTTATACCTTTTGTACATTCTACTGTCACATTCGCTGTCCTAATCTTGCAATGCTTTTACAGTAGTGAAACCTCAGCAAATCAGTCCGCCTTCCTGACTGTTCATCTGGTTTCTGTGCTCATGGGAAGCGAGTGGATCGACAGAGGAAAGTTTTTGAGATCTTGTACATCTCCTTTGGGCTTCTCTGCATTGATGGCGTGCCCCTGCATCCTTTATACCCGCCGGTCGTGCAATGCCCGTCCACGTGCCCGTTCAATGCATGTGAATCATAATCATAAGGTTGGAGTTCATGGTATTGCGGACGGCCGATGTATGCTGAACTGTGTTTTCGTGCCATATGTGTCTGGATTCGTCCCTTGTAAACCAGTCGCTCCACGCCCACTCTCGATCCCCTTTCTAGAAGTGCTCGTATCATACGAGTAATCTTTACATTTTGACCTAATTGAATCTTATTTTCAGGGAAAATAGACGCTCTGTAAATAGAAAGGGGTCGACCTTAATGAGTGGACTATAGCTAGATAGAAATAGGGTTGTGGAAGAATTTGTTCAATTCTTGTTATATGTGATGTGGCGAAAAAGACCGATTCCTATCTTAATCAAGAAAAAACCTTTTTTTCGTTTTTAATATTGATATTGGTGTAATATCATCCTTAAACTTTTAATTTATCAAATATGATTCTTGAACTATTTCTAAATATTCAATTTAGTTCTTAAATGTTCGGTTTGTTCAATCTAGTTCATCAACTTTTCATAAAAAAGTCATATAAGTTATCCAATACAATTCATAATTTTTCATAATGGCAATTTCTCCGAAAATTTAAAATACCTTTTTATTTCAATTGTTTTCATGAATTAACAAAGTAAATTTGCACTTAAAATCAAGTAGAAACTAATTTAGAGTCGTATTGGATTAGTATCTCTACTATTTCTAGTCTAAGTGTTTTCTTAAAAATATCGAGGACCAATATTAATTTATCTATAACCACCCATACTTTTATAGATCTTGTTCCTAAATATTGACATTAATATAATTTTCACTCTTGTACGTTTTTTTTTTTTTTTTTTGGGAAGGTTCACTCTTGTATGTTTTGATAAAGAGCATAAGTTAAATTTACTCACGTTGAACTATCGCTATATTACAAAGAACACAAAGGTTAATTTCTAAAAACAATTGAAATGAAAAGATAACTCTAAAATCTAGGTAATGTTGAAATTATGAAAACTTGTTAATAGAACCGAAGGACCAAGTTGACTTTGTTATGAAAAGTTAAGAGAACAAATTTGATAATTTAAGAGCTCTATGGAACTGTGGTTCTTCATATGTATAGTTTTTCATCTCACCCCCTGTTTCGTTTTAAGCAATGAAAGATATGAATTGAGTTGACTTGTGAATTTTGTATTGGACCCTTGGAATTTTTGTGTTGTTAGATTCATTAGATGTTGAGTGGTAAAAAAAATGTCAAAAACTACGCCTTAAATGACCAACTTTTCTTCTCCAATAATTCTCTTATCTATTACCAACTTTTATTTACTTTTCTTATCGACACTTTAAACTTATCAACTAT
Organism: Eucalyptus paniculata subsp. matutina; assembly: GCA_017140255.1. NCBI lineage: Eukaryota > Viridiplantae > Streptophyta > Magnoliopsida > Myrtales > Myrtaceae > Eucalyptus > Eucalyptus paniculata. The sequence goes on from CM029442.1 coordinate 49,474,159, forward strand.
TACATTTTATTATCAACCTTTGTTTCAGTGACTTAAAGCTTTTTTCCATTTAGGTAACACAACAGAAAAGTTAGTAAATTATATAAACCAAATAAACTTTGATGACTAACTCAAATGAGAGTAATCCCATACTAGTTTACAGCTTAATTAAAGAAAAGTTGATAAATCACTTAACTTAAAGTTAGTAATTTATAGGTATCAATAAATTTAAGGCGTAGTTAATAAAGTAAATAAAAGTTGTAAAAGATATGAATTTGTTTATCAAAAGAAAATGAACTTAATAATTTTTTTAAAGAGTTGGTAAATCAAAGTGCTGTTGAGAAATACAAATGAAAGTTTGTAAATGGTAAAACAAAATAACTGAGTAACTCATTGAGAACTAACCCAATACTAGCAAGTAATGTAATATAAGAAAATTTGGCAAGTCACGCTAAATTAGATTGTAACCGCTAAAAAAGAGTTACTAAATAAGAAATTATTAATCAAGGGAATAAAAGTTGGTAACTTTATTTTAAAAAAAAATTGCTAAGTTAAGAAAACAAAAACCAAAATTCGATAAGTAAGCCAAATTGGTAGCCAAAACTATTGGTTAATTTAATATGACAAGATTTGGTAAGTCGCTCTACTTTTAAAAAGTAATTTTTTTAAATAACATAAATTCAAAACGTGAGTAAATTATACAAATAAAAGTTTGTAAATTGGTACAAATATCGATGATTTACAAACTACGTAACAACAATAGCATTTGCCGGTCATAGTCATCACGCTCAATTCACGTTAGACCGCTTCGAATAGTTTACATCTTTCCTCGTCCTTTCTCTCCCTCGACATCTTCCTAGATCTTCTCCTTCCCCTTCTAACCCAAATCCCTCGCCCTCGATTGCATCTCCTCCTCGACGCATCCCAACGGTCGTAGGACGACATGATTTATGCCAAAAGCCACGTAAAGACGCGACCCTTTGCCCTTTTGACATGTCTCTACGATCGAGTTCTCCGGGGATGGATTTCGAACCACATCGCCAAACGTCGTTCGACGAGCTCGATGCGTTTTAAGAACAGCCAGAAAACGAAGTGTAGCTCATTGGATTCCATAGAGTCGCTGGATTGTTAATGTGTGGAGCTGCTTTTACCAAACGCAACTGGGACATTTGAGCAGCTGTAATTTGTCCGTTTGCATGAGTAAATGGACGGAGATGTTTTGGGTGTATCCGATTACAGTAATTGTGAGATGTGAGTGTGAATAATAATTTCGTAGCAAGTGACTTTTATTACCTAATCGCTAGGATGCGTCTAAATTACGATCTTTCACATTTTTTAAGAGATCGACAGAAAATATCTTCTCGTGCTTAACTAATGGGCAAAGTAATTACATCAAAAATCACCTGCATGGGTGGATTAAAGAGTGACACATGATGTTTTCGATGTATCCATTCATAGTGATTGTGAGATACGAGTGTGAACAATAATTTCGTAGCAAGTGACTCTTATCACCTAATGTATGGACCTCCTTTTACCGGACGCAACTAGGACATTTTTTTTTTTTTATCAGAGCAACTAGTGTATTTGAGCAGCTGTATTTTGTCCGTTTGCATGAGTAATTGCACAGAGATGTTTTGGGTATATCCAATTATAGTAATTGTAAGATCTGAGTGTGAATAATAATTCCATAACAAGTGACTTATCACTTAATCGATAGGATGCGTTTAAATTACGATCTTTCACATTTTTAGGAGATCGACAGAAAATATCTTCTAGTGCTTAACTAATGGACAAAGTAATTACATCAAAAATCACAAGGGTGGATTAAAGAGTGACACATGATGTTTTGGATATATCCGTTCATAGAGATTGTGAGATATGAGTGTGAACAATAATTTCGTAGCAAGTGACTCTTATTACCTAATTGATAGGATGTGTTTAAATTACGATCCTTTACATTTTTAGGAGATCGACAGAAAATATGTCCTCATGCTTAACTATTTGGACAAAGTAATTACATCAAAAATCATGGGCATGCATGGATTAAAGAGTGACACATGCGTGGACTAGGGAACACCATCACGAAACTTGATTCTCACTTCATCAAGTGCACGCAATTTCAACGTTCAACTCCATGCTCAACTTTTGAGCACACCTCTAGAATATGATTGAGATGCTTCACAGATCCAACGTTTCCTTACTTGTATTGGGGTTTGGTTCATAATTTCTATCATCGACAAGATAGCATAGGTGCAAGATGCTAATTATGATGAAATTTTCAACTGGACGTGGCCCTAGTTTAAGAATATATTAAGATAAACTTTGCGTCTCGAATTTTCTGCTTTTACTTACTATTTTCTTTATAATCATGCAGTGAATCCTAACAACCTGAAGAAAGAAACCATAGGAAAACAATGACTGCTAAAAATTTATCTTTTCGATCCAGTTATTGTCTCATATTTCAAAATTGAATGACCTTTCCAAGGCACGGGGGACGCCTTCGAGGCAATCAAGTCACCTGAACACATTGCCGTCTACTTCCAGGAATCTAGGATGGGCCGAATACGGGACATCAAAATATCCGTAGGCATTCTGTAATTAGTGTGGAAAAATGAAATACACCAGTAACCGGAAGTTGTGTTATATAAACGTTTGTGCTGGTTGCTGAAATTTCACACGTGCATCTCCCTTGTATGTTGAGAAGCAAGTGGATGTACAGTAAAATAATTGCTTTATTTTATAAAAACAATATTACAAACTCTCTATATCATCAGGCTCTAACAACTATTCATTGTAGTTGCTCACTCACTCATTTCACAAACCACACGCACACACCCACTCACTTCTTGTCACCCTACACTTACACTACACAAGACCCGTACACACACCCACACACCTCACATACACACTCCACTCACATCACACACTCCTCACACTTACACTTCAAGAGACAACAGCCCCTATTTATGTCACACCCCAAAACCACAAAGAATGGGAATGACATGGCCGTCCTTCTTTACAAAGAACGCAGCCTCAAATACAACCAATAAACTGATATTAACTTATATATATATATATATCTCAAACCATATATATATATATCAGATAAACCAACAAATTGGTTGCAACATCAGAGTTTCTATAATCCACCAAAAGAAAAAGAGATATATGTTTAAAAGCTCAAATGATCCAACTACTAGTAAGTATTATTTGCACCACTTCCTTGAACCATACCAAAAATAAAATAGAACTCCCCAAAAGCTCCCACCGACTACGCACTCGCTCTATTCGCCACTAGCTGAGGAACCTGAAAAGATTAAAGGAGGAATGGGATGAGCAACCACAGCTCAGTGAGTAGTACATATCTTCTAAGCAGATCGAACAACCACTATGCATGTATACAAAACAATACCAAATTCCATAATACCGATTCAATATATAAAATACAAATCGAATCATATAAAAGTTAATTCTCATCATCAAAGCTTTATACTAATATGGAAAACTCATTTAAATCGCCATCAAAAGTCAAGTATCAATGGTCGAATCCATTGAATAACCTCCATCAAAAACACATATCAATGGTCTATCCATTGATCAATCTTTTGCTCAATAACTAACCATGGTCACGACACAACGCCTTGTGACAAGGCGACCAAGATTCTCCACTTGGTAAGGTCTCCACCTACAAAGCCGGTGGCTAGGCCCAAAAGAATATCCTAAACCTGGTATGTATACCCCAAAAACCCCTCACTGGGTTCACAGTCATATTGAGCATAAATAACCATTCTCCAATACCAGAAATCAAATCCAGAAATCAATATCTTAAACCAAACAAATAACATTTTGCAACATAACCCATCATCCATTTCATATCCGTTTCTCAAATCATCATAAATATTTCCATAAATCAGTCGCAAAGCAATTTCATATATATTTCTCCACAAACCTTGTATAACAAGTTTTTCAAACATTTAAAATCACCCAAAGAGTAGCAATTGTTCGATCTGACTTTTATGCAATAAAAATGCTTTTCTTGATTCAATATATATACATACATACTTCAAGACATGATTTTATAAAACCAAAGAAGATATAGTACCACTCACCTCGTCGCCGACGACCAAACGACAAACGATACTCGTATCGTCGAATTCAAGGTCCTAACAAATAACCGAGAAAAATGTTAAAATCTAATAAAACTCTATCTCTACTTGAAACAACTACATTACACCTTATTTCTAACAAAAGGATTTCTACGTGCTAACAAATCGCATAACCAAAGCGATTGTTCAAGCCATTCGCAACACAAAATTTAAGTGCAAAACTTGATTGCGCCTTAACTTTCTCTTCCGAACTCCGATCCGAACGTACTTATATTCAATAGAGAGCCCTTGAAACATATCACAAGAATCTCAACTTGACCGTCCCAAAATCAAGCCGAAAAATGACAAAATACGGGCCCAAAGCTGCTGGACGCGTACTGTTCATTGTGCGCGGGAAATTTTGAAATTTTCTTTCGGACAAACCATAAGCTCAAATCACGATCCGTAAAATCCCACGGCTCCACAACACCCTAAATTACCATTCTTGCAAAAATACGTGGCTCAACGACTCCAAAATTAGACTTCGCCGCTCAGTTTTCCAAAAATTTTGAATTTAAATCCTAAATCCAAAAATTACTTCAATCGGACAAACGAGGGCTTGATCTCTTACCGGGTGCTGTGTTATGGAATCGAGTCGGCTTAGCGAGGCATCCGAGACGTGCACGTGCCAAGATTCATTTCCTTTCTTCCCCTTTTCTTCTTCTTCTTCTTCTTCTTTTCTTTCTTTTCTTTTTGGTAGAGGACCCCTCAGCTTCTATTTAGCCGAGCCCTCTTTTGTTTTACTAACTTTTCGGTTTCTTTTTCAGTTTCTTCTTTTGGGGCCCACTAACATAATATTACATTATTGCATAATATTACATTCTACCATCCTTAAAAAAAATTTCGTCCTCGAAATTTACATGTACTTTAATCATGAAACAAGTGGGGGTATTTGTGTCTTGCCTCCTCCTCGAGTTCCCAAGTAGCCTCCCTCTCGGTATGGTTTTGCCATTGTATTTTTACATAAGGAATGGTTCGTCGCCGCAATACCTGATTCTTCCTATCGACAATGCGAATAGGCTGCTTCTCATATGTCAAGTTCTCCCGTAATCTCAGTGGTGTAAAGTCTAACACATGTTCAGGATTTGGAACATATTTCCGCAACAAAGAGACATGGAACACATTATGGACACCTGATAATGCCGGTGGCAAAGCCAATTTATAAGCGAGTTCACCAATTCTCTCTAAGATCAAGAATGGTCCCACGTACCTTGGACTTAACTTCCCACGTGTGTCAAATCTCATTACACCCTTCGTAGGAGAAACTTTTAAGAATACGTGATCCCCCACATTAAATTCTAACTTGCGTCTTTTCAGATCCGCATAACTTTTCCGACGACTTTGAGCCGTTCTGAGACGTTCCCGAACCAACCTAACTTTCTCTCGACTGTTGAATGAACTCAGGGCCGTTAGTCTTTCTCACCAACGTCGTCCCAACAAATAGGACTTCTGCATTTTCGGCCATATAAAGCTTCAAAGGGTGCCATCTTAATGCTGGAGTGATAACTGTTGTTATAAGAAAATTCTGCCAAATGTAGATGTTCATCCCAAGAACCGCCGAAGTCAATGATGCATGATCTCAACATATCCTCTAATGTCTAGATCGTTCTCTCTGACTGTCCATCTGTTTGTGGATGGAAAGCTGTACTCAAGTTGAGTTTAGTGCCCAATGCTCCTTGCAAACTCTTCCAAAAGTTAGACACGAACCTAGGATCCCTATCAGAAACAATGCTTACTGGAACTCCATGAAGCATCACTATCTCATTAACATATCGCTTTGCCATATCTTCCATTGAAAGGCCAAATCGATATGACAAAAAGTGAGCGGACTTAGTCAATCGATCAACAATCACCCATATAGCATTCTTACCACTTGGCGTCCTCGGTAGACCGACTACAAAGTCCATGGCAATATGCTCCCACTTCCATTTAGGTATCTCTAGGGGTTGTAACTGCCCACCTGGTTTCTGATGCTCAATTTTCACTTGCTGGCAAACTAAACATTGATCGACAAATTTTATAATATCCTTTTTCATGTTAATCCACCAAAAGTTTTCTCTCAAGTCTTTATACATTTTAGTGCTTCCTGGATGAATTGAAAATCTAGTACTGTGAGCTTCTTGCAGGATCTCCTTTTTCAAATTTGAGTCCTCAGGAACACATAGTCGACCACGAAACCTTAAGGATCCATCTATGTGTAAACCAAAATCCGCTTGTCTTCCAGCTTCCACACCTTCTCTAATTTTTTGTAATTGTGGATCTTCATTCTGTTTAACCTTAATTCTATCAATCAACATAGGTTGTACTTGAAGATTAGCTAATTGAGCACCAAGTTGCTGTACCAACACCTCCAAGTCTAACTTCCTCATATCTTCAAGAATAGATTTCTGAGAAGTGAGCAAAGCTGCCATATTTCCAAATGATTTACGACTCAAAGCATCCGCTACCACATTAGCTTTACCCGGATGGTAATTAATGGACAAGTCATAATCCTTCAAAAGTTCTAGCCATCTTCTTTGCCTCATGTTTAGTTCTTTCTGAGTAAAGATATACTTTAGACTCTTGTGATCGGTAAAGGCTTCACATTTTTCACCATACAAATAGTGCCGCCATATCTTCAAGGCAAACACAACCGCCGCTAACTCCAAATCATGAGTGGGGTAATTCTTCTCATGTAATCTCAATTGTCTCAAAGCGTAGGCAACAACCTTGCCACCTTGCATAAGAACACAACCCAAACCTTCTTTGGATGCATCACAGTAGATTACGAAGCCACCACTTCCGAAGGTAGAGTTAGAATAGGAGCCGACACCAGCCGTCTCTTCAACTCTTGAAAACTACGTTCACATTGGTCGACCATTCAAATTTAACTTTTTCTGAGTTAGACGGGTAAGTGGACCAGCAATCTTTGAGAACCCCTCTACAAATCGCCTATAGTAGCCGGCTAGCCCAAGAAAACTTCTCACTTCTGTAACATTTGTTGGACGATTCCACTTAACAACTGCTTCGACCTTCTTTGGGTCCACTAATATGCCATCTTTCGAGATCACATGACCCAAGAATTCTATATGATCAAGCCAGAAGTCACACTTACTAAATTTGGCATACAACTTCTTTTCATGCAAAGTTTGCAAGACAAATCTCAAGTGTTGTTCGTGCTCCTCTAAACTCTTCGAATATACTAGAATGTCATCAATGAACACTACAATAAATTTGTCTAGATATTCCCTGAACACCCTGTTCATCAAATCCATGAAGGCAGCAGGCGCATTTGTTAATCCAAAAGGCATGACGAGAAATTCATAATGGCCATACCTTGTTCTGAAAGCAGTTTTAGGCACATCATCTATCTTTATCTTCAATTGATGATACCCAGAACGAAGGTCGATCTTGGAAAATACCTGAGCTCCCTAAAGTTGATCAAATAAATCCTCAATCCGGGGTAAAGGATATTTGTTTTTGACCGTTACCTTGTTAAGCTCTCGATAATCTATGCAAAGCCGCATACTACCATCCTTCTTTTTCACAAATAGAACAGGAGCTCCCCAAGGTGAAACACTGGGTCCAATGAAACCCTTATCCAAAAGCTCTTGTAGCTGCGTTTTCAATTCTTTTAATTCAGTGGGTGCCATCCGATATGGTGCCTTAGAGATTGGTGCTGTACCGGGCATTAATTCAATACAAAACTCAATTTCTCTATCAAGAGGCAAGCCTCGTAAATCCTCAGGAAATACACTTGGAAACTCTCTAACGACGGGAACATCTTCCAACTTTACTACAACCTTACTTGTGTCTTTTACACAAGCTAAATAACCACAACAACCTTTTCTCAAAAGTTTCCTCGCTTGCAAAGCCGAGATCAACCTTGGAGACGTGTTTTCATAACTTCCCGAAAAAGAGAATTCGGTTGATTCAAAAGTCTAAATATAACTTTCTTTGAAAAACAATCAACAATAGCACGATAGGTAGATAACCAATCCATCCCTATAATAACATCGAAATCTCGAATATTTAACTCCACTAGATCCACAGGCATTTCAACATTGTTAATCCGAATCACACATCTCTTGAACACCTGATGACCAACTAAGAAATCGCTAGTAGGAGTATCAACGCACAATTCACATTCAAGAGGGTTAGGCAACACATCAATCTTCTTCGCAAATTCAGTTGAAATGAAGGAGTGCATGGCACCAGGGTCAAATAACGCATAAGCACAATGCGAGGCAATAGAAATATTACCTGCAACCACTGCGTTAGATGCTGCCGCATCCTCCTTCGTCATTGCAAAAACTTTCCCGCTTGTACTTTGTCTTTGTTGGTTCTCTTGGGGCCTACCAACAAAAGGGGTATTCCTCCGCCTGAAACACTGGTGTGCTAGGTGTCCTTGTCGCCCACATAGATTACATGATCTATTGCCAATAGGAAGATTCCTTCGTATAGGACAATCTCGCAGCATGTGTCCCGCTTTCCCACATGAGAAGCATACTCCCATTTTCCGATAACACTCACCGTGATGATAATTTCCACATGTATTACAAGGGCCTTGGTTATTTGGATTTTTGAACTGTCCTGGCCGGTTGAAGCCTCTTCGCCCTCCACTACCATCAGTATGGCTACCTTGCACATTTGTGGGCTTAAACCTTTTGGGCTGAGGTGCTCCTTGTGTGCCGTGCTTCAAAATACTTTGTTCCACCTTGATTGCTCGTTCTAGCACATCCTTATAAGTTGTTAATACGAAAGGTGCAAGTGCGGAATTAATCTCAGGTCGGAGCCCTCCTAGGAAATGGTCGGCTTTATCTTCCTCATTTGCTACTAAGTGCTCCGCAAATCTACTCAATTGATTAAAGCAGACTGAATACTCCAAAACTGTGGAGTCACCCTGAGATACATGTACAAAGTCACCCTTCATCTTTGCCTGGAATGACTTTGGGAAGAATTGAGCATTGAACGCCTTTTTAAAGTCCTCCCAGGATATGATAACATCCCTACCTCCAAGACTTGGCTTCATTCCATCCCACCAAAACTTTGCTTCACCTTCCAGGTATTGGGTGGCAAATTTAACTTTCCGATCCTCGGGAACCTCTTCAGCTTCAAAGATCCCATCAATCTTTTTAATCCAACGCTCAGCCGCAAGAGGATCAGCTTTCCCATCAAAAGTGGGTGGTTTCGCCTTTCTAAAATGGGCAAAAGTGCCTGAACCAGTCGCTCCATCTCTAGTTAATTCTTTTGCTTGGCAATACCAATGGATCATCGCTTGTTCAAATTCAGTTGAACGGGTTGGCTCTTGATCCTCTTCTCTGACTTCGTACAAGTCAGGACTCCTATCATAGTGGTCCTCAAGTCTCCTTCTCAAAGACGCACCTCGAGAAGCTTGAGGCAAGTCTCTAGCCTCAGGGGTAGCGACTCGTTTGCCTCTGCGACTTCTACGAAGTGAGGCAAGTGTCTCAGAGTCGGTACTCATGATCACCTGAATCCAAGAATGAAACTACACCTTAGAATCTAGAAGACTAACGCAAAAATAAAATCTATCACACAACCTCACAACGTCCCATAACTACACCCAAAAAGATCAAAACTTAGGCTCTGATACCAAAAATGTCACACCCCAAAACCACAAAGAATGGGAATGACATGGCCGTCCTTCTTTACAAAGAACGCAGCCTCAAATACAACCAATAAACTGATATTAACTTATATATATATATATATATATCTCAAACCATATATATATATATATATCAGATAAACCAACAAATTGGTTGCAACATCAGAGTTTCTATAATCCACCAAAAGAAAAAGAGATATATGTTTAAAAACTCAAATGATTCAACTACTAGTAAGTATTATTTGCACCACTTCCTTGAACCATACCAAAAATAAAATAGAACTCCCCAAAAGCTCCCACCGACTACGCACTCGCTCTATTCGCCACTAGCTGAGGAACCTGAAAAGATTAAAGGAGGAATGGGATGAGCAACCACAGCTCAGTGAGTAGTACATATCTTCTAAGCAGATCGAACAACCACTATGCATGTATACAAAACAATACCAAATTCCATAATGCCGATTCAATATATAAAATACAAATCGAATCATATAAAAGTTATTTCTCATCATCAAAGCTTTATACTAATATGGAAAACTCATTTAAATCGCCATCAAAAGTCAAGTATCCATGGTCGAATCCATTGAATAACCTCCATCAAAAACACATATCAATGGTCTATCCATTGATCAATCTTTTGCTCAATAACTAACCATAGTCACGACACAACGCCTTGTGACAAGGCAACCAAGATTCCCCCCTTGGTAAGGTCTCCACCTACAAAGCCGGTGGCTAGGCCCAGAAGGATATCCTAAACCTGGTATGCATACCCCAAAAACCTCTCACTGGGTTCACAGTCATATTGAGCATAAATAACCATTCTCCAATACCAGAAATCAAATCCAGAAATCAATATCTTAAACCAAACAAATAACATTTTGCAACATAACCTATCATCCATTTCATATCCGTTTCTCAAATCATCATAAACATTTTCATAAATCAGTTGCAAAGCAATTTCATATATGTTTCTCCACAAACCTTGTATAACATGTTTTTCAAACATTTAAAATCAACCAAAGAGTAGCAATTGCTCGATCTGACTTTTATGCAATAAAAATGCTCTTCTTGATTCAATATATATACATACATACTTCAAGACATGATTTTATAAAACCAAAGAAGATATAGTACCACTCACCTCGTCGTCGACGACCAAACGACAAACGATACTCGTATCGTCGAATTCAAGGTCCTAACAAATAACCGAGAAAAATGTTAAAATCTAATAAAACTCTATCTCTACTTCGAAACAACTACATTACACCTTATTTCTAACAAAAGGATTTCTACGTGCTAACAAATCGCATAACCAAAGCGATTGTTCAAGCCATTCGCAACACAAAATTTAAGTGCAAAACTTGATTGCGCCTTAACTTTCTCTTCCGAACTCCGATCCGAACGTACTTATATTCAATAGAGAGCCCTTGAAACATATCACAAGAATCTCAACTTGACCGTCCCAAAATCAAGCCGAAAAATGACAAAATACGGGCCCAAAGCTGCTGGACGCGTACTGTTCATTGTGCGCGGGAAATTTTGAAATTTTCTTTCGGACAAACCATAAGCTCAAATCACGATCCGTAAAATCCCACGGCTCCACAACACCCTAAATTACCATTCTTGCAAAAATACGTGGCTCAACGACTCCAAAATTAGACTTCGCCGCTCAGTTTTCCAAAAATTTTGAATTTAAATCCTAAATCCAAAAATTACTTCAATCGGACAAACGAGGGCTTGATCTCTTACCGGGTGCTGTGTTATGGAATCGAGTCGGCTTAGCGAGGCATCCGAGACGTGCACGTGCCAAGATTCATTTCCTTTCTTCCCCCTTTCTCTTCTTCTTCTTCTTCTTCTTCTTTTCTTTCTTTTCTTTTTGGTAGAGGACCCCTCAGCTTCTATTTAGCCGAGCCCTCTCCCCTCTCCTTTTTGTTTTACTAACTTTTCGGTTTCTTTTTCAGTTTCTTCTTTTGGGGCCCACTAACATAATATTACATTATTGCATAATATTACAATTTATAGGAGCCAAAGTCGGTGAGAAAAATCTGGAGAGAGGGGGGGGTAGAAAAGTTTGGAGAGGGGGAGAAAATTCTGGTGCAGCGAGAGAAAGGGAGAGAAATCTGGAAAGATCCGTAGAGAGAGAGAGAGAGGTCCGTGCTTTTTTTTTTTTTTTTTTTTTTTTTTTTTTTTTTTTCTGACACTCCCCCTCACCGACTACTCTCTCTTAGCATGGACATAGTGGTCATACCAAGTTGCCTTCGAAACTCTTCAAATTTTACAACTCCAAGACCTTTGGTGAAGATATCTGCAACTTGATCATCTGTTTTAGCATACTCCATCTTTATCTCGTCTTGTAATACTTTTTCCCATAGGAAATGATAGTGCACTTCTACATGCTTGGTCCTCGCATGGAAAACTAGATTCTCCGCTAAGCTTATGGCTGATAGATTATCACAATATATCCATGTAGGTTGATTTATTGGTTGATGGAGATCCTCCATTAGCTATACTAGCCATGTACTTTCTTGTGCTGCCATTGCTACTACTCTATACTCAGCTTCTGTCGTAGATAGTGACATAGTTGCCTGTCTTTTGCTACACCATGACACTACTGCTAATTCGAGACTAAACATATATCCAGTAGTTGATCGTCGCGTGTCACGATCTCCAGCAAAGTCAGCATCGCAATGGCCTACAACTTCACATGATGCTTCTTTCCTATACAAAAGCCCAAAATCAAATGTACCCTTTACATACCTTAGTATGTGCCTAACTGCATCTAAGTGGGGCCTTTGCGGCTTCTCCATGAATCGGCTTGCTACTCCCACTGCAAAGGCAATATTAGGCCGTATTATGGTTAGGTAAATAAGGCTACCCACCAATTGCCTGTACATAGTTGAGTCTTCCAATTCTCGTCCTTCAAATGCACATAACTTTACATTTCCATCAATTGGAGTAGAAATAGGTTTGCAATCAAGCATCTCGAACTTGTCTAGGAGGTCTCGTGCATACTTTTGCTGACATAGGAATAATCCTTCACTGGTCTTCTCAATCTAGAGTCCCAGGAAATGTTTTAATTCTCCAAGCTCTTTCATTTGGAACCGCACTGAGAGGTTGGTTCTGATTTGGCATATCTCCTTTTCATTATCTCCAGTGATGATTAGATCATCCACGTAGATTAATACTATCGCAAGCTTGCCATCTTCTACCTTTACAAACAAGCTCGAGTTTGCTGGGGCTACAAAGTAGCCACTTTGCACCATAAATTCAGCAATCTTCCCATACCATGCTCTCGGGGCTTGTTTTAAGCCATAGAGGGCTTTCTTTAACTTACAAACATAATCTGGATGAAACTTACTTTTGAAACCATCTGGTTGCTCCATGTATATATCTCGATCTAGTTCTCCATGTAAAAAAGCATTCTTCACATCCATTTGCCATAATTTCCACAATTTACTTGCTGCAAGTGCTAGTAAGACTCGAACTGTAGTAATCTTTGCCACTGGACTAAAGGTCTCATCATAATCTAAGCCATACTTTTTAGAGAATCCTCGAGCAACTAGTCGTGCCTTATATCTTTCTATCGACCCATCTGGTCGAGTTTTAAGTTTATAGACCAATTTACAAGATATAGGACGTACCTCTTTAGGTCTCGGTACTAGGTCCCATGTTTCATTCTTTCTTAATGCTTGTATCTCTTTTGCCATGGCTTTCCTCCATTCCATGTCTTACGAAGCTTCCTCATATGTGGACGGCTTGACTACTCAGACATCTTCGGTCAGTGCCGCATTTGCATATTTGGGATTAGTCTTCTTTGTCTTGTTGATCTCCTTAGTTGAGATTCATCCTCTTCAGGTTCTTCCATCTGACTTGGTCGGAACTCTTATGTAGTTCTTGGATGTACACCAGTTCGCCATAGGCACTTTGATTTTTCTGGTGACTGTGCTCTGACTTCTTTTCTTCCAATTACATTATCATTTCCTTCTTCAATTGGCTGGCCCTTATCAATCTTGTCATTTTCTTCCATTCCTTCACGAATCTCTTCTTCAACTTGTTTTGAATTAAGTTGTGATGTCCACCAAGATGATAGTTCGTCAAACACCACATTTCTAGAAGTGTAACACCTCCCTGTTGTAGGGTCACAACACTTCCATCCTTTTCTTTGATCATCGTAGTCCACAAATATGCAGCAAACTGCCTTCTTATCGAACTTGCTACGAAGATGGTCTGGCACGAATGCATAACATACACACCCAAATATTCTAAAGTGACCTACCGTGGGCTTGCGATTCCACAACTTCTCATAAGGTGACATAAAGCCAAGCCTTGCTTGAGGTAGTCTGTTGATCATGTGCGCTGCCGTCTTCATACACTCAGCCCAAAACTTGGGTGGAACACTCTTCGCATGCAACATACTCCTGCATGTCTCCGCCAAATGCCGATTCATTCTTTCAGCAACTCCATTTTGTTGTGGCGTATTTGGGCAAGTAAATTGTCGACGTATTTTCCATTCATGAAGAAATTTTGTAAAATCATCTGATGTGTATTCTCCCCCATTATCCGTGCGAAGGCATAGTATATTCTTGCCTACTTCATATTCTACTTTTGCTTTAAACTCCTTAAATTTGTTTAATGCTTCGGATTTTTCTTTCATGAAGTCAACCCAAACGTACCTGGAGAAATCGTCGATGAATGTTATCATGTACTTTGATCCTCTGACTGACGGTTGCTTCACTGGTCCAAATACATCTGAGTGGACAAGCTCGAGAGGCATCTTAGCTCTGAATTTGGACTCTTCATATGGAACCTGATGTGCCTTCCCATACTGGCATCCAGCACATATGACATCTTCTTGGACTTCCAAGTGGGGGACACCTTTTAGCATACCTTTCTTCATCATCACCTTTAATTTATGGTAGCTCACGTGCCCAAGCCGTGCATGCCACGAATCAGGTGTTTCACTCTTTCGAGTTTTGTCCACGTATGCCGTCTGAGCTGACATCACGTAGACAGACTCTAATTGATGCCCCTCCATGATTGGTGTACCAGTTGGTTTCAAATTGCGGTACACCCTAACGTCTCTAGGACCAAACACCACATAATTGCCTGAGTCTATAAGTTGTGCCACAGAAAATAGATTCTTCTTCATTCCTGGCACATGGTACACATATTTCAGTTCGACTTGATGCGAACTGAATCGGGGTGTCATCATCGTTTGGCCCACATAGGTAATCGGCAACCTTGAGTTGTATGCAGTGACAACTACTCGTCCAACTTTGTACTCGCACATGTTTGATAGCTTGCCTTGATCTCCGGTCATGTGATTTAAGCACCCCGTGTCGACTATCCAATCTTCTTCATAATCAATCAATTTATCACTTACCGTGATGAGGGCCATCGCATCTTCTATGATGGAGGAGCTTGCAAGCTCTTCTTGTTCCTCCATTGCAAAGGATGCTTGGAAATCCCACTCTTCTTCGCTATCATTTTCCTTGGATGCTGCGACATTTCCTTTAACTCTTTTGAATCGACAATCCTTGGCAAAGTGACCTACTTTGCCACACGTGTAACACCATCCATTACGCCTTCTATTCTTCTTTTCTTCATTGTCATCCTTATCGCGGTCTCGACGAGCTCCCCCTGGCCGAGGTCGAGTTCCTTCTATTCGCTTTTGCCATTCTCCATGACTTTTCCACGGTTTGCCATCTCTTGCACTTGCTCTATTTCTATTTTGGCCCTTGAACCCTCTTTTATTACTAAAGAGGGCACTTTCATCCTCCTTAATTGAGACCTTAGAAATTTGTTTATCTAAGGCTTCTTGGTTGGCCAATATATTCTCCAACTCTATTAGAGTTGGCTCATTTGCCCATCCACGAGTAGCCGTAACAATACCATTATATTCCGGCCTTAACCCGTGAATTATTATTCTTCTCATTCTTGTCTCAGAGATGGCATTCTCAGGATCTAATTTTGAAATTTCTTCGCAAATAGATTTAACTTTAGAAAAGTATTGACTCACCGTCATATTTTGTTGCGAGATTGAGAGGAGCTCATTCTCCAGGCATTGTAACTTGGCATCGTTTGTCCTTGCAAACAGCGTCGCCAAGTTATCCCAGGCCTCCTTCAGGATCGTCGCACTCTTTATGTGTTGCAGTAATTCATCTTCAACAGTCACGGCAAGCACATAAAGAGCCTTACACGATTTTATATTCCATTTTCTTAATTCGCTATCATTCGTGGGTGGGGTGGTGTTGCTCCCACCAACAATATCCCACAAATCTTGTCCTAGCAAGTAATATTGTATGCGGATACTCCAATTATTATAATTTGAATTATTGAGCTTCTCAATGCCACTTACTAAACTCGAGAAATCTGCCATCGTGACTTGAGTATAATGCCCCGCACTATACCAAGTAAGCCTGGTCCTGAACCAACCGACTTCACAATCCCAGATTGTGCATTGGCAGAACTCCGACGTCCTTCGCTTCTTTGCTCCTTGGCTCGACGATCCCTGACCACCTTGCTCACTTACAATGGTCCCCGACCACTGTCTTCGCACGACCTCTGACGACCTGCTCTGATACCACTTGTTGAGAAGCAAGTGGATGTACAAGTAAAATAATTGCTTTATTTTAGAAAAACAATATTACAAACTCTCTATATCATCAGGCTCTAACAACTACTCATTATAGTTGCTCACTCACTCATTTCACAAACCACACGCACACACCCACTCACTTCTTGTCACCCTACACTTACACTACACAAGACCCCTACACACACCCACACACCTCACGTACACACTCCACTCACATCACACACTCCTCACACTTACACTTCTCGTTCCCGTTGACTGGATCCCCGGCATGAGGAACATCCGACTCCGGGATATCCCGAGCTTCATGCGGACCATAAACCTGAACGACATCATGTTCAACTTCTTACAAGAAGAAGTGCAACATTGCCTGAAATCATATGCTATCTTGTTCAACACCTTCAATGAGCTCGAACATGAAGTACTGGAGAAAATAACAGATATTTCCCCTCGAATTTACTGTGCCGGGCCCCTTTCCTTGCTCCTCCAGGATATTCCCTCGAGCTCAATCAAGTCTTTTAGGTTCAGTCTGTGGAAGGAACACTACAGCTGCCTCGAATGGCTTGATCAGAGAGAAGCCGAGTCGGTTGTGTATGTGAACTATGGAAGTATCACTTGTCATGAGCGAGGAACACCGAAGGAGTTTGCTTGGGGCCTTGCAAATAGCAAGCACCCATTTTTCTGGGTGATTAGGCCTCGATGTTGTGAAGGGTGATTCTCGCAATCCTACCACCGGAGTTCTGGATGAAGTGAAAGACAGAGGGTTCTTGACAAGTTGGTGTCCGCAGGATCAAGTCCCGAATCACGGATCGGTCGGCGCTTTCCTAACGCATGCGGGTGGAATTCTACCTTGGAAGGTATCTCGCGAAGGTGTTCCTCTCATTTGCTGGCCATTCTTCGCGAGCCGAGACAAACCGTCGGTACGCATGTACTTGAATGGGGGATTGGCATGGAAGTGAACCAGGATGTGAGACGTGAGGAAATAGAAACTCTTGTTCGGGAAGTGATGGAAGGGGTTGGCGGTAAGAAGATGAGGGAGAATGCTAAGAAGTGGAAGGAGAGAGCTACGGAAGCCACTGGTTGTGGAGGGTCATCGTACAATGACTTTGACGGATTCATTAAGGAGGTTATCCATTCGAACGATTAGATTAAAGGGAACCATCACCATATTTCCATATCTTCCGAAAATATATCGAAAGAAGTATAACACCGTGGCTCCATATTTCCCTTTTCTTATTTCCAATCTGTTAGTTTGCCAGATCCTTCCTCATGCTATTTTTAAATCATAGAGAATTAGATTTTGTCCTAAACCTAATCGGAGCAACCAATCCGGGCAAGAACTCAAACTTTTGCCCAGTCACTTTCACTTAATGCAAAGTCGTCAACTACTGCAACTGTAAAGCTGATTTTTTTTTATATCAGAAATACGGTTACTATTATATTCAACTAGCGAAGTTCTGAGAAAATACATCAAGACCATCAATACTTAATAAGTCTAATAGAGCGGGTGGGGGGTTAGATAGCCAATTCGGTGGAAGATAATTTGAATGGCATGCTTTTGCTAGCCAATCCACTAACCGATTTATAGCTCTGTTGCAATGGGCCAAGGAGATATTTTGGAACAGCTTCAACTTGTCTTGGGCCCGGTCCAGGAGGGGCTTCACTTGCCAGTTCAGCTCTGTTTTAGAGGATATCGCTTGCACGAATGGGAGACAGTCAGACTGTACTTCCAAAGAGAGTTCTGCTCGGTTTGAGAATAGATCTAGGGCTTCGAGGAAAGCAAGAATTTCCGCCTGCACAGCCGAGGAGGCGTTCACCAGTTTGGCGAAACCATCCACTAAACAGCCTCTGGAATCTCTGCAGATACACGCTATGGCTGCCCTGCGTTCGCCCGGTCGGAGATCTTCCTCCGTCGCTGCTTCCACTTCACTATGATGGGCGAAGGAGGCATCGATTTGATTTTGAGCATGTCTAAAGGAGGGGTTGCCATCTGTCAGGTGCTGTTTCCTTTTGCTGGTTATGTTCTTGCAAATGGTTTATGCGTATGAGGTTGTCAAACAGAGCATTCGCCTGGATTAATGTGTGCTTTGGGTTCAGGGGGCGGTGGCCGAAAAGATACTAGTTCCGGTCCTTCCAAATACTCCACGGCAGAACAGCAACATGGTCGAACGTCTTGGTATGCATCTGTTGGGATTAACGGATTCCCAAAAACCGGATTCGACACTAAATCGAATCCCTAAAACGAATGCGGAAGACAAATCCGGGAAAATCACGTATCACCTATCCTAAAGCACACCACGGATTCGAGCGTACCTTGTTAGCCACAGATTAAACACCGAGGCCGATAAGAGGAAGAGAAAAACGATCATGTTCGATCCAATGACATCGATTGACCTTGAAGGGAAGAAAAACGTCGCCTTGTGCTTTTCTATTTTTCTTTTTGGAGAGAGAGAGAGGGAGAGGGACGTACGTACGTTAATGATTCAAAGAGGTGCGTCCTCCCTCTCTCTCCTCCCTTATATATGTCCCCTCTAAAATAGAAACGTACCCCTTCATCCATGGGCCCTAATCCTGTGGGCCGGGCTTTTAGGCCCAACATGGGCGGACGGGCCTTAAGCCCATTACATCAAACCATCATCTCCCACTCACACATGGTGGGCCGAACAGGATTCTCTTTATCTCTCTTCAACATTCATACCGGTAAATAATCCGTGCGACCAGCATACTTTGAGAGCTCGTTGCTATACATCTGTTAGGAATATATAGCAGCTCATAATGGGCGTCTCACTCTGAGTAGATTTAGTATGTAGTACCCTAGATCGATCAATCACATTTATATCTCTCTTGATCTCTTTTAAACAATGATACATATATTGTATTCACAATTATAATTATCACAAAGACAGTCATAATTGGTCGACCAATGAATACAAAACTACAATGTGATTCTCCAAATTCGATCTTCCTCTTTCCTTCAAACTCTCAATTTCAGTTCGGCTTGCTTTTCTAGAAATGTCCCATTAGATCGAATCAACTCATGACCATTGGCAACATCCTAAGATAGCAAACATTAAATAGACATCTTGAGAATAAGTAAGAGTCATGAGGGCACTAAAATTGAGGAACTTTTTTCCTCAAGAGTCTCACACGGCATAAAAGTTGAGATCAAACTTTTTCCACTCTTATTGGTCGTCTCATGCATACGTAGTATGAAATACGTATTACGGTATTAATTCCTTTCCCATGGAGCGTATATCTACACCTTTCAATACCGTACAGATGATAGTTCAGACATACCCAATGTCTAACTTGAGTTCACGTATCTACTCATTCACAAAATTCATCATAACTCACATCTGGCATCATAGACAGATAAAGTAAAATATGTGGGCTATTTTACTTTCGGACATAGTAAATATTATGTCATCATCTTAACACTTAGCTAAGGCGACATACGTATTTTAAGCTTAAGCTCTCGATTATCACCTAGATAATAAGCTTAAAAACAATCTCATCTATATTTATCACACAGTAAATAGAGGCGATTACCCGTGTGAGTGGGCTAATATTATATCTGTCCGACATTCTTTCTCAACTTAAAATAATGCACTGAGTATTAAGATGCATAAAGATCAAATAAAAATTCATAGGCATTAATAATGAAACAACACTAGTTCATAAATGTGAACAACTTAGGGAAATTACAATCCAGTACATCAGACTCTACGCAATCCTAAAGATTTTACATGACCACAAAACACATCTCTAGGTATTGGCTTTGTCATAGGATCTGCTACCATTCTATGCGTAGATATGTACTGTAAGTTCACATCCTTTCGTGCAACCATATCTTTGACAAAGTTATACTTGGTATCAATATGTTTGGTCTTGCCATGATATTTTGGATCTTTGGTGTACGCTATAACTGCTTGGCTATCACAGTTAACCAATAATGGATTTGTAGCTTTCTCAATAACACCTAAATGATCCAAAAATCTCTTAAGCCAAACTCCTTCTTGTACTGTTGCTGATAATGCCACGAACTTAGCTTCCATCGTGGATAAGGCTATACACGTTTGCTTCTTACTACTCCATAATATGATGCCATTGTTCAGTAAGAAAGCAAATCCTGAGGTAGATTTTCTTTCATCTAAATCTCTTCCCCAATCAGCATCTGAATAGCTTTCAAGTCGCAGATCCTTTCCTTGGTAATTCAACTTGTAATCAGCAGTTCTCTTCAGATACCTCAGTATTCTCTTAATGGCTTTCCAATATGCTAGACCTGGATTGGATTGGTATCTACTCACCATTCCAACTGCAAAACATATGTCGGGTCTTGTATACATCATAGCGTACATCAAGCTCCCAACAACACTAGCATAAGGAACATTTTTCATTTGTTCCTTCTCTTGTGGAGTCCTTGGACACAGTCTATGGCTCAATCCTTCACCTTTTGCAATAGGAGTGTCTATGGGTTTACAATCTTGCATACGAAATCGTTCAAGAACCTTATTTATATATGTTTCTTGCGAAAGAGACAACGATATCTTCGAACGATCTCTTGAAATCTTAACTCCAAGAATGTATGCAGCCTCACCCATATCCTTCATCTCAAAGTTGGAAGACAACCAACTCTTGACAATATTAACAAACTCCATATTGCTTCCGGCAATCAGTATATCATCAACATATAATGATATGATATCAAAAAAATCAACATATAATGATATGATCACAAATTGATCATTGGATCTTTTGATATATACACAATGATCCTCATCAATCATTGTAAAATCATATGCCTTTATGGCATTATGAAAACGTATATACTATTGTCTTGATGATCGCTTGAGGCCATATATCGATCTCAAAAGTCGACATACCATTTTCTTCTTGGCCTTTCACTATGAAACCAGCAGGTTGTTCCATATATATTTCTTCCTCTAATTCTCCATTGAGGAAAGCAGTCTTTACATCCATCGATGTAACTCAAGATCCATACTAGCTACTATTTTAGAATAATGCGAATCGAGGTAAATCTCACTACAGGAGAAAACGTATCTTCATAATCAATTCATTCATGTTGATTATACCCCTTCGTCACAAGGCGAGCCTTATGCCTTTCTATCGAGCCATCAACATTTCATTTTATTTTGAGAACCCACTTGTTCCCAATAGCTTTGCATCATTTTGGAAGATCAACCAGTTCCCAGACTTGGTTTGATTTCATTGACTCCATTTCCTCTTCCATTGCATGAATCCATTTTTCCTTACTAGGGCAATTCAGAGCCTCATTAATATTTCTTGGCTCATCCTCATCTTGTGGAGCAACCATCAAAGTTTCCCCTTCAATGTCAAAACGTCGACGGGGAATACTTTGGCGACTTGTTCGCCGTATGGGAGATTGTACACTTTGCACATCATTCCCCATTATGCTCCCACTTGGATTAGATAATGATGATGTCGTCTCATCATATGGTTGTAATTGAGAATGAGTTGAATTCAATTCATCACTTCTCATATTACTCCCACTTGGACGAACTCCACTACTATCATTATCTTGATCCAAGGTTTCAAATAGGGAGTAATCTTCACCTATTTCGCCCTTCTTAGGAAATTCATCATCTAAGAATGTGACATCCCGTGATTCAAATTCAGTTATACTCCCACTTTCCTGCTCACCTATGAACACATACCCTTTCGAGTGTTCCGAATATCTTATGAAAATACTCTTCTTTCCTCTGGGACCCAATTTCCCAAACTTGTGAGATGACTCATGTGTATAGGCAGCACAACCCCATGGCTTAAGAAAACGTAAGTCCGGGTTTCTACCTGTCCATAACTCATATGGAGTGGAAGTAACTGATTTAGAAGGCACCCGGTTAAGTATATAGGCAGCAGTTAAAACCGCATCACTCCAAAAAGTAATAGGTAAGTTAGCATGCGCTATCATAGACCTAACCATTTCCAGTAGGGTTCTGTTTCTTCTCTCCGCAACACCATTTTGTTGAAGAGTATACGGAATAGACAACTGTCTTTCTATTCCTTTTTCATCACATAATTTTCTGAACTCATCAGATAAATATTCTCGACCTCGATCGGATCTCAATGTTTTTATTTTCTTGTCTAATTGATTTTCTACCAGGTTCATAAACCTTTTGAAACAACTTATTGCTTCAGATTTATGAAAAATCAAATAGACATATCCGAATCGAGTATAATCATCTATAAAAGTGATGAAATAAACAGCCCCATGCCTTCCTCTCACATTCATTGGACCACAGACATCAGAATGGATTAAATGCAGAGGAAATTAAGCTCTTTTACATTTTCCAAATGGTTTCCTTGTCGTTTTCCCTTCTATGCAATGCTTACATATGGGCAAATCGACTTTTTCAATGTTGCCCAACAAGCCCTCTTTGGCTAGTCTATTCATACGTTGTTGGCCAATGTGACCAAGTCTAGCATGCCACACATTCACATTATTATCATACGAATTAGGAGACATGAGAAGGGAATAACAAACATTTACATTAACATAGTCAATATCTAATACAATGAAACCATCCAAAAAATAACCACAACCATAGTAATTTGTATCCAAAAACAAATCCACACCTCTATTATAGAAGTTCATATTAAAACCTAGTTTAACCAACACTAAAACAGACACTAAATTTCGACGAATCTCCGGAGCATACAATACATCATGTAGGAACAAAGTGTGTCCACCACGCATGTTCAGTTGGCAGGTGCGAATTCCTTTCACTTTAGCTCTGGAGTTATTTCCCACATAAATCCACTTAGTTCCAGTTGGTACTCATCGGAATTCCACGAATGATCCTCTATCCTTCGCTACATGGTCTGTCGCTCCTGAATCCACAGTCCACAAAGGATTAGACTCAGTTAAAAACATAGATTTCGACACAAAAGTAAAGTTCTGAAAAGTACAAGGGGTGTTTACCTTCTTTGGCTCATGACAGTCGCGAACATAGTGACCCTTCTTGTCATAGTTGTAACACTTTACCCTTGCAAGCTTCTTCATTCGAGGACGCTTTCCTCTTTCATGTTGGTTAAGCTTGGGTTTCTTCCCTGAAGGACCTGCTTCCTTACATTTCCCTTTATCAAACCAGTTAGGGCGTTTGCGCTTGGAGCTCAAAGCTCCATGTGAGCTAGAACTAGCATGATAGAGTTCAGCATCCGGCTTAGCCGCCAAGAGGTGGTCCTCTTCCAGCTCAAGATGGCGCACTGCATCCTCAAAGGTTTTGATATTTTCATCATGGGTCAGGTGCACCTTCATATGCTCCCAACTCCGAGGCAATGAACGAATCACTGCTTGCACTTGCTACTCATCAGTGAGGACATGGCCAGCATCTTTCAGCTTATTAATCATGTTTGACATCTTTCTAAGATGTTGCTTCATGGTCTAACCATGAGGCTTCTTATAAGAGTCAAATCTAATAGTGAGCTGTCTTAGTCTGGTCACCGAAGTATGACCAAATCTAGTTGCCAATACTTCCCACATTTCCTTGGCATTGTCAAAATGCCTAAACTCTCGCATGACATCATTTTCCATGCTGCTCAGTAACGTAATGCGAGCAAGAAAGTTCTTTCTTTTCCATGCAGCAAATGCTTCCTTATCTCTCTTGTGCTGCGCAGTGTTTCCTTCTTCAGGTTCTACCATGGTCAAGTTAAGAGCTTCTAGTGCCTCTTGCTCTTCCAGCACATATTGGATTTTCATGTGCCATATTTCATAGTTGTCACCATTGAGCTTTTCACCTTTGTTCAGCTTGAAAACTATGCTATTTGTGGCTGAAGCCATTGATCTAAACACATCAAACATATATATACGAATTATTAATGCCTATCATTTATGCATCCCTTTTGCACAGACCCATCATATTAATGAACAATTTCAAGTAAGGTTTCAGAATCAAAATGTCACTAAGTTTCCAATCATCCTCCAAAAATCCTAACTTAAAACTATCATTAATATAATTGTCTTATGCAAAATAAATTTTATGAAGCTACAAAAACTTCTATAACTACCCACAGCAACCAGCAATAACAGAAAACAAATAATAATTGACATCCAATAAAACAATAATGCTTTCACATAATACAACTAACATATCGGTTGCTACATCAACAACAATCAGGTAGTAAACATTACATAAGATGTCCACAAAGCACACTTAACAAAGATCAGCCAATACATCTAACACCAAGTCAGCACACGAACTGGGAAAGATCCTCTTTTGTTCAATTTCTTGATCTTTTCCCTTGTAACAATCCAATAATATTCATCTACAAAATCCATCACAATTTTCTTATATGAAGCAGCTCTGTTGACATCCCATATGCAATTCAATGCTCCTTGCCATTCAGGTGGAAAGGTGTTCATGAAAAATCGCACCATCTCTGACTGTGACATAGGACGACCATTCCATATGACCTTTTGAATTTTCCCGTTGACTTCAAGGACGTGATCAATTAAGTCACCACTCTCCCATCGATGATCAGTAAGCTCAGCAATCAACTTAGAAAGCTTTTCCTTTTGTTCATCGGTAATTGCGCGAATAGGTGTGCGCAACCTGAGGGGAGGCATAGTTCCTGCAACAAATGCAGAACTGTTCCTGCAACAAATGCAGAACAAATAAGGGATCACATATAATCCATATAGACTTAATTGAAAAAGAAACACATTCTTTTCCTTTCTTTTTTTTTTGGGTCAACGGTCAACGGTCGTCGGTCAACGGTCAACGGTCGTCAGTCAAATGTCAACGGTCAATGGGTCAACGGTCAGGTCGCCAATGGTCAGGCCGGGTCGAATGAACCGACCCGCACGTGTCGCGCGCGTGCGCAGGCTGACATCACGCAGACGTTAGCCGGCACGTGCGCGGCATGCGCCAAGCTACCATGCGGGTCGGGTCGGTCGGGTCGCCGTCGGGTCAGGTAGCCGGCGGTCGGACCGGTCGGACAACGGTCGTCGGCAATGACGTCATCCCGATGGTGACGTCAACACGCGTCGGTTCGCCGACCGACGCGTGCCGGTTCGCCGGCCGGCAGCACGCACGTGCCGGTTCGCCTACCGGCATGTGTGCGGCACACGCTGGCCGAGCCAGCGCTTGGGCGCGTCGCGTCCACGCGCAGTGGCTTCTGGCCGTGCGTGTGGGCGCGTCCGGCGTCACCCGGCGGCGCACGACCCGTCGACGAACTCGTCTCGACGAGCTCTTTCACCCTATGCCTTCAGAAATCGATTTCGACTTATAGAAACTCAAAAAAATGGACAAATAGTGCTCGGGTGTCGGGATTTTACGTCCCGATCCGTGTCGGCCGATTATTTTCTCGAAAAATCAATCAAAAAACATGAAAGGGGTCGGGAAAACATGAACTAGGGCTCTAATACCAATGTTGGGATTAACGGATTCCCAAAAACCGGATTCGACACTAAATCGAATCCCTAAAACGAATGCGGAAGACAAGCCCGGGAAAATCACGTATCACCGATCCTAAAGCACACCACGGATTTGAGCGTACCTTGTTAGCCACAGATTAAACACCGACGCCGATAAGAGGAAGAGAAAAACGATCATGTTCGATCCGATGATGTCGATTGGCCTTGAAGGGAAGAAAAAGGTCGCCTTGTGCTTTTCTGTTTTTCTTTTTGGAGAGAGAGAGAGGGAGAGGGACGTACGTACGTTAATGATTCCAAGAGGTGCGTCATCCCTCTCTCTCCTCCCTTATATACGTCCCCTCTAAAATAGAAACGTACCCCTTCATCCATGGGCCCTAATCTTATGGGCCGGGCTTTTAGGCCCAACATGGGCGGACGGGCCTTAAGCCCATTACATCAAACCATCAGCATCGGGTTAGTTTTGAGCTGAAATAGCCAGTCATCCAACCTTGTTAATCCAAATCTGGATATGTTAATTTGCATAGGTGCGGCTCTCCATACTTGGCTTGTCCATGGGCAAAGGAGTAGGATGTGTTCGATGGTTTCAACTTCCATATGGCAAATGGAGCATAGGGGATCATGTATTATCTTCCTTCTGTAAAGATTCTCCCTTGTAGGTAGCGCATTTTGACATGCTTGCCATAGGAAATGTCTGATTTTAGGTAGGGTTGGAGAGTGCCATATGTATTTCTAAAGAGTTGGATTTGTTTGGTGTGATGATGTTGTTGCTATGGTTGCTGTGCTAGTTGGTTTCTCTCTTACTGTAAAATAGCCACTTTTCGCTGAATAAGTTCCAGATTTGGTATTTGTCCAGACCACTGTATCTGCTGAACTAGGTAAACCAATGGGGGTAGCAAGTATTTCCCTCACAACTCTTTCATCAAACATCGACTCCACCTTGTCTGCATTCCACTTTCCAGTCCCTTGGTCTATGAGTTCTGCCACTTGAACTGGTTCATTCCTAGTTGCTAGGCCACCTATAGGACTGCTTTTTAACCATTTGTCCTCTCTTATTGAGATGTTTTTTCCATTCCCCACTGAGTACATAATATGAGGAAGGATAGATTCTCTTTCCCGATTTGCTAACCCCATGAAGGACGAGATCCTCTTCTAGCTTTCCAGAATTCACCTTGCGGGTAGTACAAACCCTTCATAACTTTACTCACCAGAGACTGAGGGTTTTGTGAGATACGCCACGCTTGTTTCCCCAACATAGCTGTATTGAAAGCAATTAGATCTTTAAAGCCTAGACCCCCTCATCCTTTCTGAGTTTCAAATATTCCCATTTCTTCCAGTGTATACCAGCATGCCTACTATTCGTTTTCCACCAGAAATTAGCGACCCTCATCTTAATAGCTTTGCAAATAGATACTAGGATCTTGAAGATGGACATAGCATATTGAGGGATGGCCTGAACCACTTATTTGATTAAAATTTCTTTCCCTACTTTTGATAACAAATTTTCCTTTCAGCTTTCCAACTTCCTATTAACTCTTGCTAGGATCCAAGCGAACATGTCTTTCTTCGAGGTACCCCAATCTGAGGGAATGCCTAAGTATTTCCCCGTTTTCTCAATTTCTGGGACTCTCAATTCAGTAGCCATGTTTCTTCTCAAAGTAGCAGGGCAGAATTTACTGAAATATATGCCTGATTTATTAAGATTAATGGCCTGACTAGAAGCAAAGCAATATTCGTGTAGGATAGTTGCCAAATTTTGACATTCTAAGATTGTTCCATTGAGGAAAAAGATAGAATCATCCGCAAATAACAGATGTGAAAGAGTAGGACAGCTAGTATTCATCTTAATTCCTCTGAGTGTACCCTCAACTACTGCTTTTTTCATCATAGAAGATAGAACATTAGCCACAATTATAAAGAGGTATGGGGATAGTGGGTCACCTTGGCGAATCCCTCTTGTTGGCTTGAAAGAAGGCAGGATCCTCATTAAAGTTTACACTGAACGTAACTGTTGAAACGCATTGCATCACCCATTGTACCCATTGTTCGCAGAATCCCATTTTAGTTAAGCATGCTCTGAGGAAATCCCATTCAATCCGATCATATGCCTTCTGCATATCTAGTTTTAAGACTGCTTGAAACCTCTTTTTTCGCTCCCGAGTTCGTAATCTGTGGAGAACCTCCTGTACAATTAGTATATTGTCTTGTATTTGCCTCCCCCCCACAAATGCACTTTGCTCTTGTGCAATGAGGTGTGGTAATAAAGGTTTAATCTGTTGGACAACACTTTTGAGATGATTTTATAAATGAAATTACAAAGGCTGATGGGGCGAAATTGTTCCAACTTCTCTAGGTTTGGAAGTTTGGGAATGAGGGTTATAAATGTTCGATTGAGGTCAGGGTTAAGGTAACCAGTAGTAAAGAAGTGCTGTATTTCTGTTAGTATGTCATGGCTAATGTTTGGCCAATGCTTTCTAAAAAATAAGCCATGCATGCCATCAGGTCCTGGAGCTTTATAGGCTCCCAATTGTTGCATAGCCTTCGTAATCTCCTCCATACTAACAGATTCCACCAAACTTTGATTCATTCTCTCATTCACCAAAGCTGGGATTTGTTGTAGAAGAGGCTGAAAATCTCGAGGCCCCACCATTTCATATAACTTCTAAAAATAAGTGCCCGTCATCTCTTTTAACTGTTGTTCCTCGTGCACCCAAACATCTTCTATATTTTTCAGCAATGAAATCTAGTTTCTGGTTCTCCTCTGAATGGTTGTGGCATGGAAATATTTGGTATTTTTGTCCCCCCATTTTAACCAATTAATTCTTGACCTCATGCCCCAATACATTTCTTCTTGTCTCCACAACTAGTCAATTTCTTTTATTAATTATTTTGCTGCATTGCTTTCTTGAGGTACTACTGTGTTGTTCATTATGTGTTTCAATTCACTATTCAGCCAAGTAATCCTCTTTTTGGCATTGGTAAATCGGTTTTGACTCCATTTTAGCAACTTTTTTGACACCGCTTGCAGTTTTTCCACCACATTAAGCTGTTGGAGTGTAGATTCTTCCCAAGTGTCCCTAACAAGATGCCCACATTCCTCCTCCTCTGACCAGAAAGCTTCATATTTGAAGATCCTCCCCTTCCTTTTCTTCAGTGAGCTTGTCGAAATGATGATTGGGGTGTGATCAGAACCAATAGCTGGTAAGGCTATGCAATCTGCTGTGGGATAGGTAATGCGCCATTTTGAATTACATATCGCTCTATCTAAACGTTTTTTAACCAGATTTTCCCCTTCTCTGTTATTTGTCCAGGTAAATGCACACCCCTTACATTCTAAATCCAGCAAAGAGCACTGATGCAGGAAGTCTCAGAAAGCCATAAGTCGGTAAGTTTCTGCTCTTTTCTTGCCTACTTTCTCCTAGTGATACAGGATTTCATTAAAATCACCCATGCACAACCAAGGTAAATGATAGCATAAACTTTCTCTGTGAATATGCTCCCATAGCCTAATTCTCTCCTGAAATTCATTTGGGGCATGTGTAAACGTGATGTGCATGCGCTGGTTGTCTGCTTGTAGTTGGCATTGAGCGAATATAACATTTTCCGTGGAAGAGTCAATTGAAAGAAGTACCTTATCATTTCAAAACAATGCTAGACCCCATGCTGTACATTCTGGATTTACTAAGAAACAGTGCTGGAAATTAAGTCTCTTCCGTAATCTTAACACTTTTTGCTCCTGATTTTTTGTCTCCATAATAAATATAATATTGGGCCTTTCCTGAGCCACCAGGGTTCTCAAGGCTTGAATTGTCAAGGGAGAGCCCAGCCCTTGACAATTCCACTTATTAGGGCTAGCCACTAAAGCCCATTGTTCAGACTTGTTTACCACACGAATAGGAGCTTCCACTAGCTGAGTGTTATCAACCATTGCTGCCTTAGATGTTTGTGCTCCATAAGGACAGAATCGTTTTCCTTTTTTTGAGGAAGAAAGTTTGGCACTCTTTGTTTTGTCTCTGTTCATGTGACATCCCGATTTTCCAATTCTGGTTTCAATTAAATAAGTCGGGCATTTCATCTTCGCGTCTATAGCTTTCTTCTCTGAGTTGGCTACTCACGAGATAACTAGTCTATCAGGTGAAGCCGTTAAGGAATCTAAACGCAATAGACTTGAGAATTCGATCATGAACCGATTGCTCGACCGTGTTAATCTACAAGGGTCATTGCGGCACAGATCGATTAGAGACCGAAGATAGGTCGATTCAACATAATCATGTAATTCAGTGTGGGTGATTCCACCTAATTGCACAATTCTTGTTGATCGGCACTAGACCGATTTCTCTATCGTTTTGGTACCCTGTGTCCGTATTTGAAACCTCGAGATTTCTACAACAATCAAGAGTCGCCTATGTGTCGAAAATGCACTTTGTGGCTTGAAAATAATCAACCACAGGTCAATTGCCCAGAAAATTCCTAAAAGCTACCCGGTAGATTAGGACATGCTAAAGTCGCGCTAGATTGAATTTAACCATGAAATTGAACCCGATTACAGAAATTGGAAGTTTTGTCAAGTCACAATTCATTTCAGGAACGTCGATTCATCCTCAGAAGATTTTTCTACAAACCGAGATTTTGGTGGAAAAGCAAAGTAAGGCCGTTTATGTTCAAGATTGTCAGAGGGTCGTTTTTAATCGAATATTTGGGAAGCAAGTTGGATCACTTGATGGGGAAAAGTCATAAGAAGGTTGAGGACACATGGGTTAATTTAATTGAGCTTCGATTGGATGGAATTGATTGGGAATTGATTGAATTTGATGCACAAATGTATGAAATTCGTATATCATGGGAGGAGAGCTATTTTGCACCTATTGGCAAGGTTGTGGAGGAAGATTGAGGAGAGAGAGTGGATGATGTCATGTGATGTCATGGTGGGGGGCAAAGCAAATGAGGTTTTGACAAGTGTTGAGCTCTAGTGAGCCACCAAGGAGGCCCCTTCCTTAGCAGACCATCTTCTTCCTTCATTCATGGCTTTCTCCATGGTTGAGGCTTAGGAAAAGCTCAAGAGAATCATAGGAAACCGAGCTCACCAGCCCCTCCATCGTCGCACACCCGGAAGGCCATCGTCAGCCGTTTTCCTCCATTGTTTTCCCCTCGTTCCAGTTTCTGCTCCGGCCGACCTTTCGCCAAAGATCCAAGTAAAAAGTTAACTTCCCGGTTGAATCAGCAAACGAGCCACCCATATCCGCGAAGACAACATCCAGACCGTTCCGGAGCACGTCGCCGCTTGCCGGAAAGATTCTCCGGCCATCCCGTACGGCCGCCCGAAGCCGCCGCTTGCCGAACCGTCTGGACTCGCCTGGTTCCGCCTGTTTTGCCAATTTCACGATTTTCAGCCATTTTCTCCCCATTTCTACCCTACCTCCACCCATACCAACCACCAGCAAGATCCCTTTGACCCCCGGGAGCCGCCGGTTGCCAACCTCCCACTCGCCGGAGCTCCGATCAGCCCATTTTCGCCGTTGAAGTTGCTGGTTTCTTCTCTGCAGTTCAGCCCAGATCAGAAGCAGAAGACAGCAAGAAGTTCCAAACTTCTAGGCCCGTTTTCAAGCCCTTCCCAGCCTCTGTTGGTGTCGCCGCTTCGGGGTTTGTCGACCGCCTTGGCATCGTGGTCACCGTGAACTCACAGGCACGCAAAACCGGTGAGTTTATTCTCTAATTCTTGCTTAGTGAGTTAATGACGCTTAAGGGTGTTTAGATTAGTCTAATTAGGTTTATGTGATTAAATTAGATTATTTTAATGTAAATTAGATTAGTTGTATGATTAGTTTAATGGATGTTTAATTAGGGCTAATTATATGATTAAATTAGTGTAATCTTGTTTAAGCCCTAATTAATTATTTTTAATTAATTAATTATTTCGAATTTATAAATATTATTTTATTAAATTATATTATTATAATATATTATTTAATTATTTAATTTTATTAAATTTAATTATTTAATAATTTCGAAAATTTTGCCGGAATGGCCGATCTTTAGAATTTCGCGCTAATCGTAAGAAAGTGCGGTCGGTTGTGTTAATTGTAAGCTTAAATTGAGAAATTGAGTTATTGATGATTATAGTTAATTATTCCAAAAGTGTTGAATTGAGTGATATTGATGAAGTTGTGGTATTTAACTTGAAAATACCCGGTGTTGGCTTTTAGCATCGTAATTGGTTTGTATGACTAGTTTAAATCGTTGGTTGTTATTGGATTAAATATCCAGTTATACGGTTTATTATTGAATGATCAGCTTTGGCGATCATTTGTTTATATATATGTATAAGCTTGGGCAAGCAATTATGATATATATATATATATTGCAGCCTTTGGTGAGCTATTATATGAGAATCATTGTCAGCTTGTGTGAGCACTGTATATCAGCTTGTGAGAGCAATAATCGTTTATCAGTTTGTGAGAGCAACGATCCATTTATCAGCTTGTGTGAGCTATCATCTATATATCAGCTTGTGCGAGCTACCATCTATATATATATTAGCTTGTATGAGCTACCATCTATATCAGCTTGTGAGAGCATTGCATCTATTTCAGCTTGTGTGAGCTTGATGGTATTAATGGATGAATAGATGGTATGAATTGATAGATGTGTGGATCGTTTGATATCAATTGGATTGATTGAATTGATAGACCGATGGGTGTGTCGATAGTTTCAGCTTGTGCGAGCATTGTTTGAATATGAATTGTATTGACGTGCAGGAAGGAACTGAGGCGAGGTAAGTCCTCTATCTTATTTGTGTGGTGTCGCGACCAAATTTTTCGGGGTGTGAACCACCTAGGGTTTGGCTAATGGATTGTTAAGCCTAGACTTAACTCGGGCTCTCCTAAGCCCATACCAATTCGCGACTTAGGTTTAAGTTCTTAACATGCAATTGATTTTTAACTAGGAGTCGCCACTAATCTATTTTTGGTGGGTCGATTAGAAACCCAAGTAAAGTAACGGGAGATTTACTTTACTCCTACGAACCAGAGATTGTGAGTTCGGGGACTTGATTACGCTAGATTTCTCTAACGCCCTTTCGGTACCTTTTTCTTTTATTTTCAAAAATGCTTTGGCAAGCAGCTTAAATTGATTTTAAACTAGTTCCCTAACATGTGAGGTTATCATGCGAGTGCACAAACCACCAATTTAACACCCAAGAAAGCAATAAAATAATGTAGGACTTATCTCGAAGAAAGGAAAACATTTGCAGTGTTAAATTAAAACCCACATCAACAACCCTAGATATGGTTTATAATTAACAAGCAATTACTCAACTTTTTTTTTCTCTTTTTCAACGAAAATATAGTCCATATGCAATGCAATGCTTTTAATCTAATATGAAATGATATGGCATGATTACATGTCCTAAATTGTATGAATAATTTTTTTTTTTTTTTGTGATTTCTTAATGAACATGCAATTATTAAATCTGCAATGACTTAATTCTAATGACGTGTGATGTGATGCAATGCGATGACGTACAAGATTATTTTAACTAAAATGACATGCGACATACAATTTAATATGCGAGCTATATGTCACGCGACATTTATTAAATGACATAATCTAATGACGGGCAATTTCTAATTAAATGAACCTAGCAATCACTAAATGACGTGCATTTTATAAACCTAATTCTATATGGCATGGACATTTTTATTTTCCTAACAAAACATGCAATTTATCTAGGAGAGATTATCTACTATAATTGATAAACATGCAATCCTAACATGCAATGACATGACAAGAATACCCTAATTCTACATGATACGGATGATTTTTTTTTGTATTTTTCTTTGTAAAATTCGAAAACATGCAATTCAAATTTAAAAAAAAAAACTAACATCCTAAATGAATGCCTTTTTTTTTTGGATATTTTATTATTTAAAAATTCGAAATAAGATTGCAATTTTAATCCTAAACAAGAAATATTGTAAAGCAAATCTAATCCTAACTCAAATATTTTTTTGGATTTTTCTTTTACGAAAATAAGATTGACTCAACCAACTTGACAATAGCAAATCAAATAAGATAAGATTGATATCCAAAAATTGACGAACCATATCTCGCGCATGAGATCGAGTTGGCCAATTTTAAATTAAATCGCGAATCGAATCTCGGGCTTGAGATTGGATTGTCGATTTTTGTAAGGGATTGCGAGTCGGATTTCGGGCGCGAAAATTGGACTGTCAATCCCTAATTTGAGGGACACTTTCATGTTGGAATCTCAATCAAATATTTAAGAGGAACAATTCCATTAAACAAAACCAGATATAATGGAAAATAAAATAAAATAAAAAACTATAACTAGATAAGCAACAATAATAATAAAAAAATCTACCTAATTCCCTTTTTCTTTTTTTTTTTTTTCATTTTTTCCTTTCCCACGTGGAACCGTGGGTCTTCAAGGGCAACCGGTTGATCAGTCCGGCAAGGGAACTCCGGTAAAGGTGAGTCAACGAACCAGCGGCAGCAGAGGGATGTGGAGCACGGATCACGTGAGGGCGGATGTCCACCGGCGTTGGCTTTGCGGATGGCAACCAGCAGGCGCTCGAGCAGAGTGAATGCGGGCAGAGCAGGGGTAGAGCTCGTCGCGGCACGGTGAGCTAGGGCGGAGGAAGACTCAGGCATCGGGTCGGATTGAGTGGCGCGGGTCCGCTTGGCTTGCGACCTGGGTCGCTGATCGGAGGTCACAGCGGTTGGATGAGCGCTGGAGTAGAGGGCTGTTCGGGTCAGTTAGGCTCGGATCGGCAGCAGCTTCGTCGGATAGGACAGAGGGCCGAACGGCAACGAACAGGGCGGATCAATTTGGTTTGCACCGTCAGGTCACTGGTCGGAGGTTGCAGTGGTCAGATCTAGCTGCATGAGTGGAGCTCGGGCGCTGGGCTCGCGGTGGTGAGGCGATCAGCTCGAGCTTGGTCGCGGGTCTATGCGATTACAGATCTGTTCGGGTCTAGCTCCGGATGGAGGGGGACCGCTAGGCGTTCGGACCAGAGGCGGCGCGGTGGTGGCTTCAAGTGGTGGCAGCAGTGTGGAGCCAGCAGCAAGCGGACGGGGCGCGGGTAGTCGGAAGTAAACCTCTGGAGAAGAAGAACAGTGTTCTTTTTCCTTTTCCTCCTGTTTTCTCACGTCATCTCCTGTTTTGCTTTTTTCACTTTTCACCTTTTTTTTTTCTTTGGACGAAGAGAACCCCCAGAAAGCCCCCCTCATTGATCTTCGTACGCATCCTTTTATAGGCGAAACAAAACATGATATTTTTTGTTAATTTTTTCATCTCACGAATATTGCTTATAACCTCTTGATCACAAAAATCCTTATCTCAAAAATATTCTCCCCCGATTTCATCATCTATTGATAAAGATAAGATTACAATGCGATTTTTAATTTCCAAAAATCATCATAATATCGCATCAAATCTTAACTTTTCACAAGATAATTAATTAAACATAACGACGGGCTTGGGTTAATTTTCTCCTTCCGTGGGCCTAGCCCAGCCTGCTAATTTAAAATCCAAAACCACTAATTCAACCCATCCGCCACCGGTCCAATGTAAAAAAAAAATTCAAATTAAAAAAAAATGCACATAAATCTATATGCTATGCAATTAATATTTTTTTAGGGATAAAATTAATCCCTAATTTTTTAAGGCGATAAATGACTAAATGGGTCTTCAAAATTTAGGTGTCAACATGTGGCTAGAGTGCCCTGAGGCGTATTTTATTCCTAATTGAGTTTTAGAGGGTAGGACTCGCTGAGACGTAGTCTCATCCCGATTGTGGGATAATATTTCAGGTCCCTAGATGATGGTCGTGGAGGACCGGAAGTCTTGGAGTTCGGAAGGTGGAGGCTAAAGAATCGGCGAAAGTATCTGACAAGTTGGTCATAGGATAGTTCCCTAGTTGTTGAGCCTGTCTATTTTGTAGAAAATCCAGTGTTGTATATAAACCTATGTGTTTATAGAAAGCTTGTTTGGTTGTGATCGATTGCCTGCTTTTCTATCCCAAGTTAAATGTTGTTAGGGGATTTGTTTCGCTTCTGCATGTGCAATAATAAAATGAATGGGTCGGCGACGTGTCCTGGGAAGTCGCATTTGTATCGACCAGAGTGGGATGTTCGCACGCTCGGAGGATCGGGGTGTGACAGTTCATTCCTCTCCCTGCATATTGATCAGCCATTTCTGCTTCAAATTCCTTCATCTGTTCCTCATATATCACCATGACAGATTCCTCATCAATGCAGCTACTTCCTCGTTTCTGCGGGCCCTTCTCCTCCAGGGTTAGTGCTTGAGAAGGAAAGGTATGGTTGCATTCCTTGGAGCGTGAGTTTTCTACACTATCCAGCACACCCAGTTGTTGAGTTTTCTGCATATGCTGGTCTTGTTGCTGCTGTTCCGTTTCAGGGACCGGTAGGATAGGGGTTTCGGGCACACTTTCCTCTCCTTCTTGCTGGAACTCCTGTTTACCATAGAATATCTGTCCATAAGGACTGAGCTCCCGTGCTTCCGCTCTAAGCCAATGGCCAAATCGACCTGGTAAGTTCGCTGCTAGCCCTATCTCCTCATATGGTATTTCTTTACAGGATGTAGCATAGTGCCCAATTTTCCCACATGTATAACAATAGTGCGGTAGCCGTTCATACTTAAACTCTACCCACAGACTTTTGTTGTCGAGATTCACCAGAACTCCAGTTTTGAGAGGGTTTTCCAAGTTGATCTTAACTCTGGCCCTACCCACCTTATAAGTACTATTTCCCTTTGCCTCTAATTTTACCTCCACTACATCTCCAATTTTTGATGCAATTTCCTGAACAACTGCATAGGTAACTCTCCCAAAAGGGAGGCCAAATAGATTCACCCAGAAATCACAGTGATTGAAATCATAACAAATATCAGGTGTGTCGGGGTCGCACTACTTTAGGACTAATAAATTACTAGAAAATGACCACGGCCCAAAGTCTAATATCCGTTGTTTTTTCAGCCTCTGATGGAAAGGAAAAGGAATAATATCCAGGCTCAATCACAGCACAGGTAACGTTATCATTTCGCCAAACTTTTTTCATCATACTGATAAAGGTAGTAAAGTTCACATTTGGCTTATTAAAGAACTTCCCATACAGCGTTTTCCGACATGCTAGTAGATTTTCTTCTTGAATTTCACCTGGGATATCCACCACATCTTCCTCCGACTAGAGATCGCCCAGACTCTTGCAGAGGGCCGCTAACCTCCGCTCTTCGACATACTGATTATCCATTATCCTGTCTACACAAATGGTACCAAGAACCGTGAGATAAGCTGTTCGAAATGTTGTTTGGAAACCAGCCGATGTGAGTAGCGAGGCTGAGAGTGGATGAAGGGAGCTCTGTTTCTGCGAAATGCGGCTGAGTGGAGTCGACACCAGTATAATGAAGATGGTGAGTGGGCGAATGCGAATGATTGGGAAAGTGAGCTAGCCTCCAAGGCGATGATGGGATGAAGGGTTTTAGGGATTTAATGTGTTCTAAAAAAGGCGAAGGATGGGTTTAAGGTTTTCACCAACAATTTATTCTGAATCGTTGGTGTTGTGATGGGAAAGAAGATGATTGAAAGATTGAGGGGATGAAGGGTTAAGATGCTGCTGATGCAAGACTACCCAAACGGTAAGGGGTACTACTTAATCGATAGAGGGGGATCTCCATTGTCGAGAAGAGAGCTCGCGATGTCTTCCGTCTCTCAGAAATGTATTCTGTAAAGCTGAATTTGATAGTGTTGGAGAAATCTTCTTGAAAAGTTTTGAAGCTGACAAAACGTTTCCATCAGTCTAGTCTGAAGGTTTGCAGACTCTGCTATTTAAAGTCTGAAGACCTTGGACAACCAGACTCAAGACTCAAAGTCTATCCTCATTGACAGTTTCTAATCCGTTAAAGAAAGGCTATCCAGAACTGGATGTTTCATTAAGGATATGACCTTATTGACTAGAGAAATTCTCTTGGCTGGATATGACATAACGGAATTCTTTGATTGATTGAGATTGAAGATCCGATGATTGGCATAACATTTGTGGAAGGTTCTACTTATGGAAACCGAGATCCTAATTGTATGGGCGAACATGATTGATGGGCTATCGACATATTCCTTTAATAACTCGGATGATCTTCCTAATTGATTCCGTCCAATGGATAGATTGGATGAATTCCTTTGGTAAGTGCCAACGGGTATGATGGCATAAATGAGTATATAAGGAAGACGTTTTAAGTTGTTCGAGAGATGCACGATAGAAGAATTCCAAAGTCTGAAGCTCCTTATTGTTTAGTTAATTCATTTGAGCGAAAACTTGTATGCAAAAGAGAGTCTATACTTGTGAGAATCCTTGAGAAAGTGTGGTAGAACATCTACACTGTGGAATCAAGGAAAGACTGTGCTGTAACATCTCTTTTGTCCATAGTGAAATCCAGCCAGTGGGCTGTCATTGCGGAAGAGTGGGCGTAGGCTTGGAATAAGCCGAACCACTATAAACTTTGTGTTCAATTTTCTCTTCCCTACTCTTTACTTTGATCGTACTTTATTTTGTTAATTAAAAGAGAACTCCCTTTCTATTGATTGCTTTTAATTGCTTCCGTTTCTCGAAAAATTACTTGTGCACCTATTCACCCCCCTAGATGCTTATACTAGCTTTCTCAGATAGCAATATTTTTTCATGACTATAAAGTTAGAGATTAGTTCTTCCGCAATCTATGCTTGATCTACCTCAATCTTTCCCATTAGAAAGCATGCTTTCACTAACCTTCTGTTTAACTTTTTAATTAGCAACTCGACGTATTGTAAAAATAGCATGCTTTCACTAACCTTCTGTTTAATTTTTTAATTAGCGACTTGACATGTTGTAATAATAACATTGCGGAAGCCGATTGAAACTTTGTAATTAAATGAGAAATTCAAAGGAGAAATAAAATGAGAAACAATAAAGGGCACGAAAGATTTATATTGTTCGATTCGAATATTGAAACTTATATCTATGGGGAGAACAATCACCAACAGTCTACTAATAAATCGGAGAACCACATAATCATAATTGCTTACGCTTGGAGATTTTTCAATTCTATGATTAGACCCAATATCCACGGTATTTCTCAGGACTCCCTTTCGTTCTGCCAGAGAGAGTCCCTTCTGTTTGGCTGATGAAAGAAAGCATAAAAGACCGAAGGGACTACAATGCCTTGCGCTCAAAATAATACTAAATGGAGTCTCTCCTTTATACCCAAAAGTGAGCTTATTTTCCTTTTATAGTACTTACGAAATGTCAGAGCTCCACCAATCATTGATGAATGTGAGCCCCACCTCCATCATTGCAATTTATAAGAGTTCTTCTTTTGGCTGAACGGACTCTGCACAAAGTCAATTCAGTTATCGTATATCTTTGACTTGTTCCTTATACTGCTCATGCTTATAAATATGTTGCATAGCCAATCAACTGTCGTGGATTAGATGGGATGGCATGCTGAGTGGACAAGTGAAGCTTCACGATAAAACGGAGAATAATATATATATATATATATTGGTCAGAAAATGGAGAATATATTTGGTAGGCCCGAAACTCTAAATCAGCGAACGGCCGGTCCACTCTTTGGTGGCCGTGTCTCACTTGACAGGATATTTCAAAGTTTCCTTATATCTTAGCTCTATATGAAGCCTTACATTTTTATCTCCATTTCACTAACGTGAACTTAGGGCCTAACGTTTGAATCAACATTTTAATCCGATTTTTCTTCTTTATTTAATTATGTGAGCTAAGGAGCCTTACATTTGAATTGACATCTTATTGGACCTCACGTTTGACATTTAAACTTGATTTTCTGTCTCTCTTTCACTGACGTGAATTGATGAATACATTGGTTGTTTTATTGTTGATTTCTTTGCTTGCTTTTCCTTGTGTGATAGCGGTTTCTTCTTTTTCGCTCTTCATTTCTCATTTCCCAATACTCTTGAGAGAGAGAGACCAAAAGAGATAACGGAGAGAGATTAACGGAGGGTGGAGAGAAAAAGATGGGTTTGAAATCTCCTGACAAGTGGGGCCCATCAGATACGTGGCACTCAAAGAGTAGTGGAGCAGTCGTTCGCTAACATGAAATGTCAGCCTGCCCAGTATATTTTCCGAGGGAATGGTAAGGTGGGACTATCCCTTCACTTTGAGAAAATATTGGTTGCATGGTGCTGCTGGTTTTTCGTCTGGCCTGAAGTGGTCTTTCATGCCAAAAGTATCATATGGCCGTCCTTCTATCTTGTGGTCAACGCTAATGAAAGTGAACCGGAAACATGTGAATATAGGGAAATTATGCGTCACGATCCTCACAAGCTTCTCGAAGGATGATTAATTGCTGGTGTGGGAATGAAGGCAAC
Source organism: Eucalyptus paniculata subsp. matutina (assembly GCA_017140255.1). Taxonomy (NCBI): domain Eukaryota; kingdom Viridiplantae; phylum Streptophyta; class Magnoliopsida; order Myrtales; family Myrtaceae; genus Eucalyptus; species Eucalyptus paniculata. The sequence goes on from CM029442.1 coordinate 49,514,312, forward strand.
TGCTGCCTATATTTATATAAGGGGTGAATACGTAAGAGAACGTAAAACTCTTGGACAGGCCAGAAAAGAAGCTTATGAAGCTGGACTTTTGGGACGGAGTGCATGTGGATCCGGCCACGATTTTGACGTCCACATCCGTTATGGTGCTGAAGCTTGTATTTGTGGTGAAGAGAATGCACTATTGGAAAGTCTTGAAGGGAAACAAGGAAAGCGAAGGTCCAAGCCACCTTTCCCAGCTAATGCCGGCTTATATGGCTGTCCTACCACTGTTACCAATGTTGAAACTGTGGCTCTTTCTCCTACGATCCCCAGACGTGGTCCAGATTGGTTGCCAGCTTTGGAAGGAAAAACGATTCGGTGACAAAATTGTTTTTGTGTGTCGGATCATGTAAAAAAGCCTTGCACAGTCGAGGAGTAAATGAGTATACCATTGAAGGAGCTGATCGAAAGACCCAGCAGCAGCGTTAGGGGTGGATGGGGCGGTTACTTGCAGTAATACCTGGTGGTTCATTTGTACCGCTTCTCCCAATGAACACAATGATGTGCTGATGGGCTATGATGCTCCTAAGGCTGTCCAGTCTGGTCTAGGAACAGCAGCTGTTGTAGTTATGAATAAATCCACCCATGTTGTTTGATGCAATCGGGAGGCCCTTCTCGGCGACGGCGAGGAGGCGGCGGTGGTCAGCCACCGCCTCCCCTTTTTTTATTAATTTTTTTAAATTTTTTAAATTTTTTTTTTAATTTTTTTTTTTATTTTTTTAATTTTAAAATTATTATTTTTTAATATTTTAACTAAATTTAATTTTAAAATTATTATTTTTTAATATTTTAACTAAATCTAATTTTAAATTTAATTTATTTAAATTTAATATTATTTTTTTATTACATCGGCCTAAAACGACGCCGTTTTTGCATTGTTTGGCCACGTTAGCATGCAAAACGGCGTCGTTTTGGCCTCGGTTCGCCGGAAAAAATGTCACGTCGGCATTTTGGCCGAATTGGCACTCAAGTGATCCATTTTACTCCGATTTTGGCACTTAAGTGTACCTTTCGTAACTTTTGGCACTTAAGTGTCCCTTTATGCCAACTTTTGGCACTCCAGGGGTCCGCGTCCCGTATTCTGTGAGAAGCTATCCACGGAGGCGTTCCTCTCATTTGCTGGTCGTTCTTCGCCGAGCAATAGACAAACTGTCGGTATGCGTGTACAGAATGGGGGATTGGCACGAAAGTGAACCAGGATGTGAGGCGCGATGAAATAGAAGCTCTAGTCCGGGAAGTGATGGAAGGGGTCGGCGAGAAGAAGATGAGGGAGGATGCTAAGAAGTGGAAAAAGAGAGCTGCGGAAGCCACCCATCGTGGAGGGCCATCGTACAATGACTTCAACAGATTCATTAAGAAGGATATCCATTTGAAGGATTAGATCAAAGGGAACTATCGCCATATTTCCATATCTTCGGAAAATATACCAGAAGAAGAAGCATTAAGAGCACCATGGTTCCACATTTCCAATTTGTTAGTTTGTCTGGTCACTTCACTTACTGAACTCGATAGCAGTATCTTTTTATGTCTATAAAGTTAAGAGATTATTTCTTCTGCTGTCTATGCTTGATCTCCACTCAATCTTTTCCATTAGAGAGCACGACATGTCGTGAAACTACCGTTGCAAAAGCCAATCAAAACTTTGCAATTAAACCGAGAGCTAAAAAATTCGGTGGAGAAATAAATGAGAAACAATAAAGGATGAGAGATTTACTTGGTTCGGTTTCAAGTGTTAGAACCTATGACCCCTTAGTTGAGCCAGCCGTCAATAATCTACTATTGAATTGGAGAATCACATAATCATAATCGCTTATATGCTCGAGTGTTCTTCAATTCTATAATTATATCCAATTTCCATGGTATTTACGGCATGAACTTGGTGCTCAGTGAGATAGCTAGTATAAGCACCTAGAGGGGGTGAATAGGTGCACAAATAATTTTTCGAGATACGGAAGCAATTCTAGGCAATCGATAGAAAGGGAGTTATCTTTTAATTAACAAAATAAAGTACGATCAAAGTAAAGTAAAGAGTAGGGAAGAGAAAATTGAACACAAGATTTATAGTGGTTCGGCTTATTCCAAGCCTACGTCCACTCTTCCACACTGACAACCCACCGGCTGGATTTCACTATGGACAAAAGAGATGTTACGGCACAGTCTTTCCTTGATTCCACAGTATAGATGTTCTACCACACTTCCTCAAGGACTCTCACAAGTATAGACTCTCTTTTGCGTACAAGTTTTCGCTCAAATGAATTGACTAAACAACAAGGAGCTTCAAACTTTGGAATTCTTCTATCGCACACTTCTTGAACAACTTAAAACGACTTCCTTATATACTCCTTCATGCCATCATACCCGTTGGCACTTACCAAAGGAATTCCTTCAATCTAACCGTTGGATGGAATCAATTAGGAAGATCATTGGAGTTATTAAAGGAATATGTCGATAGCCCATCAATCATGTTCGCCCATACAATCAGGATCTCGGTTTTCATAAGTAGAACCTTCTACGAATGTTTTGCCAATCATCAAATCTTCAATCTCAATCAATCAAAGAATTCCGTTATGTCATATCCAGCCAAGAGATTTTCTCCAGTCGATAAGGTCATATACTTAATGAAAAATCCAATTCTGGATAGCCTTTCTTCAACGGATTAGAAACTGTCGATGAGGATAGACTTTGAGTCTTAAGTTTGGTTGTCCGGAGGTCTTCAGACTTTAAGTTGCAGAGACTGCAAACCTTCAGACTAGACTGATGGAAACGTTTTGTCAGATTCAAAACACTTCAAGAAGATTTCTCCAACAATCTCCCCATTTTTGATGGTGACAAAACTTTCCTGCAGATTTGAACAACTTTGACCTGCAAAATATTTCACAAACACATATGCATAACTTATAAAGATAAATGGCTAAATGAATAACACTAGAATCTGCAACCACAGAAAATAGGTTAGTCTAGTATGCAATATAGCCATCCATAAGATATCAAAGCAGTCAAGTTCAAATAAGTTCAAATCCAAACAAATCCAAATTCAGTCTACACATCCAGACACAAAGTCAAACATCAAATAGTCTAACACAATCCAAACGATTTAAAAATTCAATCAAAGTTTTTCAAATTCTGCATCTCTCTCCCTTTTTGTCAGCATAAAAAAGGTTGAGATGAGTAAAGTCAAGAATGCTTGGGAACGTGGATAAGCTGGAAATCTCCCATAGACTGAACGATTCCTTCCAGCCTTTTCAAGTCTTCCTTTAGTTGTGCAACTTCCTCACCCTTGGCATTGGCCTGAATCTGAACAGAGAGGGCTTGGATCTGGTCATTCAATGAGCCTGAAGAAGCTTGACCTGCAATCTGCAAGTTTTGAATCTCGCATCCCAGAGTATAAAGACCTTTAATTTCCAGGAGAATGTCCATAATTCTGCGAAAATCTGCTGTATTATTAGTCTGCGTACTAGCTTCAGCACGGTCTGACGGAGTAAATGCAGACGATGGTAGATCAGCGTAATCAAGCAGATTTGGTGAAGATACATCATGACCTTCCTCTGGAAATTGTGAGGCATAGATGTCCTCTGGTTTTGCTGGAGAGCGACTGACTTCCTCACTCGCAGCCGAATATGAGGACTTTCCTCTTTTCTCCTGATCTCCCCCTGTGGTTATGCCTTCAGGTGGAGAAGATCGTCCCTCAAGTTCTCCTTCTTCTTGATTTCTCTCTTCTTATTCTTTTTCTTTCTCAGCATCTTGCTCTGCTTCTCCCTTCTCCTCTGCTTCTTCTTCTTCCTTCTTCTCTGCTTCTTCTTCTCTTTCCTTCTCCTCTGCTTCTTGCTCTTCTCATTCCTTTGCCCTTTGTTCTAATTCTTTCTCTGGAACATAACAACGCAAATTCTTTGAAGCCATTGCAGAAATGGTAATGTTCTCCTCATCATCTTCATCTTCAACAATGAGAGCTCTCCTTTTCTTGGATGGAGCAACCATGGGCTCCTTTCCTTTCCTTTTTGATGAAGAGGATTGATGAGATTTGACTGGGGTCTTCTCCTTGAATTTCTCCAATGCCTTGCTTAGTTCCTTCAGACGCATTTTTGTAATCATTTTCAGTCCTATCACAATATGATCGCACGATCGAACACAGAGAATTTGTGGAGGCTGAATGTTCAGATGTCTGAATAACTTTGTCACAAGACTTGGATAAGGAAGTTGACCTCTGTCCTTACCACTACTCTATACATGTGGAAGAGAATGGTATGCGGGAGAGAGAACTTTTTCCCTTTGTTGATTGCGAACATCAGTTTTGCCTCAGAGTTAGACACATCTGTCTTGGAGGTTGACTTTGGTCTGAGACAGTTGATTACTATTTTGTGCAGCAAGATGTTGTTCGCACGCATTCTTGAGTAGGTAATTCTCCCTTCTGTGTTTCTGTCTTTGACAAGCTCCAGTGTAGCACCAGCAATTGAAACCTTGATTGGTTGATATCTTCCTCTTTCAACTCCAATCACGTCCGCCAGCATATCTACATCAACCACAAAGTCCTTGTCTAGGACACTGAAAGATATTCTATTCGCATCCAAGAAGCTCAGATTTGAATAGAAATATGCAGTCAATTGAGCATATCCTTCAGTGGTATCGAAGCAAAATTGCTCAAGTTGAAGCAGACTGAAATTTTCTCTCAAGTTCACATTCACAGCATCCAAGAAGTCAAAATCAACACTTCTAGGGTTTATCACTCCGCGTTTCAATAACTTGGAGTATAAATCCTTCTGTTTCTTTGATCGAAACAACTCCAACCTTTTTCCGCTAACCTCCGCTGCAACACTCATCCTAGGTTGAAATTCGCTAAACAATTTGTCATCATCATTTCCATCTATCGGAATAAATCCTCCAACACGAGGATCACTTGGAAGATTTGCAAGAGCTTCCTTAGCCTTCCCTTTGGGAGCAATTCCCAAATTCTCCATTTTTTTGCAAAAAGATATACTCGTTTCCATATCCTTTGTCTTTAAGAAAACTATCTACGTAGTTCAACGGAGTACCAATGCTTTTCAAGGCACGATAAAGCTTGTAAATAAAAGAAGGCTTTTGTACTCTTACTGGATCGGCATCCTCAATGATTTCTTCCTCCGGTTGATGACCCATACCCTGTGGAGTAGATGATGGAGAGTGACGCGGTTGAGAATGTTGTGGACTTTGATGCTAACTCGGTATCTCCTCTTCCTCAGTAAGATCGAAATGAGTAGGCCCCTCACTCATTCTTTGTGGTCCCCTGCTTGCAATCCTCGATGACTTTCTTGAAGAAAACATCTTTTCCAGTCTTTGAGAGATTCCTTGCTTGACTTTCCCAAGAAAGATGACAACTTTTTCGAAGATTAAACAAGAGAAGAAAAACAGGAATGGAGAATCGAAGCTTCTTAGGGTTTAAGAGTTTTGAACGAAGAGAAACCGACTGTTTATAACTTGGTCGAAACGAGGGAATGCCAAACGGTGTAATAGAAAGTGAAAAGGTTTCTTCAAAAATAACTACTTTTTCCACGAAAATAGTCAATTTAAAAATAACTTTCATTTCGAAAAAGAAACAATGCAATAATTACGTCGATTAAATATAGCAATAATCAAACACGGTTTGTCAATCGTACCTTTTCAAGATTAGATTCTAGAGAGAGAATAACTTACAGTCATGGTCTTATATGTCTGAGTCTGAGAGTCTTTAGACTTTGATTTCCTCATACCTCAAAATATTGAGTCCGGAACGGATGGTTTCAAATTGATTTTTCTCCAAATGCTTTATGAATATATCCGCCAGTTGGTTCTTTGAATCAACGAATTGAATTGAGACTTCTCCATTTTGAACATGATCTCTAATGAAGTGATGTCGAATCTCTATATGCTTTGCTCTTGAGTGAATAATTGGATTTTTGGTAAGATTAATTGCACTGGTGTTGTCGCAATTAGTCTCCGTTCATGAATCTTCAATTCCAAAGTCTCTTAGCTGTTGTTTTATCCACAAAATTTGTGAACAACAACTCCCAGGAGTTACATACTCTGCTTCTGCTGTAGAGAGAGCTATTGTACTCTGCTTTCTTGAAAACTAAGACACTGTCCTGCCTCTAAGTAGTTGACAGGTACCCGAGGTGCTCTTTCTATCGACTCTGCATCCGGCAAGGTCTGCGTCTGAGTATCCGAGAAGAGTAAAGTCTCCCCTTTTTGGATACCAGAGACCAAAGCTTGAAGTTGATGATATATATTTGATAATTCGCTTTGCAGCATTCAGATGAGATTCTTTAGGATCTGCTTGAAATCTAGCACAAATGCAAACACTAAACAAAATGTCAAGTCTAGAAGCAGTAAGATAAAGGAGTGAACCGATGATGCTCCTGTATAATTTTTGGTTGACTTTCTTTCCTCCTTCATCTTTGTCTATCTTCAGGGAACTTGACATTGGAATGTCAGCCTTTTTGCAATTGTCTAGTCCAAACTTTTTGACAAGATCATTAGCATATTTTTCTTGATGAATAAAAGTTCATTCATTCAATTGCTTTATTTGAAGTCCAAGAAAGAAGGTTAACTCACCCATCATACTCATTTCAAATTCATCATGCATAGTCTGATACCAATTGAGATAGCTAGTATAAGCACCTAGAGGGGGGTGAATAGGTGCACAAATAATTCTTCGAGATACGGAAGCAATTCTAGGCAATCGATAGAAAGGGAGTTCTCTTTTGATTAACAAAATAAAGTACGATCAAAGTAAAGTAAAGAGTAGGGAAGAGAAAATTGAACACGAAGTTTATAATGGTTCGGCTTATTCCAAGCCTACGTCCACTCTTCCGCACTGACAGCCCACCGGCTGGATTTCACTATGGACAAAAGAGATGTTACGACACAGTCTTTCCTTGATTCCACAGTGTAGATGTTCTACCACACTTCCTCAAGGACTCTCACAAGTATAGACTCTCTTTTGCGTACAAGTTTTCGCTCAAATGAATTGACTAAACAACAAGCTTCAGACTTTGGAATTCTTCTATCGCACACTTCTTGAACAACTTAAAACGACTTCCTTATATACTCCTTCATGCCATCATACCCGTTGGCACTTACCAAAGGAATTCCTCCAATCTAACCGTTGAACGGAATCAATTAAGAAGATCATTAGAGTTATTAAAGGAATATGTCGATAACCCATCAATCATGTTCGCCCATACAATCAGGATCTCGGTTTCCATAAGTATAACCTTCCACGAATGTTTTCCAATCATCGGATCTTCAATCTCAATCAATCAAAGAATTTCATTATGTCATATCTAGCCAAGAGATTTTCTCCAGTCGATAAGGTCATATCTTTAATGAAACATCTAGTTCTGGATAGCCTTTCTTCAACGGATTAGAAACTGTCAATGAGGATAGACTTTGAGTTTTAAGTCTGGTTGTCCGGAGGTCTTCAGACTTTAAGTGGCAGAGACTACGAACCTTCAGACTAGAATGATGGAAACGTTTTGTCAGCTTCAAAACACTTCAAGAAGATTTCTCCAACACTCAGCACTCCCTTTGTTCGAACAGAGAGAGACTCCGTTCTGTTTGGCTGATGAAAGAAAGCATAAAAGACCAGAGGGACTACTACACCTTGTGCTCAAAATAATACTAAAAGGGAGTCTCTCCTTTGTACCCCACTTCCTTCATTCCAATTATGAGAGTTCTTTTTTTGTGCTGAATGGACTCTGCACACCTTACCCTATCCTATTGTTGCCTTCTTTGTCTTGTTCCTTACATTGCTTATGCTTTTAAATCTGCTGCAGAGCCAATCAACTGTCTTGGACAGATTGGATGACATGCTGAGAGGACAAGTGAAGCTTCACAGTAAAAAGGAGAAAATATTTTATGGGTCCGGTACTCTACATTATTGTGCGGTCGCTCCACTCTTTGGTTGTCATGCGTATGATAGGACTCACTGAATAGGAAATTTCAAGGTCCCCTCCTATCTTAGCTCAATTTCAAGCCTTGCATTCGAATCAAAATCTTGACCCAATTTTCTATATTCATTTCATTAATGTGACCTGACGATTTTGAAATCTTAACTTGATTTTTCGCCTTCATTTCACCAATGTGAGCTGACGAGCCTAACGTACGAATTGACATCTTAATACTTTCCATCCCCATTTCACTTATTTGAGCTGATGAATCTCATGTTTGAATTAATATCTTAACTGGTCTCACATAGATACCTTAACCCAATTTTCTATTTCCATTTCATTGATAAAAACGATATGTTGTTTCATTTTCATTGATTTTTTCGCTTGCTTTTCCTTGTGTGGTAGCGGCTTCTTCTTCTTCACTCTTCACTTCTCATTTCTCAATACTCTAGTGATAAAGATGAGACTAAAAGAGCTAACAAAAAGAGGGGAGGGAGAGAGAGTAACAAAGGGGGGATAGAGAAAGGAGGGTTTGAAATCTCCTTATAAGTGGGGCCCATTGAACATGTGACATTCAAAGAGTGTAGTAGCTATTCATTGAAATGAACTGTCGAGCCTACCCAATATATCTTCTAAGGCTGTGTTTGACAGTCGGATAAAATTCGGGATATGATATGATTTATCATATCCTACGTTTAGTGTTTACTCAATATAAGATAAAGTAGGATATAATGGGATATAGGCCGAATAAAATTATCCCATGGGGAGGTAGAATAAAGGTGGATAGGATTTTTAATATTCATAATAGGAAAGTTATTTTTCTCGAATAACAAACTTATTAAATTAACAAAAATAAAAATTATATTTCAATATAAATAGAATTATAATTTAAGAAATTAAAAAATAAAAATAAAAATTTATTTGTTAATTTAATCTTATTTTAATTTATATATTCAACTTTAATTCTATCTTATAATAAACATTCAATCTATAAATTATATATTTATATTTATTATATATATTTTAGGTATTTTTGTATTTTAGATATGTTAGTACAGTTTACTATTTGATAAAATTTTATTACAAAATGATAAAAGAGGAAAAAATAAATAATAAAGAAAATAATTTTAAAAGGAGAAAAAATAAAATAAAATAAAATAAATTAAGGATTAGTGTCACGAGAGATTTTCATAATCTTTGTTTATGAACTTTTAAGTTCATTTTTCTTACTTTTACCAAAAACAAAAACTTTTAAGTTCATTTATAATGATATGTTGTTTATATTAAAAAAAAATGTATATGATATAATGTGAATATATCCGACTTTAATATTGCAATTCACCAAACAATACATAGGATATAGAAAATTCCCAGAATTTTATATTATATCCTATCAAGTCATATCTTGATTAAAAATTTGAACGACCAAATGTAGCCCAAGAGAATATTAAGTAGAACTATCCCTCCACTTAATATTATTGATCAGTCTATTTATTGTTTGACACTTGTACAATAAGGTCCGCTCATCAATTTTTATTTGACAAGTGGGCTGCAACTTGCCTGATGAAGCCTACTTCCTCTCTTCACTGCTCATCTTTCCCGATAAATCCATCGTTTCGTCCATAGTCTCTCTCCACTGTCCATCCCCACAACAAACCCATTTTCTTTTGGCACGGTAAAACACAGGAACTTGTCCTTAAATAAGATAATCACATCTAGGAAAATGGAAGAAAAGAAAAAGAAAAAGAAAATTAGGGGAAATGGTGTTGGAAGATAGTGACGCTCGAATTCGCCTTAGATCAGACAATTAAAAGGAATCCCGCCATGGCTGTGACCGGTTCTGGCCACCTTGCCAAGATACATCCAGTCTTCAGTGCCCGCGTACGTGCAAATAATCACAGCCTCTTCTTTTTTTTCTTTTTTTCTTTTTTCTTCTTAACAGTTAACACATTCTCGTTCTTTTTCACGGTCTTGGTGGAGAAGAAGGATATTGGTGATGAATTTTTGGGTAAGTTGTCAATGAAGATGATGAATACAACGAGGAAATGAAAGCGAAGCAGGAGCATTTCCAGTGATAATTTGGTGATGGTGAAGCTCCGCCATTAACCGGAGAGGGGGGCGACCACCGCCGACGGCTTCACCCAGGACCTTCTCCGGGGGCAAAGCCTCCAGTGACCACGCGGGCCACTCATGAGCAGTGAAGAGACTTGTAAAAAGTAGGTGGATTTGTTGAGGACGATGAACGATGGAGAGAAGGGCTTTGTGCGTGCAAAAGCTGCCGTGGTTCCCACCTGCCAATTAAAAATTGATGAATTAGCCTTACCCGTGCACATATCAAACGATTAAGTAAACTGGTTCAAAGATTGAATCCTCGATTAAATTTATTTCCTTTTTTGGTTGTGGTAAATATTTAATATATCGTCAATCATATAGGGTGTTACATTTCGATTCGATAGGAACATGCATTATATAAAATATATCAAAAAGATTACATACGTTTAGTTTATATTGCATTGCGTTTAGTTTCCTAATTCAGAAATTACATATCTTACGTGCATTACGAATGATGTAGTAATTAGGAAATTACCTAATATAGATTAGGATTTAATATGAATTATTTCCTAATTCGACTTAGGTAATCATCTAGATTTAGGCAATTTCCTATTTAATTTCCAAATAAAATCCAAAAAAGTATTGCATGTATATCTCATCTAGAATTAATTAATTTCGTAAATTCCATGTCACATATTACATGACACTTAGTAGTCATATGCTTTAGGGTCATGCCATAATTGCATCTCATGCATTGCATATAACTTTAATATCAATAAAAAGAAAACACAAATATAACAATCTAACATAACTGAATATTGGGTTAAGTCATTATTAATTCGATTTCATGTCCTTTACCCAAAAAAAAAAATTCTATTTCATGTCATGAGAATTGCATATAGGTCATATTCAGTAAAGTTTAATTAACATAGCATATATGTCACTTAGATTTCATTTTAGTTCATTAATACATGTTAATTTAGGCTTATATAAATCAAATTACATGTCAAGTTAGTTTATAGTTCTTTTGCTTGTCATTAGGATTAGTTTGCGTATAAATTGCATTTAAATTATATTCACATGTCTCTAGTTTAAATTAGAATTTACATAGACATAACTTAGATTAAAATTACATCCGATACATTGCATATAGATTTATTTCTATAAATACAAGAAAACCCATGAAGAACTAAATGTCATTGCATCTAGAAATCTTGTGTAGGCCAGACACTTTTTTTTTTTATTAACAATCTTGCGGATCACTTTGGGCATTATCATAATGAAGTTATGATTTACTTAATGCATTGCGGTCTTTTCCCATTCTTAGAAATTTATTTACTGCAAAGAAGATGTGTCAAAAGGACGTTAGATTTATCTAACGTAACTAAATATCCGTATCCATTGAATTTCTAGTTCTTGGAAGTAAAATGTATTCTTACACTGTACTTGAATTTCTAATCAACCTTAATTGATTAGTAGTGCCTCTAAAAGGTAAGATAAATTGTATGTTTAAATTGTGTGCAAAGTTGCGATTGATAAAGCTTGAGAAAGCTTATGCTAAGTGTAAACTTAATAATCTATCAGTTTTTCCTTAATGGTCTACCTTTGGGAAGGTCACAACATTCTTCTGGCATTATTTTAGACAAAAAGATATCTACTGACACGTGGAATAAAGACACGTGAACTTCTTATTTTCTTTATTTATTTGCAAGCTTAATATTTTTCTAATAGTTGGCTCGTTTCCTTCCATTTGTACATACATCTGTTGAACAGAAGGCCATGGAGTAGATAATAATTCAAGATGAAGGTCCACGTTGAGGTCCCATTTCTTTTTAATTAATAATTTCAAGCAAGGAAATTGACATTAACAATCTCTAAGTTTTGGCCTCATGTGTAATATCATCCTTAAACTTTTAATTTATCAAATATCATCTATGAATTAATTCTAAATGTTCAATGTAGTTTTTAAACATTCAATCTACTCCATCAACTTTCTATAAGAAAGTCATATAAGTTATTTGATACTATTCACAATTATTCATAATGGCAATTTCACTGTGCCTTTTTATTTCAATCATTTTCATGAATCAACAAAGTGAATTGGCGCTTAAAATTAAGTAGAAACTAATATAGAGTCGTATTGGATTAATATATCTACTCTTTCTAGTCTAAGTGTTTTCTTAAAATTATCTAGGACCGATGTTAATTTATCTATAACCACCGTACCTTTATAGATCTTGTTCCTAAATTTTTACTTTAATATAATTTTCACTCGTGTGTTTCATGTTTTCTAAAGAATAAGGAACAAGATTTTGATTTTGATTAGTATATGTATGGATATCTATAAATGAATTAATATCATTTCTAAATATCCTCATGATATATATACATATATCCTCATGAGATACATGGACACAATATAGCAAAAATATCAATCTGAGACAGCTCTAAGGGAGTTTATACTTTACTATTATAAAAAGCATAAGTAAAATTTACTTGCTTTGAACTGTTGTCATATTTATAAAGACCGAAATGGTTGATTCTTGAATACAACTGAAATGAAAAGATATCTCTAATATCTAGGTAATGTTTGTTGACACCTAAATTTTGCCATTTTACTTAAAACTTAATCGCATACAAAACTAGGAATTAGTTGCTAAAAAAAAATCCAAAAAAATTGCCATAAAAAAAAAAACCAGAAAACAACGAAACAAAAAAACAAAAATGCTTAAGGGGGTCGAGTTGGGCCTAATCTAGCCTTGACCCGGCCCAGCTTCCTTTCCCCTCCGGCCCAGCTTCCTTTCCCCTCCAGCCCATGCTTGGCTGTCTTCCTCCTTTGCATGCGGACCTGCAAAACAGAACCGAAACAGGGGCAGCAGGGGAGTGGCAGGAGGACAGTGAACAGAGGGGCATCGGAGACCGAAGAAGAAAAAAAAAAAGGAAGAAAGAAAAGAGAGAATCAGGGGGGAGAGTCCGAAGGAGAGGGAGGAACCGGAGGGAGAAAGAGAGAAATCAGGTTGGGGAAGAATCCGAGAAGGGAAGCCTCATCGCCTCAACCCGAGGTCGTCCAAGCCGCCGCTCCTAGTCCCCTCACCGTGCCGCCACCGCTCCTGCAACCAGCTTCGTCACTAACGCTACAGCGACCACTAGCAGCTCGAAGCCGGGACGCCGTTGCAGCACCTGCAGCTACGACGACCACCGCGCCAGCAGTCGGAGCCCTCCTCCGCCGGACATCGCCGCTCTGAGCCCCCCTCGCCCGTGTTGCAGCCCTCTCCGAGCCACCACCACCGTCGCCGACAAGCCACCCAATCAACGCCGTTCACCGCCATCTTCCCCAGAATCCAGATTCGAAGCAAGGGGGAAAAAAAAGAAAAGCGGCAAAGGAAGCTGAGAGCGAGTGAGAGAGAATAGAGGGAAACCAGAGAGGAAGCTCGAGAGAACGGAGGGGGACCAAAGAGATGGAGAGAGCTTGAGCGAGAGAGGTGCTCGAGAGTGAGAGCTGGGGCGAGAGAAGTCTTCGAGAGTGAGAGCTGGAGCGAGAGAAGTGCTTGATATCCCACTTCTTGACCCCCTTCTTCTGGAACTGTGAGAAACCAAGAGAGCTGAGGAGGAGAGCTCGAGGGAACAGCTAGCTGTTGCCGGAGGCCCGTCCGCCCGCCGTTGTCCACCGCAACTCTTCCCCGAACGAGCTCAGCAGAAGAACTGCACAGAGGACAGCACACCACACACCAGAGCACAGGGAGAGAGTGAGCGAGAGAGAGCGAGCTCGAGATAGTGGTTGGCCGTCGCCGGAGGTCCATTCTTCAGCCGCCGTCCGTTGCAACATTCCCCTCAAACCAGGTAGGCTTTTTCCGACCGTGTGGCCCTTGTTTCCGAAAGACGACGGGCCAGAGCTTGCGTCGACTAGTTCGCGCAAGTTTCGGTCCAAGCCGATCCTCCCTGAAATCTGATAGTTGTTCTAGATGCATCGTTAGGGATTTAGATTTGTGCCCATGCCCGCATCAAGTCGAAAATCCCCTGTGTTAATAGCATACACCAAGTGCCTATGAAAATGTCCCGCAAAAGACCGGAAGCCAGCTCACGTTTTAAATGGGGATCGATCCGTGTTTGCGTTAATGGCTGTTGAATCATGTTTTCTCTTTGTATGTTTATTGGGTTTTGGCGTGGCTTTCGCAAAATAATTGTGTATCGTCGAGAGAGCAAGAGTTTTCGTCGTTTTGATGTTTGGATTAATGGTCGCCAGAGTTTGTGGCCAATGGTGGTTTGTGTCGGTTGGAATGGACGACCGGTAGATGGTGGTGGTGCGGCGGTGGAATGCCGGTTGCGTCGGTCTGTGTCGCCGTTTGGACGAGCTTCAGTGAGGAACAAGATCTCGATGAAAGAAGGGTCTTTGAGCGTGCAAAGAACCCACGAAGAAGAAGGAGCCCAAAAAAAGAAAAGAAAAGAATAAAAAAGAAAAAAGAGTAAAACAAACAAAAAATAGAAAACTATAAAAAGGTTTAAAAAAAAAAGTAAAAGGGGCTTCGGGAAAGAGGAGTTGCAGAAGCAGATGGTGCAGGGAAAAGGAGTGCAGTGAGAAAAGACAAACAAAAAAAAGTTAATCAATTAGTTAATTTTTATTTTCAAAAAAATGAAAACTTTTTTTAAAATTAAAAATCCAAAAGTGTTGGATCCAGGTTTGGATTGGGTCCACGGGCCGGATTGGGTTTACCCGGTCCAAACCCATTTTATTGAAATATAATAATATTAAATATTAAATATATATTAAAAATCAAAAAGTTAAAAAAAAAATTAAAAAAATTAAAAAAAATTAAAATTAAAATTTTCCGAAATTTCAAAAAACTCAGAAAACATTAAAAAATTCGACTTATTTTAAAAAAAATTAAAATTTTAAAAATTTCGAAAATCCAAAAAATGTATGTTTTGATTAGGAATTAACGTATATTGCATTTAAAATGTCTTTAGGTCTTTAATTGCTCATATATTGATTATATTGCATGTTTAATTTACCTGTTTAACTATTTTTGTAATTCCTTAGTGGTATACGTTAATTTTATTGCAATTAGGTTCTTGGTAGCTATGATTTACTTTAATGATTGTGCACCCGCATGATCACCTCACATATTAGTAGATAAACATAAAATCAATCCAAATTGCCTGATGAAAATCATTTTGAATGAACAAGATTAGGTACCGAAAGGGCACTAATTGTAATCAAGTCCCCGACCCTAGATTCTCTGGTTGCTTAGGAAGTGAGACACGCTCCCATGCCTCACTTGGTTTCTAGCCGACCCCAATAGGCTAATGGCGACTCCTTTTGCGCAAAATTTCTTAAGAATATCCCAATGCCACGCGGGGTATGAGCTTGGGAGAGCCCATGCCTAATCATGGGCCTTAGACCCGTCCTTTAGGCAATACCCCTAAACCTGTTCTCTCCCCCCGAGGGCAGGTCGCGACAGCTTGGCGGCTCCACTGGGGACTTTGTTTTAAACCTTAGAGGACTTAGGCCAAAATTAATTTTGTTCAAAAAATATTTTTGTTTGGCAGCGAGGATTCCAGGTACGCCCCTAACATGAAAGGTGTTAAATGTTCTTACAGAATGGGAGGTATAAGGGGAAGTGTTTGCTCACCTTTGTCTTGCAGGGAGGTGTAGGAATATATGGTTTATTTTTTTTATGTACGGAGTGTTGTTTGCCTATAAATTGTTGTGCATGTATCTTTTGCATTGCACTACACCCTAGCACACATAACCTGCCGCCGGACCTGAGCCGCATAGGATCACTTAGGATGGTGTTGAGGTGGATACCACTCCGACTACAAGCATGTAGTACGAGTCGCCCATCTCAACCCCGAAATTTCTTTCTTGATGTCAGAGGTCCCCACCCTGGTTTGCGAGCATGCGACACGGGTTGGTCCTTTGACGAAGCCGGAGTCATGGGTAACACGACCTAGCCATGAGCTTGTTGGTTCAGTCCTGTTGTGACATCCTGAAATTCGACCCCGTCTCGATAAAGTGAAATGGTCATTTCGTCGACGTGCTTAGGGTCCTTTTCCTCTGAACTGATCACTCACGAGTTAACTAACCTATTGGGTGAAGCCGTTAAGGGACGTATCTGCAGTAAAATCCCTGAAAGCTACTCAATTGGTTGGATTGGACTAAAATCACGTATGATCGATTTTTAACCACGAAATTGAACTCGATTTCGGGAATCAAATTTTGAGCATGTCATAATCCTTTTTTTTAGGACATTGTCTCATCGCTCGTCAATTTATTGACGAGTCCGAAATTTCAAGAAAGAAATTATCGGAAGAAAAATTGAAGACCAAAAGAAAATAAAAATGGAAAGAGAAAAGAAAATAAAATAAGAATAGTTGTGTTATTTTTATTTTATTTTTCCCTCTCTCCCTCTCTCTTCTTTTCTCTCTTTTTCTCTCTCTCTCTTCTCTCTCCTCTCCCCTCCCCCTCGTGCGTTTCTCCCCACCGATTTCCCCTGTTGGCTTCCACTTTGCTTTTCTTCATTGACTAGTCAAACTCCTTCATACTTATCTTTTTCTTCTCTCTCCTCTCTCTTCTCCCCCCAACCCCACGTGACCGACTCCTTCTCTCTCTCTTTTCTTCTTCTCCTTCGTGTGAAACCAAAAAGGAGAAGCTTGAGCGGAAGTTGCAGGCGCACGGAGACCGCAGCTCGCCGAAGCCATCGCCGCTCGTCCCGCCGCCGCACCGCCGCCCGTGCACACCGCGCACGCCCCCGCGTCCGCCGCTCGCTACCGTCCTCCCCTGTGCGACCTCACCCCTGCTCCGCCTCTGTCCAGCTTCGGGAGTCGCTGAAGAAGCCGCCGAACCGCCGACCAGCTCCGTCTCCGACCACCGTTCGGACCGCCGGACCTCCCCCGCGTCACCCTCGCCCTCCGCCGGCTTGCCCTCGCCGCCCTAGCCGCCGGAGCAGCCCCGATCAGCCCCATCCAGCAAACCCACGAGTGGGTTTCAGCAACTTCGGGCCCGCTTTTGGGCCGTTTCCGGGCCCCGAACCCGAGCCGTGCTTTGGGAAGAATCGTTCCTCACGTCGCCCCCATCGGATTGATCCGATTTGCGCGCGATTTGGTGAGTAATCTCACTAATCCAAGATTAGTGTCTAATTATACTTAAGGTTGGTTTAGATTTAATTAATTATGTTTAGGTTGTTAGATTAGAATAAATTAGCAATTATTAGCCAATTGTGATGCGAATTAGATAAATTGAATGTGTAATTAGCAAGTAGACATGGATCTACTAATTATTGGAAGTGTCTCGGGATTTTTCCCGACCCTTAGTGGGCTCCAATTAGGCTTTTCGAGCCTAAGTGGATTTTTTTGTATTTAAATATTAATTTTCGGAATTAAATTAAATAATTATTTATTTTCCGAAAATTCAACTGAGATGGCCTGGAACCGGAAAATTATGCTGATGACCATGGTGAAGTCCGTTTATTTAATCGGGCTTTATTTTGAGCTAAATTGAATTTTTAATAATAATTATTTAATTTTCGAAATTAATAATTAATTAATTATTTTTCGGAAATTAAGATTTTGATGGTCGACTACCGAAATCTCGTGCTGATTGTCGTGGCGCAATTCGTTTATTTATTTGAGCTCTACGTTGCATGGAATTAAATAAATTGTGATGTTTTAGGGATTTACCCTAAATTGATTTGGAGTTGATTGAGATTGAATAATTGATTGGTAGATGGCCGAGTACGTTTGTTTAGCATTTATAATGCTTTGATTGAGTTGTAAAGTGGATGGAGTTATGAGAGAATTGGAAATACTCTGGGATTAAACCAATCAGACACAGTGTATGGACCTACGTGGTTCGGTGATTGGGACATCACTGGCGAAAACGGCGCCTTAAAGAACGCACATATCAGTCTAGTACATACATTATTGTGGACCTACGTGGTTCAGTGATTGAGATATCACTGGCGAAAACGGCGCCTTAAAGAACGCACGTATCGGTCTAGTACTCATATTGTTATAGGCATGTATGGTTCGGTGATTAAGGACATCACTGGCGAAAACGGCGCCTTAAAGAACGCATACACTTGTCTATTAAATACATTATTGTAGGCATGTGTGGTTCGGTGATTTGGGATATCACTGGCGAAAACGGCGCCTTAAAGAACGCACACAATTGTCTATTTGAGTACATGGTTATAGGCATGCATGGTTCGGTGACTAAGAGTATCACTGGCGAAAACGGCGCCTTAAAAAACGCACGCAATTGTCTAGTGGATAAATCACTTTGGTGAACTTGGCACCCGAGAGTATTGACCTAGAATGGTCCGTCTGACATGTAATCGAATAAATCGATTGATCATTGCTTTGATTTGATGTTGTGAATTGATTGACTGAATGGAAATGACCGTGAGTGGTCTTGTTGGCATATAATCGACTAGGTCGATTTGATCGATGCTTCGATCTGTGATATGATTGCTTGGGTGCTTATTGTGAATTATACTGACTTGTAGGTGGGATATGAGGCCAAGGTACGTCTTCTGCCCTATGCGTGTATAGGCAGCCTATAGTATAATGGTTTACTAATCGGGCTTAGTGGGGTAGAACTCGCTGAGACGTAGTCTCATCCTAGTTTGGGGAAAAACATTTTAGGACCCCGATGAGGAGCTAAGGAGGAGTCTAAGAAGGAGAACTCGAAGGTGAAACTTAAAGAGAAAGATTTTTGGAAGAAGAAGTTAATCCCGAGAGGGGCCTTAAGTATGGCCTGGATGGGCTGAGAGTCTATCTTCTTTTGAGAATTTCTTTTGAAGTGAATAGTTATGAATTGGTTTGTGTTTCGTATAAAAGTTTGGTTATAAATTTCAATATGAAAAATATGGCCCTGCTTTTCTATCCTATCGTTCTATTGTCTGGGGATTTTAACTGCTTCCGCATGTGCTTAATAAATGAAAGGGTCGGCGATACATTGTCCTGGGATATCGCATTATAAAATCGACCAAGTGAGACTGATATGTGCGTGCCCGAGGATTGGGGCGTGACACCTGTGATCCCATGGCTCCATTTTGGGCCGTATAGAGTAGAAATCGAACTACATTCCATGTGCATGTCTATGTGACTGAAAAAAATAAAAAAAAAAAAAAAAAAAAAGGCATGAGACAAAGGTCGACACCCATTGTAAGTATCATTTCCCTTTTTATTTGCTCATTTTGTATTGCATTTTAATTTTGAAATTTGTGGAAATCAATCGAATGCCCTCGGTGATGCAAGCTTATGATTGAAAAATTGACAATCACTTTTGACAAGTGAGCATCTGAATGCAAGTTCTAAACATTTTGATTTGGCCCTGTTGAACACATAGTTTTGTTTAAATTTCTAGTTACAGGCTTAAAATCATTTCGAAAAAAAAAAAAAAAAAACTTTCAAGTTGTGATTTTATGTTAGGGCACAAAAATTGAAATTGCATTTTTTATCAATTTTTCTCATTCTCATGTTTTGGGACTATAATGCAAATCATTTTGTGTACAAATTCCTCAAAATAGAAATCACTTCATTTTTCTAGGAGTAAAATCACAAATCAATCTTTCAAAAATCAATGACACTTTTGCATACGAAACTTTTGGAATAAAAGTGGACATTCGATTGATGGTCATGGATTGATAATTTTAATGATGTCTTCTCTATAAAATCTTGGCGAAATACTAAAATCCCGTAATAATGATTGTGGGGCATGTATCGTCACCTTGATTTTATTGTAAGAAGTGACTTCATTAAAATATCATTTTCTGTCATTCACGTACTAACATTGTCGTCCTTTTGCAGGTTATGCGCAATGCTCTTTGACATTAGGACAAGAGTTGACTTTTACTCTTATCTATACAAGAGCTTCTTGTATTTTATCAATGTTCTTATTCATGTTAAGAACCATGTTTTCCATTTTGAGTTTTATTGTGCATCCAATTGTTGCTTTTGCAAATCGTGCGACTCACATTTTTAATGATGGAATTCAGTTTCATGAAAATCATCATCATTTTTTATTAAAAAAAAACAAAGCAAAAAAAATTCAGAAGTGTTTTAGGCAAACTTTTACGTTTACCTTCCAAAATGAATTTCAAGAAAACTTTGCTTAAGGCCCTCTCTTCATGTAGCCATTTTCTCAGGCTCATCCAACTCGAGGAGCAAGCAGGCGTTGAAGTTTTGTCGGCGCCAATTTTCCATAGAAGCGGAACGAAGTCGAATTCCATTCAGAGAAGTTTTGTTAATCACAAATGCCTTACGTGCCAAAATAACTTGTCGATCTCATTCACTTTGCATGATGAGACAAATGAAGGGAGTTGCCAAGTATCCAAAAGGGGGAATTCAAAGGACGAGTAAATTGTATTGATTCCAGTTATTCATTTCTAATTCCGTTTCTGACATGACTTTCTTTTCATTGTCAAGGAGATGTCAAGAGCGCCAAGTTTTGTAACGTTCCCAACAAACACGATGGAGCACTTTTAAGTCATGTTCATCTTAAACAAGGAAAGATTCAAATGAAACAGAGGGGCAATATTATCCATTCCTCCATTAGAGATATCTTGGGATGTTGATCGCTCGACTTTGAAAAGGACGTATCTCGTTCCTAAACTCGATTCTCTTTAGCATAAAAAATGACATGTCATTTTCTTTGATACAGGACAGACTCGAACAGAACGAAGGTTCATCAAATAAAGAGTGGGAGAGCAACGTTTGATTTAGATAAAAAATCTCTCATCTCCCCACCAATGAAATGTGCTGGAACAACATTGTCATATTCATCAAGAAGGATGTATCGTTCCTAAATTGAACCTAATTAAGTATAGAGGTAACCCATTTCATCTCCTCTTCTTACAGGGTGATGAATGGGAAAAATGTTGCACCTTGACTGTAGAAGCAGCGCCTTCCATCAAGGCAATAAGCGGGCAAAGCATCTAAAGAACAATATCCTCAAATGTGGAAACAAGGAGCGCCCACTCTCCTTTCAAAGAAAAATCTTGAAAAGCACATCTCATGATCCATATATAAAATTTTCAAGCTTCTTGTCAGCTAAACATCTCTTCAAAAAGAGCATCTAAAAAAAAAAAGAAACAAAACAGGAATCAAACTTTGTGAATTGTTGTATACAATAAATAAGTGCTTTTTATGGATAAAATCAGGGCCACATAGCCATTTTTCAATCAATTCTAACAACTTCAAGCAAAGTTCATACCTGAAGAACGAAAACACATGAAGGGTAAATTGTGTCGATTCCAATTGCTCATTTTGGATAGTGTCTCTGACATGATTCTTTCTTTCCTTTGATAGGAAGACATCAAACCCTTAAGGGCAAATGTTAGTAAATGGTAATGCCAAGTTACCAAATATCCACAATGGTGAATCCAATAGATGTTAGCCCTCAAAGGATAAAAGCGAGTGAGGAGTAATAATGTATCGTTTCCAACATTTCAATCCCTAAAGATCTTTGCGCTAACATATTCTTTTACATTCTTTACAGGGTTACCAGGTCGCCATGCTGCAGGTAAATACCCTTCTTCTCAATATTTTTTTTTATTAAAAAAAAAGGAGAATTTCCATTACAAAAGAGAACTTTTGTGCTTTCTTAGAGACATGCAAAAAAATAAAATGAAATGAATAATTGAAAAAAAATTCTACAAAAGTTTGAGCATCCATTTTATCTCAAAATTGTCTTCTCGTTTTGTGGGTTATTCATTTTGAATTAAATTTCTCTATGGAGATTGATCTACTCGGATGATCTCGGCAGAGTGAAAAGTGAAACATTAACCATGCCAAACAAGAAGTGCTTAGGACGAAGAAAGGTGAGCCATTTCCAAACACGTCCTTCAAACACTTTTGAGAGCTAAGTGAAAGCGACCTTCTCTTAGGATGAATGATTCATTCGCATTGAGTGCAAAGATCGAAATGATAAAGGCGTTTCCTTCATCAATCCCAAGCACCATACTAATCTCTTGCTTGCCCTTTCGGCTGAGTAAAGATGATTCTTGAAAATACCCATATCGAAAATGACCCTACATTGGGGCAACATAGGAGGTTATGATCGTGTTGTAGAGCGAAGGATCGAGAAAGATTCTATTACTTTCACTTGCATCAATCTTTTGGTCGTAGCTTCAGAGGAATTTTCATTAGAGCTTGACTCATCCTAATGTGAAGAAGAGCATTTCCTTCTCTACCCAAACACTGATATCTATTGCTTTAACCAATTTGGGCCTGATTATTCATTTCTGAACCCTGAGCGGTGATTATCTCCCTTCACTGGGGCAAGGCATAAGAATTGACCAAATACAATTGACAGTCATGAGAAAATGTGAAAAGCATCTCGAAAGACATAAGAGCTACAAAAGTTCAAAGGGCAAAAAGTTCGACAAATTAGGGGGCATGAAAAAGCAGTGTGCCTAGTAAAAGCAAAGCCAATGCCCGTCAAGAAAAAGAACTAAAAGCTGCACCTTATGTGAAAAAAAAAATTATCATAGTCCAAGTGCCTGCGGAAAAAAAAAATCATCGCAAGTGCAAAGGAAATTAGAGAAGAGCAAACCTCCATGCAGGAATGATTAATCAATGGACTTTCGAGATGCGTAGTGTTTCAAAAGCCACATGCCTTCGAAAGATCGAGTGACTTGGTCACGATGCCATGATGATCACCGACTCTTAAAAACTCTTTTGAAAATTTTAAGCCTTTCGAGCCTCTCCCGAGCCAACATTACAACCTTCTTTCGAAGTCTCTTCTGATTGGGATGGTTTGAGTGAAAATGGAATATCACCAAGAAGTTATTGCTTGAAGGAGTGGAAGTAATTTTATCTTGTCTTATCTTCCAAGTTCTCGACTTGTAAACCCGTTGAAGATAGTGACAAATGTTCATTTATTGGCCTCAAAACAATAATTCATTTGTGCAAGCCCTAACTGAGCCTATATTGCAGTCCTTTTAAAAGACCTTTTTGATCGATTAGATTGTGCTCATCGCGAATGTCTCTGAAAGCCTTTGACATGGTTATGTGAGATACCGTCAGCAATCAGTTACTTCCCACGCGAATGGATGGGATTAAGTTGCCATTTTATCGAGAGTGGGTGAGAAACCCCTTCTGACTAAGAAGCTCTAGTTTGGCATGCTTAATGAGCCTTTTTCACGAGTCGTAACCATTTTGATAAGAACTTGACTCCCGAAGAATTTGATGATTAATGATATATCCCCTAGTAAGATAATAGTTTTGCACCACATAATGCTAATTGACATCGTATGTTTTTCTAAAGCAGTCGAACTTAGCTTGATTAGCGTGTTCAATTAATGCTGTAATATTGCCAATACGTCTCTTGATGATGTCTCTAACGACATTTGCTCGAGTTGAGTTTGACAGGATTTCTCAGTGAAGCCATGCAGTTTTCATGGGTTAGCGAGTGCTTCCCTAAAAACCAAAGGTTCATGGTTAGCCTTAAATCATGCCATCTCAAAGGGTTCATGGTTAACCTTAAACCATGCCGTCTCCAAAGGTTCATGGTCAGCCTTAAACCATGTCATTTACAAGGTTGGTGGGTTTTCCTAAACGACACGATCAAAACCCGTTTGTATACGGTGAGACTATCATCTAGTCGAAACCCGTTTATACATGGTGAGACTATCATCTAGTCGAAACCCATTTGTACACGGTGAGATTATCATCCGGTCGAGACCCGTTTGTACACGGTGAGACCTTCCTCCCAGTCGAAACTCGTTTTTACACAGTGAGACTATCATCCGATCGAAACCCGTTTGTACACGGAGAGACCTTCCTCCCAGTCGAAACCCGTTTTTACACGGTGAGACTATCATCCAGTCGAAACCCGTTTTTACACGATGAGACTACCATTCGGTCGAAACTCGTTTGTACACGGTGAGACCTTCCTCCCGGTCGAAACCCATTTTTACACGGTGAGACTATCATCCGGTCGAAACCCGTTTGTACATGGTGAGACCTTCCTCCCAGTCGAAACCGTTTTTACACGGTGAGACTATCATCCGGTCGAAACCCGTTTGCACACGGTGAGACTATCATTCCTCGTCGAAACCCGTTTTTACATGGTGAGACCATCACATCAAGTCAAAACCCGTTTTTATATGGTGAGACCATCACATCAAGTCAAAACCATTTTTTACACGGTGAGACCATCACATCCAGTCAAAACCCGTTTTTACACGGTGAGACCTTTTTTTTTCCAGTCTAAATCACACGGTTCATGGTTCTATCCTCAAACCACACGGTTCGTGGGTCTTTCCTTAAACCACACGGTTGGTGGCTTTCCTAAACCACACGGTTGGTGGGTTTATCCTTAAACCACGAGGTTGGTGACTTCCCTAAACTACATGGTTCATTGGTCTATCCTTAAACCACACGGTTCATGGGTCTATCCTTAAACCACACGGTTGGTGGCTTTCCTAAACCACCCGATTTGTGGGTCTAGCCTTAAACCACGCGGTTGGTGGGTTTATCCTTAAACCACGGGATTGGTGGCTTTTCCTAAACCACCAGGTTCGTGGGTCATCCTTAAACCCCGCTTTAAAAATGTTCATGAGTCTATCTTTAAATTGCGACTTTTCAAAAGGTTCATGGTCAACCTTAAACCATGTCATCTACAAAAGATCATTGGTTTTCCTCAAATCATGCCTTTTAAACCCGGTCAAAACACGTTGCTACACGGTGAGACCTCATTTCTTTCCTTCCTCTTATTGACACAACGTGCTTCCAAAGCTTGACCTGACGCGTGCTTATGCACCCAGGGTCTCTCTACCGCCGAAATAATTTAGATGTCTTCTGTCTTTGAATGGAACCTCTTCGAGCTCCTATTCAAAGAGGGGCAGCTGTTGACACCTAAAATTTCGCAATTTTACTTAAAACTTAATCGCATACAACACTAGGAATTAGTTGCTAAAAAAAAATATCCAAAAAAATTGCCATAAAAAAAACAAAAAACCAAAAAACAACGAAACAAAAAAACAAAAATGCTTAAGGGGGTCGAGTTGGGCCTAATCTAGCCTTGGCCCGACCCAGCTTCCTTTCCCCTCCAGCCCATGCTTGGCTGTCTTCCTCCTTCGCATGCGGACCTGCAAAACAGAACCAAAACAGGGGCAGCAGGGGAGTGGCAGGAGGACAGTGAACAGAGGGGCATCGGAGACCGAAGAAGAAGAAAAAAAGGAAGACAGAAAAGAGAGAATCAGGGGGGAGAGTCTGAAGGAGAGGGAGGAACCGGAGGGAGAGAGAGAGAAATTAGGTCGGGGAAGAATCCGAGAAGGGAAGCCTTGTCGCCTCAACCCGAGGTCGTCCGAGCCGCCGCTCCTAGTTGATATTGCTAGTACGAGTACCTAGAGGGGGGTGAATAGGTATACAAAGATTTTTCTTAATAATTTCTGTATACTTGCGCAATACTTAGACAGTTGAAGGATTTGCAATAAAGTATTAATCAACGTAAGACTGAGTAAGGAAAGAGAGAATTAAACACGCGGTTTATAGTGGTTCGGCTTGATTCAAGCCTACGTCTACTCTTCTGCACTGACATAGCCAATTTGGCTGGATTCCATTATGAACAAAGAGATGTTACAGTGTTGATCTTCCTTGATTTCTCGGTGTAGATGATCTACCACACTTGCTCAAGGTATCACTAAGTATAGACACTCTCTGTGTATACAATTTCGCTCAGACTGTATCGACTAATATTCAAGGTGCTTCAGACTCTGGAATTTTTCTATCAATCACGTACTCAAACAACTAGAATGTCTTCCTTTTTATACTCATTTATGCCATCATACCGTTGGCACTTACCAAAGGAATTCCTCCAATCTACCCGTTGGACGGAATCAATCAAGAAGATCATTCGAGCTATAAAAGGAACCTGACGATAGCCCATCAATCATGTTCGCCCATACAATCAGGATCTTGGTTTCCAAGAATAGAATATTCCGAGAATACTTCGTCGACCATCGGATCTTCAATTGATCTAGATACGAACAAAAGAATCCGTTGTATTTTATCCAACCAAAAAGATCTTCTCCAGACGATAGGATTAAATCCTCAACCATATACCTCGGCTCTGGATTTCCTTTATCACTGGATCAGAAAGACTGTCAATGAGAATAGTCTTGAGTCTTGAGTCTCAAATCTTGAGTCTTGAATCTTGAGTCTGGTAGACAGAGAGTCTTCAGACTTTAAACTAGACGATCTGCAGATACCCAGACTAGACTGAAGGAAACATTTTGTCAACTTCAAAATATTCTGGAACGATTTCTCCAACAATCTCCCCCTTTTTGATGGTGACAAAACTTTCCTGTAGATTTGAACCACTTTGACCTGCAAAAACATTTCTCAAGCAATATGACAATCTCATAAAGATTAACAAAGCAACCAGACTCTGCATCCACAGAAAATTGGTTAGTCTTTCATGAGTAATACCATATAACAACACTTGATATGAATGCAAACAGTCAAGCATTAAAATCCACAGCCAATTCAGTCAAGTTCAAGTTCACACCAAGATTACTCAAGTAAGAAAAACTTAAAGGAAAGTAAAGTCATAGAAAGTTGAAAGATATGGTTGGTTGGATGGTTCAAATTGCTTCTCCCCCTTTTTGTCAACATTAAAAAGGTGAGAAAGATGTCATGTCTGCTTGGGAATGCGCACAATTTGGAAATCTCCCATGGACTGGACTACTCCTTCTAGCTTCTTCAAGTCTTCCCTTAGTTGAGCTACCTCTTCTCCCTTGGCATTGGCTTGAAGCTGCAGAGCGAGGTCTTTCATTTTATCCTCCAGGTTAACTGAAGATGCTTGTCCAGCATTCTTCAAGGCTTGAATTTCACAGTCCAGAGCATAGATTTGGCCACGCATTTCCAGAAGAATATCCATGATACGACGAAAATCTGCAGAGTTGTCCGTCTGAGTACTTGCATTTGCTCTTTCCGATGGAGTGAATGCAGACGATGGCGCTTCAGTATAGTCTTGCAGATTTGGGTCTGACGTATCGTGACCTTCTTCAGGCAATTGAGAAGCCTGAAATTCTTCTGGGGCTGTTGAAGATTGTCGTAGACCTTCACTATTGGCAGCATGAGGTGAATACCTTTCTTGCTCGCCAACTCCCCCTGTCTCTAGGACATCAAGAGGGGAAGAGTGATGATCATGCTCTTCTGTATCCGTCTCTTTAGATTCAGCTGTAGAATTTTCTTGCTCTTCTTCTCCTTCTTCTTCAGCTTCTTTCTCCTTCTCTCTCTACTCTTCTTCTTCTCTGTTCTTGTCTTTTTTCTTCTTGTTCTCTCTGTTTCTTCTGCTGTTCTGTTGATTGGGGAACAGAACGTCTTGTTCTAATCAAGGCAGTGATTGTGAGATCTTCCTCCTCATCTTCATCTTCATCCTCCAAGATGAGGGGTCTTTTCTTTTTGGATGGGGCATCAATGGCTTCCTTTCCCTTTCTCTTTGAAGCAGACGGAACTGGAGTCTTCACTCTCCATTGCCTTAGAAAGTTCTTTCAGACGCATCTTTGTCAACATCTTTAAACCTACCACCATCTTATCGCACGGTCGAACACAAAGAGTGTGTGGAGGTTCAATATTCATGTGTCTGAAGATCCTGATCACCAAACCTGGATAAGGCAATTGTCCCTTATCTTTCGACATTGCTCTGTACATGTGAAAGAGAATAGTGTGAGGGAGAGAGAACTTCTTCCCTGAGTTGATTGCGTACATCAATTTGGCTTCAGAATTAGACATGTCAGTCTTTGATGTAAACTTCGGCCTAATGCAATTGATAACAATTTTGTGCAACACAATATTGATGGAACGCATCATTGAATAGATGATTTTTCCCTCAATATCTCTATCCTCGACAAGGTCCATTGTGGCACGAGCAACTGAGACTTTGACTGGTTGATATCGTGCCCATTCAACTCCAAGTATGTCTGCCAACATGTCCACATCCAGCACATAATCCTGATCTCGAACACTGAAAGATATTCTATTCGCATCGATAAAGCTAAGATTTGAATAGAAATATGCAGTCAGTTGTGCATATCCGTCCGTGGTGTCAATGCAAAAACGTTCCAGTTGAAGCAGACTGAACTTCTCTCTCAAGTTCACATTCACAGCATCCAGGAAATCGAAGTCGACACTCCTAGGGTTTATCACCCCTCGTTTTAATAGTCTGAAAAACAAATTTTCCTTCTCTTTCGATTTGAATAACTCCATCCTCTTTCCCTTCACCTTCGCAGCAACACCCAATCTCGGTTGAAAATCAGTGAACATTTTGTCATCGTCGTTCCCATCAGTCAAATTTAGGCCCGACATCCGAGGATCACCGGTAATATTCGCAAGAGCTTCCTCTGCTTTACCTTTGGGAGCAATTCCCAAATCCTCCATTTTCTTTAGAAAGATATACTCATT
Source organism: Eucalyptus paniculata subsp. matutina (assembly GCA_017140255.1). Lineage (NCBI taxonomy): Eukaryota > Viridiplantae > Streptophyta > Magnoliopsida > Myrtales > Myrtaceae > Eucalyptus > Eucalyptus paniculata. The sequence goes on from CM029442.1 coordinate 49,542,715, forward strand.
CCCATAGTTCTTTTCTTTAAGAAAATCATCCACATATTTCATTGGAGTCGCAGTACTTTTCAATGCACGGTAAAGTTTGTAAATAAACGAGGGTTTTTGAACTCTTACTGGGTCTGCGTCCTCGATTATCTCTTCTTCTGGGTGTTGGCCCGCACCTTGTGGGGTAGAAGGCGTTGAGTGACGTGGTGGAGAATGAGTCGGGTTCTGATGCTTACTCGATAATTCTTCCTCTTCTGTGAGATCGAAGTGGGTAGGTCCCTCCTTCATCCTCTGTGGTCCCCTTGACGCGATTCTTGAGGACTTCCTCGAAGACGACATCCTTCTTGTCTCTAAAAGATTTCTTTGCTTGCTTTCCCAAGAAAATACGACAACTTTCTCGAGGATGAACTCCAAGTAGAAACCAGTTTGAGAGGAGAATGCTTTTAGGGTTTTGAAAATTGAAGGTGAAAACTGTATATATATAACTCAATTTTGAAAATGGGAAGTTCAATCGGTACAAGGAAAGTGTACGAATACCTCTTTTTGAAATCGATAATTGCCAAAATTAATCCTTTTGAAAAGATAAGATTTTTCAATTTTCATGACTACAAAATAACTGAATGAAAGATCATACCTTTTCGAGTTTAGATAAAGTAACAACTTACAGTCTGTAGTCATCAACGTCTGAGTCTGAGAGATTTGAGTCTAACGGTCATCAACTTTCTGAGTTTGAAGGTTGGAGAGTATCTAGACTTTAACTTATTCGAGCTTCAAAATGTTGAGTCTGGAGCGGATAAAATCAAATTGATATTTCTCCAAAGGCTTTGTGAATATATCCGCTAGTTGACTTTTTGAATCAACAAATTGAATCGAGATTTCTCCACTTTGAATATGATCTCTAATAAAGTGATGTCGAATTTCTATATGCTTTGCTCTTGAATGAAGAATTAGATTTTTGGTGAGATTGATTGCGCTGGTGTTGTCACATTTGATTTCTGTGCATGAGTCTTCAATCCCAAAGTCTTGTAACTGTTGTTTTATTCATAGAATTTAGGAACAAGCAGCTTCCAAGGGCAACATACTCGCTTCGTTGTTGAGAGAGCTACAAGTGCTTTGTTTCCTTGAAAACCAAGACACCGTCTTGCTTCCAAGCAATCGGGATGTTCTGAAGTACTCTTTCTATCGACTCGCAGCCGGCCGGATTCGCGCGTCGAATATCCCGGAAGATTAAAGTCTCCCTTCTTAGGATACCAAAGGCCAATGCTTGAAGATGAAGCAACGTATTTAATAATACGTTTTGCAGCACTGAGATGGGATTCTCTAGGATCTGATTGAAACTTAGTCTGTCGTACCAAGCTCGAGGTGCTTGCTTTAGACCATACAGGGCCTTTTTCAGTCTGAAGACTGAGTCTGGCTTCTTTGGGTCTTCAAATCCAGGCGGTTGTTCCACATAAACTTCCTCTTGGATAAATCCATTTAGGAAAGCACTTTTGACGTTCATTTGGAATAACCTGAAATTTTTGTAACAAGCAAACGCAAGTAATAGACGAATGGCTTCTAACCTTGCTACAGGAGCATAAGTCTCATCATAGTCTATTCCTTCTTCTTGCATGTATCCCTTGGCCACGAGTCTTGCTTTATTTCATACGACTTTTCCCTTTTCGTTCATCTTGTTTCTGAAAACCCATTTGGCTCCAATAATAGTTTTATCTTTTGGTTTAGATGTCAATTCCCAGACATCGTTAATGTTGAACTGTCTGAGCTCCTCTTGCATAGCTTCAATCCAGCTTTCATCAGATAAAGCTTCTTCTATGCTTTTTGGTTCAATTTCAGAGATAAGAGCAACAGCACTAGACTCTTCACGTCTTTTGGATCTGGTGCGAATTCCTTCATTAATTTCGCCGATAATGAGATCTTTGGGATGACTGGACTTGTGCTTCCAGTTTCTGGTTGATTTGTCCGAATAAAGATTTCTTTCTTTATTTGAATCTTCATGAACATCTTGATGCTGGTCTTCCAGAGTCTGAGATACTTTTTCAGTTGTAAGCTTAGGAAGGTATGGAGCAGGTTCAGACTCTTCATATTGAGTCTGACTAGATTCATCTTGCGTAGAGTCTTGAAATTTGACGTTCAGTGACTCCTCCACAGACTGGCTCTTCTTATTGTAGACTCTGTAGGCTTTGCTTGATGTAGAATATCCAAGGAAGATGCCTTCATCTGATCTTTCTTTAAACTTACCAACTCGATCTTTTGCATTTTTCAATATAAAGCATTTGCAACCGAACACATGAAAGTATGAAACAATAGGCTTCTTACCTTTGAATAATTCATAAGGGGTTTTCTCAAGAATAGGTCTTAGGAAGACTCTATTGATGATATAGCATGCTGTTGAAACAGCTTCAGCCCAAAAACGTGAAGAAATTTTACTTTCAATTAAAAGAGTTCTAGCCATTTCTTGAAGAGATCTATTCTTTCTTTCCACAACTCCATTTTGTTGAGGAGTATATGGAGAGGAGAATACATGTTTAAAACTGGATTCATCACACAATTTTGTGAAATCTTGATTTTCGAATTCACCTCCATGATCTGTTTTTATACATGAGATAACACATCCTTTTTCATTTTGAACCTTTTTAGCAAATTTTTCAAAATACAAAAAGGTTTCTGACTTACTTGCAAGGAAATATACCCAAGTAAAGCGAGAGAAATCATCCATAATTACTAGGCAATATTTCTTACCTCCAATACTCTGAGTTCTGGTTGGTCCAAAGAGATCCATATGCAGCAACTAGAGTACATGATTAGTAGAGACATGATTTATTTGCTTAAATGAATTTCTTACATGTTTTCCCATAATACAGGGTGTGCATGGATCGGACTTTTAATATGGTAATTTGGGTAAACCTCGAACAAGCTGCTTTGATGAGATTTTGGCTAATTGCTTCATATTGACATGGCCAAGCTTTCTGTGCCATAAGATCGCTTCATCTTGAATTGAGATTAGACATTGTGATTCATTCAATTTCATGTCTAAGAGGTAGATGTTTCCATGTCTTCGACCCATGAAAGACTGAGTAGAGTCTTTACTAATTCCATAGCAAATTCCTTCTTGAAAGGAGATCTTGAAACCAGTATCACACAGTTGGCTAATGCTGAGGAGGTTATAGTTGAGTCCTTCCACTAGAGAAACATTACTTATTATGAGATTTCCAATTTTCACAGTTCCAAATCCCACAATGCTTCCTTTGCCGTTTCCTCCAAATGAAACATTTCCACCGTTTACTTGGACAAGCTTTACGAAGCACTTTGAGTCTCTGTCATGTGTCTTGAACATCCGCTGTCAAGATACCATTTTATCTTTTTCTTGACGGAGACCCGCATTTAAAAATAGAGTCTCAAGTTTTCTTTGGTACCCAAATTTTCTTGGGTCCTTTGGTGTTAGTAGGATAAGCATTATTAGGCAATACTTTCTTAACAGGTTTCCAAACCATAGGACATTCTTTTTCAAAGTGATCCTTACTTGTTACACTTTGAACACCTTAGAGCATTTCGACCAACAGACTTTACAAAAACTTTCTTGAAATGATTTTTGTAATCCTCTCTCGACGGTCTTTTCTTTATTCTTTCTTTAACTTTAGGAAAATCAATCAAGGGAATTGTTTCCATTGTCATGCCTAGACCAGACTTATTGAAGTAAGGTCTTTGAATTGAAAGAACTTTTTCAAGCTTTTCGGATCCTATCGAAAATTTCTTTGAAATATTTGATAAGTCCGTTTTTAAGAAAACATTTTCTTTCAAAAGATCATCTTCTTTTTCTTTAAGAGCAGAAACATTTAGATCTAGACTTTTAACTCTTTCTTCTAGAATGACTTCCTTTTGTTTTAGAGTTGAGTTTTCCTTTTTAAGTTCTGAAATCTTTTTGAGAGAAGTCTTAAGACTGAAACACAATTCATCAATGTATTTAGAGACTTTGATAGGAATTTTAAAATCACTTACCTCAAATTCACTGTCTGAGTCTAATCCAGAATCTGAATCTGAGTCTGAATGTGCCATCAAGCATATGTTTGCATATTCATTATCACTTTCTTCACATTCTGTATCACTCCAGGTTTCGGCTTTGAGAGCTTTCCGAAACTTCTCAACTTTTCCTCTTTTCTTCTTTAGAAGAGGACAGTTAGGTACGATGTGTCCCTTCTTCTTACATTCGGCGAGACTACATCTTTGTTTGGTTCCTCATCATCAACAGACTTGGTCTGCTGTCTCTGGAAACTTTGTTTCTTTGAGTTGAACCTTCTACCTTTTCTATTCAGTTTTCTGAATTTTTTTTATCATGAGGGCGAGCTCCTCATCGTCTATATCATCTTCAGAATCTGAATCATCAGAATCATCGTTTGATTTTAATGCAATAGATTTCTTACCTCTTGGATCTTCGTCTTCATTAATTCGTTCCACTTCATATGATTGAAAAGTTCCAATCAGCTCGTCAACGAGATAGAGAGACATAATTCTTTGCATCTCTCTTATTGAAGTCTTTATATGGTTCCATTCCTTGGAGAGTCCATGCGTAGCTTGTTCACCTTCATGGGATCAGAAATTTTTGTCCTTGGTTCTCAAGGCCATTGACAATATCTATAAAACGACTAAACATGTCAGTTATAGATTCTCCCGGTTTCATTTTGAAGGCTTCATATTGACCGAGGAGAATGTTGATTCTGGTCTCCTTCACTCGATCTGTTCCTTCATAAGTGATGTGTAATCTATCCCATACTTCTTTTGCTGTAACACAAGAAGATATTCTGTTATATTCAGTTGGAGATAAGGCACAATATAAAGAGTAAATTGCTTTTGCGTCGAGTGCTTGTCTCTTGTTTATCTCTTCCTGTGTCATTCCGCTGACATCAACAGTTTCTTTTCCTCTTTCAGAGATTGATGCAGCAGTAGGAGTGATTCATCTTTCCACAACGTCCCATTCTAGAGGATCCTTGGATTATAGGAAAGCTTTCATCTTGTTCTTCCAGATGTTGTAATTATTTCCGTCAAAGTAGGGTGGTCTAGTATTGCTTTGCCCTTCCATCAGCCCTGGTGCTAGCATACTAGCCATGGATCTTTTACTCTAAAGTAAAACACTTCAAACAAAGTAAGAACACAGGCTCTGATACCAATTGATATTGCTAGTACGAGTACCTAGAGGGGGGTGAATAGGTATACAAAGATTTTTCTTAATAATTTCTGTATACTTGCCAATACTTAGACAGTTGAAGGATTTGCAAAGAGTAATAATCAACGTAAGACTGAGTAAGGAAAGAAAGAATTAAACACGCGGTTTATAGTGGTTCGGCTTGATTCAAGCCTACAAAAGAATCCGTGTATTTTATCCAACCAAAAGATGATTTACCACACTTGCTCAAGGTATCACTAAGTATAGACAGTCTTCGACTTTCTCGAACGATTTCTCCAACACTAGTCCCCTCACCGTGCCGCCACCGCTCCTACAACCAACTTCACACGACGCTAGCGACCACTATCAAAGCCGGACTAATATTCGGACAAGGTGCCTCTCCGAGCCACCACCACCGTCACCGACAAGCCACCCAATCAACGCCGTTCACGGAATCTTTTTCTATCAATCACGAGGTGCTCAAACAACTGAGAGAATGTCTTCCTTTTTGGCTGGATTCCAGAGTATGAACAAAGAGATGTTACAGCCGGTCCTCTCCCGAAAGCTTATAGTTGTTCTAGATGCATCGTTAGGGATTTAGATTTGTGCCGTGTGTTGATCTTCATTGACGTTTTTTCGTGTTTCGGTGTAGATGATCTACCTTTGATGTTTGGATTAACACTTGCTGGAAAGGTATCACTAAGTATAGACACAAGATCTCTCGAAGAAGAAGGAGCCCAGAAAAAAAAAGTGTAAAACAAACAAAAAAATCTTTAGGTCTTTAATTGCTCGTATATTGATTATATTACATGTTTAATTTACCTGTTTAACTATTTTTGTAATTCCTTAGTGGTATACGTTAATTTTATTGCAATTAGGTTCTTGGTAGCTATGATTTACTTTAATGATTGTGCACCCACATGATATCATGTTAGTAGATAAACATAAAATCAATCCAAATTGCTTGACGAAAATCATTTTGAATGAACAAGATTAGGTACGAAAGGGTACTAATTGTAATCAAGTCCCCGACCCTAGATTCTGGGGTGCGTGGGAAGTGAGACACGCTCCTACGGAATTTTAAGAATATCTATCATGCCTAATCAGCGCCAGCCCGTCCCAAATACCCCTAAACCCGTCCCTCCCCGAGGGGCAGGTCCGCGACAATGTTGTAATTATGAAAACTTCTTCATACGAGTTGATTTTGTAATGAAAAGTTAATGGACTAAATTGAACAAATTGAAAGTTTAAGAGCTTTATCAAAGTGTGGTTCTTCATATGTATAGCTGTTGTGTTTCATTTCATCTCATCCCATTGTTTCGGTTTGAGCAACGCAAGATATGAATCAAGTTGATTTGTGAATTTTGTATTGGACTCTTGGAATTTTTGTGTTGTTAGATTTATTAGATGTTGAATAGTAAAAAAAAATGCCAAAAATTACGCCTTGAATGACCAACTTCTCTTCTCTAGTAATTCTCTTATCTTTTGCCAACTTTTGTTTACTTTTCTTATAGACGCTCTAAATTTATCAACTATTATATGATATTATAAATCTTTAATTCAATGACTTAGAAGCTTTTTTCCATTTGAGTAACACAATAGAAAAGTTAGTAAATTAAATAAACGAAATAAACTTTGCTGACTTACTCAAATGAGAGTAATCTCAAACTAGTTTGTAGCTTAATCAAAGAAAAGTAGATAAATTACTTAACTTGAAGTTAGCAATTTCATATCGGTGTCAATAAATTTAAGACGTAGTTAATAAAGTAAATAAAAGTTGTAAAAGATGCGAAAAATTGTTTATCAAAAGAAAATGAAGTTAATAATTCTTTAAAAGAGTTAATAGATCAAGGTGCTGTTGAAAAATGTAAATAATAGTTTGTAAACGGTAAAACAAAATATCTGCGAGTAACTCAACTAGAGTTGACCAAGTATTAGCTAGTAATGTACCATAAGAAAATTTGGCAAGTCATGCTAAATTAGATTGTAATCGCTAAAAAGAGTTAGTAAATAAGAAATTGTTAATCAAGGTGAATAAAAGTTGGTAACTTTATAAAAAATTGCTAAGTTAAGAAACAGAAACCAAATTCGGTAAATAAGCTAAATTGATGGCCCAAACTACTGATTAATTTAATGTGAAAAAATTTGGTAAGTCGCTCTAATTTAGATTAGTAAATTTTTTTATAAGAGCGTGTATTCAAAACACGAGTAAATTATACAGACAAAAGTCTGTAAATTGGCTACAAACGTCCATGATTTACAAACTATGCAACAACAATAGTAGCGCCCGATCATAGTCGTCATGCTCAATTTGCATTGGACTGCTTCAGATAGTTTACATCTTTCCTCATCCTCTCTCTCCCTCGACGTCTTCCTAGATATGGGAAAAGACGCGATCCTTTGTCCTTTTGACTAGTCTCCGCGCTGGAGTTCCCCGAGGACGGATTTCAAATCACATTGTCCAACATCGTTCGACGAGAGCGATGCGTTTCGAGAGCAGCCAGAAAACGAAGCGTAGTTTATTGAAAATCGCAGGAATGCTGAATAGTTAATGTGTAGACCTGGTCACATTATGGACCTGGTCACAGCCGACGCAACTAGGAGAATTGTCAGGCCATATTTGTCCGCTCGCACAGGTAATTGGACGGAGACGTTTTGGACATGTGCAATCATAGCGACTTTGAGATCGACTGTGAATGAGAATTTCGACCTTCCTCATTTTCAACAGATCGACCGAAAATATCTTCTTGCTGGACAAAGTAATTACATCAAAACGGGCGTGCGTAGACTAGGAAACACCATCAAAGTGCAAGCAATTTCAATGATTGAGTCTATTGTAAATAATATATGAAAACAATAGAATCTCACAATTTATGTCAACATGGAATCATTAAAAATATAAATAAATAATAATAATGACACAAGTGATTTACGTGGTTTGATTTGACTATCGATACATATCCACAAGGAGAGTTGGCAAGCAAATAATTCACAATAATCGAAAAATCAGAGTTTACAATCGTTCACACGTTCGAATGTGTCCCATACCTAAAATTAATCATAAATCAAAAGTGTTTACAAATAAATAATATAAACTCACAGCACAAAACTTTTTGGCGCTCAAGCCCTTCATGTACGTCCAAGAAGAAACTTAGCACCTTCATCCTTTGTGCGCACGACAGCTTCTTGGCATGCGGCTTCTATCGCTTCACAAGGCTCTTTCTTTTTTTCTTCTCTGTTTTTTTTCTTCGCACATGTCGCGCTATGAAGTCTTGCACCTCCTTACTTGAAGAAAGAACACATTTTTTTGCTTTTTATATGTGTGCCCAAAGTCAAAAGTTTGATCAAGGCCTACTGACTTTAACTTTACCGTGAACTAGCTTTTGATTTAACAAATTGTTACCTGAATTCAAATTCAAAACATTAATTTAACAGAGTTTCTGCTGGAGTTTCGAGCACACCTATATAAAATAAATAATGTATGCCAAAATTTTTATCATTTTCAATCTAGCCATTGTCTCATCAGCTAGGAAACTGACGTTGGTCTTGTATAAAAAAATTGAATGACCTTTCCAAGGCACGGTGGACGTGTCCGAGGCAATCAAGTCACCTGAACACCTTGCCATCTTCTTCCAGGAATCTAGAATTGGCTGAATTACAGGACACCAGAATATCCTAGGCATTTTATAATTGGTGTAAAATAGTGAAATACACCAATCACCGGAAGTTGTGTTATATAAACATATGTGCTTGTTGCTGAAATTTCACACATGGGCGTCTCCCTCGTCTAACGCTGCTTGCATAACGTCTAGTTCCCGCATCTAGCATAGATCTGAAAAGACGACCGAATAAGATTTGGCAGACTTCAGATCAATTTCAAGTTCCATCACTCCGTATACACTTCTTGATCTTGCTCTAGAGAGATACCGATGATGGGTTCGTCCCATGAACATGTACACGCCGTGTGCGTCCCCTTCCCGGCCCAGGGCCATGTCAACCCCATGATGCAGCTCGCCAAGCTCCTCCATGCGCGCGGTGTCTTCGTCACGTTCGTAAACACCGAGTTCAACCACTGCCGCCTCCTCCGGTCTAAGGGACTCGACTCCCTCCGAGACCTTGGAAACTTCCGCTTCGAGACGATCCCAGATGGCCTCCCACCATCGGACCGCGATGCAACACAGGACCCCCCGGCCCTTTGTGACTCGACTCGGAAGAACTGCTTGGGCCCTTTCAAGGAATTGCTTGCCAGGATCAATAGCGACGAGGTTGTTCCGCCTGTGACTTGTGTGATATCGGATGGGGTGACGAGCTTCGCCAGTAAAGCTGCGAGAGAGCTTGGAGTCCCGGAGGTTCAATTCTGGACTACCTCGGCCTGTGGCTTCATGGGTTATTTGCAGTATAGAGAGCTTGTTAAGAGAGGGATCGTTCCATTCAAAGGTACTCCCCGTGTTTACTTATTCATTTTTGCTCCTCTCGTATAGATTCACTAGATCTTTATTTGTTTATTTAGTTATCTCTCCCTTCATGATTTATTTCCATTCATCTGTCGCTCTTATTTAAACTTCTTTATTGGGTCCTTCCGACAAATTTTATGTAACAGATGAAGACTTCCTGAACAACGGGAGGCTCGATGATCCTGTTGACTGGATCCCTGGCATGAGAAACATCCGACTCCGTGACATCCCAAGCTTCATACGGACCACGGACCCAAATGACATCCTGTTCGACTTCATAGGAGAAGAAGCGCAGCATTGCCTGAAATCATCCGCTATCTTGTTCAACACCTTCAATGAGTTCGAGCATGAAGTACTAGAGAAAATAGCAGACATTTCCCCTCGAATTTACTGTACCGGGCCCCTTTCATTGCTCATCCAGGATATTCCCTCGAGCTCAGTCAAGTCTTTCAGGTCCAGTCTGTGGAAGGAAGACTACAGCTGCCTCGAATGGCTTGATCAAAGAGAAGCCGAGTCGGTTGTGTATGTGAACTATGGGAGTGTCACTGTCATGACTGATCAACACCTGAAGGAGTTTGCTTGGGGCCTTGCAAATAGCAAGAACCCATTTTTGTGGGTGATCAGGCCTGATGTTGTGGAGGGTGATTCTGCACTTCTACCTCAGGAATTCCTTGAGGAAGTGAAAGACAGAGGGTTCTTGACGAGTTGGTGTCCGCAGGATCGAGTCCTGAGTCACAGATCAGTCGGCGCTTTCCTCACGCACTGCGGGTGGAATTCTACCTTGGAAGGTATCTGTGGAGGCGTTCCTCTCATTTGCTGGCCATTCTTTGCCGAGCAACAGACAAACTGTCGTTACGCATGTACCGAATGGGGGATTGGCTTGGAAGTGAACCAGGATGTGAGGCGTGAGGAAATAGAGGCTCTTGTTCGGGAAGTGATGGAAGGGGTTGGGGGGAAGAAGATGAGGGAGAAGGCTAAGAAGTGGAAGGAGAGAGCTGCGGAAGCCGCCAGTCTTGGAGGGTCATCGTACAATGACTTCAACAGATTCATTAAAGAGGTTGTCCATTTGAGGGAGTAGATTAAAGGGAACTATTACCATATTCCTCTATCTTCCATTATATATATATATATATACACACATACTTATATGATGAATTTATTCTCAATAATCAGTCACATGTTGTTATGTGATCACAGCTCTAAGTAACTATATATTTTGTGAACTATTCTTCCGATTATACATATATGCATATGATAGATTTTGCTCTCGCTCTCTCTCTCTCTCTCTCTCTCTCTTTGGGTATGTTGCCGACGATGGAGTCTTTCTGTGAATTATTTAATGGTGTTCTCTCTTTCTTTATCTTTCATTTTGCTTGGTATTTAGCATCGTATGCAAGAACCCAGATGGACCATTGCTTCTTTTTCTGAAAATCTGATCATGTCTGATGTCAAAGTTGGAGACTTTCATTCTCGAGCCTTCCTCTTTTTGCGAGGAATGATCGTGTCTGATGTCAAAGTTGGAGTCTTTGCTTCTCGAGGCTCCCTCTTTTTTGCAAGGATTGACTATTGGCTGAGTAACCCTAGTTGATGTCTGGCACGGGTGAGATGTGATGTGCTTAAGCGTGTAAAGCATTGCTGTTCGAGGGGTTCTATCGCTGCTTCCTTTGTTCTCGTGGAGCACTGCTGTCACGATATCTTTTGACTTTCATCGTGCGTTATAGGGGAATTAATCTCTCTAGCGCTTTGCCAATTCGGCATTAAACAGCAGAATGATCACATTATTCATCTTTTTTCGTATACTCCTGAATAATATAATCATGATGAAATTATGGTCGATACCCTCTTAGTTAACTCGTTGGGCATATCAATATAGATTTGCAGGATTTGTGACAGTTCTGCAGGAGTTGATGTCACTAGCCAGTGTGGCTCATCAATGCCTCTTTGTATCGCAGGCAGTACGGAACAAGGAAAAGTAAAGAATTCACCATTGAAGGGAGGGTTCAATTTGACTTGTTCTACGTACGGTTTCCAGAGGTTTTACCTGAGTACCTCGCTCTTTTCCAAGGAGATATATGGATAACCCAAAGTTTTCTCTTTTGTGATAGGCTATGCAACGAGATTATAAACTGGGTTCTTATTCAATGAACTCTGTTTCAGCACACTTCCTTTCTGAACAGGTGAGCTTCAATCTCTTGCTGAAGTTTAGGTCAGCATTTGCTTCTGTGGTGACTGTCTTTTTCATTTGGCATATGCGTGATCGAGATGCAAGGTAGTTTCTGTGGCTAGGAGGAAAAGTTTCTGTACTGTTTCTGCAGTTGGTAGTAACTGGTAATTGAAATGTCTTCGTTAGTTTGAGGGACTTCTTTTTTGTTTGGGCATCAGAGCATGGTGTGCATCCTGGAAAGATGTTATAGGGATAACATATTGTAAAGATAATTGGAAAGGTGAATTGTAATGTCAGCTTTACAAGTTCACATCTGAGTTCCCTTATGCTCCAGCTTAAGGTTCACCTACACATCTTCATGATGAGGGAAAACTTTGTATCATTGTTCTCATAGTTTGATGAGCTGATGACGAAATGTGATGACATAAGACGTTCAATGCTTGCCAATAATAAAAGCATTGTTAGTCTAAGGAGCTGGATTATTTTCTCCGCGACTGATCTCTTCTCCTACAGTTTTACTTTTGAGACTTGCTTTTTCTTGAGGGCCTCGGCATTACCAGCCTTACATCTTTGAAGATTATTATTGAGGGCTACACATGTTTTGAAGTTAATTTAGTGTGTATTTTGACGATTGGAAAGATTTTTTTGTTATGTTTGACTGAACTCTTCACTGTTATAAGGAGTGGTCACAAGATTTAGTCGATTCAATTGTTTCAATTATCAGCTTATTATATGGTGAGCTAGGAAGCACGATATTTATTAGCTTATCATAGCTCATGTCCCATTGACAATGCTTTTCATCTGCATGCTTTGGTGACACGCATGGTCGAAGAAAATATTTGCCAGTCGATGCATCAATGGTCGTACCATCTCATTTGCAATATGATGCTTCCACTTGTAGGATTTGAAGAATTGTTCTTCTAGGGATCTGGCTTTCCATAAGTTAATTAAGAGAATAAATATCAACTGCGATTTTTGTAATTGAACATATTTTCCCTTCATCACTTTCTTGGAGGTAGCCAAACTCATCACTTTCTTGGAGGTAGCCAAACTATCTTATATGAGTTCATGGCACTTCTTTTCATTCAGAAAGAGGATGTTCACCATTAAATTATATTGGATCTTCAAAATGGCAATGCGGAAATGAGGAGGTGGCTTGCTGTACATTGTTTGAAGGTACAGACGTTCTTTGGAAGTTTTCTTCTACTTCCAGTATATATTACCCTTGCTCCATACGTGTTCCTATATATTGGCTGGGTAGTATGTACGGTTTTGATATAATTCCACAATTAGTTAGTAATCTGCTGGGGGGTGGAGCTTGACGCTTCTGAGCCGCAGGCAAATCAAATGCTGTTGCCATTTTTTTCCCTATCTAGTGTGATCTAGTGCATTTCTCTATTTGGATGTCCATTTTGATATAGTTTTTTGTTTATTAACGGTGGCTACAGCCTATAACAGCTGCTTGTCAAATCATGGTTTGTTGGTTTATGTTCCAGCAGGAATTATGTGGAAATACAGAGTGCTTTCATGATGCGCATTAGAAGTGTCCTGTTGATGCATGGTCTTGTTAAGAAATTGCTTGACTGGATTACGTAATATTTGAATCAGTTAAATTTCTTTAGAGCGTTTGATAGATTGTCCTGAGGTTAGTGTGTTGCTTGGTCTAACTTGTTTTTCCTCGAGTGTTGCATTCAGTCCTCGAGAATTAGATGAGGTCTGTCACAGTGTAGGTACCGTCGAAAACATCCATCTATCTCCATTTACATTTTGACTATAGCTTTGCTTTAGGAGACATTTCTTGCAACTAATGCAATGGCTGGATGACATTTCTTTTGATTGCAGGATGCTTATCTCCCACAGCGGTTGCTGGACAAACTGATGTTAGTTTACAATCATGTGGAGATGGCAAGGGTCACCGGTTTTCCCATATCTTTTCTTCTTTTCCGGGGGCAGAGCATTAAGGTCGTGTATTCTTCGGTTTTAATTTGATGATCATTTCATTTTTAAATATTGTTGCTGATTTCGGAAAATCCTACCATTCATTGTTGCAGGTGCTTTCGCAACTGCTTAGGAAGGCAAAACAGAAGAATCTTGTTATCCCAAATATGAAACGGGCAAGATCTGAGCAAGGAACATATGAGGGTGCTACATTGAGTTGGTCTTATAAACTTCTCTGTCCGAAAACTGCCAGATATTTTTAGTACACTGCCGATAGCTCCCTTTTCTCACTAGCCAATAGTTATGTCGTTCTCACTGAGCATATTTAGGAAAACCAGCTTTACATCGCTTGCAGCCTGTGACAATTTAAAATTAACTCGTATTTCTTGATGGTCCGTGATTTTTCAGGTTCTGGAAGCCAAGGCAGGTTTCTATGAAAAGCTTATTGCGACATTGGATTTTGCTTCTATGTATTTATCAATAATGACGCCCCATAATTTGTGCTATTGCACACTGGTGATTCTTCTTGCTGTGGCTCCTTATAATGCCTTCAAGTTATTTCAAGACAAAATGATATAGGGAAAATTATATTTCATTTTCATCTGAGGTAGAAGCATTTTGTGGTGATTGTTATTTATTATAAAACTATTCTTTGTTATGCTTGAGTTAACTCCGCCATGTATCGAATGGTCAATTGCTAATACAACTTACACAGTACTGGTATCCTTTCCGGCTATTATTTAGACTGGCTGTGAACTTTACTTCATAGATCCTGTCTAGATATGAGAGTGGGTTTTCTCATACTGATGTTCTGCCGAGTCAATACACTAATGTATTGTTGATCAGACTTGATCCCATTTGGCACGTGCTCCCTAATCACATCATGCTTTTTCTCGGAGGAAAGAGAGAAGCACGTGTCACGATCAAGAGGTTCTTGTGGCTAAATGACTGTGTACTTGCAAGAGAGCTTCGGGAGTGTTCCAAGGGCGGGTGATACAGTAATTGCACCGAGATCTAGAACTCTCTTGCAAGAGAGCTTCCGGAGTGTTACAAGGGCGGGTGATATGGTAATTGCGCCAAGATCTAGAACTCTCTTGCAAGAGAGCTTCCGGAGTGTTCCAAGGGCGGGTGATACAGTAATTGCGTCGAGATCTAGAACTATCTTGCAATTAGTGTTGGTGGTTGGTAGGTTGGGTGGTATGATCTCGTTCCGCCGGATGAAATCTCGATCAATGGTTGTAATTTGAGAGCTTCAAGTATAAGAAGGGTGCCCTCTCCCTCATTTGTATTCATCCAACCATTTAGTAATCAAATGCTTCTTTCTTTTTTCCAGAGCTTCAGCTTAGCACCCCGACGATCCAAACAGCATAAGCTGTTAGTCACTCGAGGACTAGATTTCTTTTGAGAAGAGGGCACTATGAGCTGTTTTTTTGTCAAATTGTTGACAATTTTAGTTACAACTCAAATAGTAAACAACACGGCCTTCTAAAACTAGAACAAATCTTCGACCATAGTATAAAATTTACAAAACAGGCATGATAGAGATCTTTTCAACTTACTAAATAGTATCACCAAAAAGCTATCATAACAAGTATAAAAGCTACCCTATTTTGTTGTTCCAAGAAAGTAAACTAACTAATTTTTTTCTGAAAGAAAGAAATAGCCTTGGGATTTTTCTTGTGCGACCAGAGACACTGGTGTCTCTAAGAGACTTTGATACGACAAACTAGTACACTACTGTCTGGTGATTAGCAGTAAGAACACTCCTAGTTTGTCTGGTGATTAGCAGTAAGAACACTCCTAGAGAGAAAATTGATACCTTCAACTCGGTATTTAACAGAAGAGGCAGACTGAAGAGACTATAATTTTGCACTCTGTGCTGAACTGGAATACAGGAATACTGGCTTTGTCATAATATTGACTAGAGGCCTTAGCTTCTAGTACAAAGATCACCTTAGAAATCAATTGTTTAGGCAAATTTTGTGCTTATATAATCCATTCATACCTTAAGTTTACCATTGAAGGAGCTGATCGAAAGACCTTGCAGTGGGTCGGGCATGGATGGGAGAGCTTACTTGCACTAATACCCGGTGGTTTGTCTGTACCGCTTCTTCCAAAGAACAGATGTGCCCCCAAACAGAAAAACCCACCCAAAAATAGAAAAAAACTACTTCTCTATGCATAAACCCTCCGCCCCACGGAAACAAACCCCCTTATGTAAAAACTAGAAAGTCAAATTGTACAACCCCAAATAGAAAAAACCCCCAAAACAGAAAAAACTGAACCCCAAACTACCCTCTCTCTCTGTCGCTTCTCTCTGTCGCGTGCTCTCTCTCACTTTTGCTGATAAGAATGCAAGGAGATCATACATGCGCTCTCTCACTTTTGCTGAATGCAAGGAGATCAATTGAGAGCACTAGTGTGCCGTTAATGTTCAGTTAGGTAAATCATCAATTATTTATTTTCATTAGCAATGTATAAAACCTACCTCCATGAAGCGCTATTAATGTTCAGTCAGGTAAATCGTCAATTATTGCTGTGTATGCTATCTTTATTAGTAATGTATACTTTCTTGAGTATCTGGTTTTGTAATCAGAAGTCAGAATAAAATGTTGACACCATTACTTGCAATGATTTGCTTATATTATTTGAACAAATCATGCTTTCTTGATATTGATGAAAGTTCTAGGTTGCATTTAATCATCTTGCCCGCAAGTTGCAAAACTGATTTTCAGTGGAGTGTTCATGGAAAACATCAAGCATCGGTGGCAACTCTGCATGAACATCGAGAATTGACCTCTTACTCCTGAAATCATTCATTAAATGATTTACGATCATATCAAAATAAACATGTACGTTGGTTTGTTAAGGAAAAAAAACCTATCCTTGACCATGGAAATGTGGCCCCCGGCATAAAATAGGCTTGCAACCCTATTGATTCGTGCTGATTTGGTAGCACTCTACATGAAGACTAGCTATTGCAAACAATGCCGCTCTGAAACCAAGTGATTGTGGCTCCTATTTTAATATCAGAGAACATTCCGGCGGATTGCGTTGAATAAAGGTAATATCGCTCACGGAATATGACCGCCCACAATTGGATTCCTTCCATTGTCTTAGAGTGGGGGAGAGAATTTAGGATTCAGAGAGAGAGAGGGAGGGTTGGCTGCGAGCCTGCGACCTCTGGCCGTCGTGCCCAAAACAGGGCAAGAAACAGGGCACGGACATAGGCTTCCCGGTTCGGCTCGATGGCGTCGACCACAAAGAGTAGTGGGCGGAGCTCGCGCGGGGCCGAGGTGTCGGATGAAGCCCTCCCGTTCTCGCTCGCGGTTCTCGCTCGCGGCTCTCTCTCCCTCTCTCGGTTCTCCTCTCTCTCTCTCCGAACCCAGCAAACGAACCCCGCCTTCTCTCGCTTTTAAGCAGCGGCGCACATGGCCTCTGACATGCCAGCTGCTCCTGGCCGGCCTGGCCCCGACCACCAACTCCCGGTCGACGCTCTGCCTTCTGTCCCTCGTCCTTTGTCCGTGCTGCTGCTGCAAATCGTGAAGGACAAAAGGGAAGAGGGGAATGGGAAGGAACGAGCCGGGCCGGGCGGAAGGGAAAGAAAATGGGCCGGGCCCATATGGGAAAGAGGAACAAGAAGGGAAGAGAAAAAAGGCCGGGCCGGCCTGCCCCCGGCCCGGTCTCGCTTTCTTTTTTTTTTCTTTTTAAATAATAATAATAAATTTAAAAATAATTATAATTTTTTTTGAAAAAATTAACACTAGTAATGCAAATGCTTCTAATGTCTATATGGGTGCAATTTAATGAAAATTATTTTTGTTAGGGGTTAAAAAATTAATCCATAATTTTTTATACAATTAATGACTGATTAAATGGATCGCTAAAATTTAGGTGTTAACAATAACCCTTTTACCTTAGCTCCTACTTCAGCAAGTCCAGAGACGATCAATTTTATGTAGTTCGTTTGATGATGATGATGATTATTATTATTATTATTATTATTATTATTATTATTATTATTATTATTATTATTATTATTTTCATTGAGAGCTTGAATAGAGATTTTCAAGCATCGTAACCACTAACACAATAGAACTCGTGTCTATCTATCTTTTGCTTACTGCTTTTCTAGACAAACTCAACATATTTACTTTGATGCAAAGATTGATCTCTTTGAGTGCTGACTCATTTAAGCATCCGAGATTACGACACATTGCCTAGATTAACCTTGGAGACACATTCACAAACGATGTTCTATGATTGTTAGGTGATAAAATTTGATCAGTTTTACCTTTCTTCAAGTCAAGAGGATCTCAGAAAGCAAAATGATTTGATAAGTCGAACAGAAATCCAAGCTTTCTCGGATAACCATTGAAGGAAAGAGGGAAGGGTATTCTAGGGTGATGATCCTCGCTAGAAGTTAAGATCTCAATATTTAGAGCAAACATCGTTTCAGGGCAACCTATTCCACTTCATCAAGTCCAAGCCAGTCATACATAAAAGAGAACACTACTGGCCCTGGGAACACATTTGGAAGCATGAAGTACCATGTCCTATGAGTATGCCTTCGGTTTAGCAGTTTCAAAGGAGTTTGGACGACAGTCATGATGTATTTAGTGCCCAAAAAAGGTAGTTCCTGAGACCTAGCTTTGCTGAGACAAGGGACAGGAGAGAATTCAAGATGCTAACTTCATCCGCGACCATGAGTTCACTGGACACCTACGGACTAGCCGCTCTGCATCCACAGCCTCCAATTCAAACCAAAAGAAAGAAATCAGATAACTCAGCTAATCACCTCAGCCATCACTCAACAGACAAGGTCAGAGAACAGAGACCTTTGTAGCAGCCGACAAGTTGAATCAGTCAGCACTCGGACTTGAAATTCACCAAATGTTGAGTTGGTCAGCACTCGGACTTGAAATTCACCAAATGCACGGTGCGTAGATGTGGTTTTCCATTCTCAAAATCAAGGCACTGCAGTGGACATGCCGCACAATAATACCATCTCAAGGGAAATGTTTTCCCGCATCTACTTGCAAGCAAGCAAAATCAACTAAAGAGGATAACATATAAAGATTTATTGACCAACTTTCTGGAAAATGTGAGCTAGTTAGTGTTCCCATAATACATGAAATGAAAATATGTAACTCTGGTCCAGATAATTGAGACAGAGTTTCCTCACTCTGCAGCCTAGCAAGAAATAGAAATGCAAAAGACCCAGAAGCCAGATCCGCCCATCAACCCAAATTTTGGGTAGTTCTTGTCAGTCCGACGTTAACTGCCATCAAAGGGCAGATTCAAGTAAGACAAGTGCCAATAAGAAATCAGTAGTAACTTCACAAAATTTAGTAAAAATGTAAAACCATGTACCTTCAAGTAAGACCATAAGAATAAATGTCCACATAGCAGATTCAAATTGTCCCTTGAGCTCAGCAATGCCTCATCATTTGCCAAATGCTAGCAAAGAATATTGAAATATAAGCAATGAGTATTCCCTATTTGAATATTCGAACTGGCAACTATACTAAAGCAACATTTAGTCCTTCAGCACCCCGCATTTCTCATCTTGCTGGTTTAAATTTACAGTTACTTGACCCATCCATCGTTATCTCACCAGCCTCTCTGTAATCTAACAGAGTCTAGTTAATGACAGAAAGAAAAAGGAAAAAAGAGAGAGCACATGAGTTTTTTTTTTTTTTTTTGGTAAAGGTAAGTATAATATAGATTTTACCAAAAGAAAATATAAGGAGAGGAAGCCCGGCACCAACAAAACAAACACTCAAAAGACAAAGGAGTCAAGAGAGCGTAGGGGTGCCGTGGTACCACAATAAAAGAGGCAAACAGCCACTAGAAGGCAAAACAACAACAAGAAGGGGAAGAACACAATCAATCAAAGATTGATGACGGCAATTCCCAACTTTGATGCTTCCGGGGAATGTTTGGAACGTGATTGAGAGAGCACATGAGTTTGTAGACACGTGAGCCATAATTGCTTTCCACTTATTTATGGGATAGCACAAGAAATAAATTGAGAAGAGATTAGAGTAGAAACCTGAGCATAAATCTAAGCGGCAGCCTTCAGTGACTCTCTCCCGGCATGATCCCTAATCCTTCTCTCGAGTGCTGGCCTAAAATGCCGAATGAGCCCCTGGACAGGCCAAGCTGCCACATCACCTAAAGCACATATTGTATGCCCTTCAGTCTGTTTGGTCACCTCCTGCAGCATGTCAATCTCCTCCAACTTTGCATTCCCAACCTTTCCATTATCATCCAGAGCCATCCTGTGCCTTCCCAGCAGGGTGTGCACTGCCCACAGCTCTCATGCTTATAGAAATAAGAAAGCTTGCGCTTGCATCGACAGCATTGGTGGATTTAGCCATCACCGTAACAGCTGCTGTTCCTAGATCAGACTGGACAGCCTTCAGAGCATCATCGTTCATCAGCACATCATCACATATGTTCTTTAGAAGAAGCAGTACAGACAAACCACCGGGTATTAGCGCAAGTAAGCTGTCCCATCCATTCCTCACCCCGCTGCAAGGTCTTTCGATCAGCTCCTTCAATGGTAAACTTGAAGCAAGTTATTTTGCAGCTAGCGATGCCAAGGTATGAATGGATTATATAAGCACAAAATTTGCCTAAACAATTGATTTCTAAGGTGATCTTTGTACTAGAAGCTAATGCCTCTAGTCAATATTATGAAAAGCCAGTATTCTCGTACCAATACTTTCTCAGCCATCTGAAAGACTATTTCTTTTTTTCAGAAAAAAAAATTAGTTGTTTACTTTCTTGGCACAACAAAATAGGGTAGCTTTTATACTAGGGCTTTTTGGTGATACTATTTAGTAAGTTGAAAAGAGCTCTATCATGCCTGTTTTGTAAATTTTATACTATGGTCGAAGATTTGTCCTAGTTTCAGAAGGCCCTAGTTATGAAGAGTGTTGTTTACTACCTGAGTTGTAACTCTGAAATTGTCAATAATTTGACAAAAAACAGCTCACAGTGCCCTCTATTAGCATTGAACTATGATAAGTTGGATTATTTTGTCTACAATTAGAGTTTGGTGGCTCATTTGACAAATTGTTTTTTTCCGTTTACATGGAGAAATGTGTAGGATTCTCTCTGCAATTTATTGCAAAGTATTGGCAATTTTACTTAAATTAGAAGCTGCAAAGCCTAGAAGCAACTCTCAAATTCAGGCTTTGTGCTCATTGCATGTGGCCCCGGAAAAAAACCAAAAATATGCTTCAGCATTGCTCAGGACGTAGTAAACTTTACCTGGTAACTTTCTTCTTCAAACTTTGGGCGATGCCATTCTCTTATTTGTGATCTTATGGCATTGTGAATTTTATGCGGCTTCCAACGGAGGTTTCTTTTGGGAGACTGAAGAGGCATTCAGTGTCATAAGTCTTATATTCTTCTCCTATTTTATTTGATCATTACATTAGTTTTAATTTCGTGTGCCAAGCTTTGTAGTTTTCTCTCAACAACCCATTTTCCATTGCAGGCAATAACAGGGGATTCTGTTCTTCTTTAGTTTGAAAAGGCTCAGTTTGCTCTTGCAGATAGCCTCAGAAGAGTTGAAGACATAGTCTCGCAGTCTACTAGTTGTGAGGTAATTTTTAGTTGTTTAGACTACTATCGATATAGGGGCAAGTTCCTTCTTTTTGTAAATCAAGCTGATTTTTATGGAGACCTTTCTCCTAAATTGAGAGGAACTAGGATGATTTATACGTTGATGACTGGCTGTTTATCTACTTAGTAAGCAAAGCTTCAGATGAGGGGCACTGAGAAGACCTACTCTTTTACTCTTTATTGATTTAATGGAACATTCTTTGTGGCAATTACTTATATGTTTCTACAAATTCGTTGCCCTTCTATGTGGTCAATTTTATTGAATGTCATTACTTTGCATGTTGTATTTTTCTATTTTCATTTTAAGTAATTTGTATGGTCCATAAGTCCCTCTTGCTTAAACGGAAATAGGCTGAACAAGACACTATTCTATTTTTGCAGATGCTGGAGATTGTTGCCGAACTGGAGGCTGTTGTATTTTCACTTGATCCGCAAAAGAAGCAAGTTGGCGAGGAAACAATTGCATTGCTCCAGCAAGGTAGAAAATTTAATGATTCTAATGATAATAATGAATTTGAGTCTTTCCATCAAGCAGCTACTCAACTTGGAATAACCTCTTCTAGAGCGGCTCTTACGGAGAGAAGAGCTCTAAAGAAACTTATTGAAAGAGATAGTGCAGAGGAAGATAAGCGAAAAAAATCAATTGTGGCTTATCTTTTACATTTAATACGAAAGTATCTGAAGTTATTCAGGAGTGAATTCTCTGACGACAATGATTCGCAGGGATCAACTCCTTGTTCACCAACCAGTCAGGGTTCCCATGACGGGGGAGGCACCGTGGCCTATTGTCAAGCATTTGAAAGAGAGCCGTCAAAGTTGAGTTCTTTTTAACTTCAGGCCGAGTATCAGGAAATCAGGCCAGATGTCACTTCCACCAGGAGAGTTGAGGTGTCCGATATCCTTGCAGCTTATGTATGATCCAGTTATTATTTCTTGTGGACAGACATATGAAAGGATCTAGAAATGGTTTAGTGATGAACACAACACCTGTACTAAAACTCAACAGAAGCTGTCTCATCTTTGTTTGACTCCTAATTACTGTGTGAAGGGACTTGTTGCTAGCTGGTGCGAACAAAATGGTGTTCCTGTCCCAGAGGGGCCTCCAGGCTGGCATTGTCTGAGTTTGAGCCCACAAATTCAAGATCAATGAACAGTGTCATTTCCTACAAGTCAAAGGGGGTCAAAGTGGTTCCTTTGGCGGAGGGTGGTACCCCTGAGGAGGAAGTGGATGAAGGAAATTTTTCTGCATCGGAACAAGTGCCTGAGGTCAATATTTCTCAAAAACATGACCATTTTCTTGATGTGCTAATTGGAGGATAGGAATTGTGCAGAAAGTGCAAAGTGATAGAACAAACAGGCTTTTGTTAAAGGATGGCGAGAAGGCTAGAATTTTCATGGGGACCAATGGCTTTGTTGAAGCCCTTACTACAGTTTCTGGAGTTTGCTGTCCGTGAGAGGAATGTGAGGGCTCAGGACGTTGGAGCAATGGCTCCATTCAACCTTGCCGTCAACAATGATAGTTTTAGCTTATAGTGTATTGCAGTTTTGAGGGCTCTCAATACTCTTTTGGGCATTTTGACAATTATTTATGTGGCAAAAGCAATAGGGTATTCAGTCGGAAGCTATCTGCGGAGGCGTTCCTCTCATTTTCTGGCAGTTCTTCGCCAAGCAACAGATAAACTGTCAGTATGCGTGTACGGAATTGGGGATTGGCACGGAAAAGAATCAGGTTGTGAGGCGCAGGGAAATAGAAGCTTGATGCAAGCCTAGGGTAGGCTTTCTCAAACAGTAGGATTGGGAGAGTGACTCGCACACGGGAAACAGGACGAACAGGGATTTCAGCACTGCGCGAGCTCAGGAGAATAGTCGTATCTTTGTCGATACAGATCATATCGACCTGATTCCAAATCCAAATGAACAAAGACTTCTGGATCTACAATTTCTCTGTTTTGCGTTTTCTGAAATAAGCACTGTAGGATGATCGAAATTGGGTTGGAAATAACAAACAGAATAGGAAAAGATAGAAACTCCGTTGGTTGCTCTTCTAGGCCTCCAAGGAAGTTGAGGGGGCACCGATTCTTCTAGATCGATGACTACAACTCTTCAAGGATGCAAATTTCGAAAGCTCCGACTCTTTAAGGACGGAGTGAAAACTCTTCTAGGTTTTCAAGGATATGAACTCTACAAGGTTCACGATACTTGTTTCAAAGCAAAGTTTTTCATTTATCAAAAGTCGTCTGTTTTCTACAAGGAATTGGATGGCTTATATCGTCAAAGAAATAAAGATAGAGCGTTGAAACTAGGAGAAATAAAGAAGCATTGAAACTAGGAGAAATAGTAAAGAGCATGGAAACTATAAGCTAGTAAAAGCGTCATGCGAGCTCCCAAGATATCGTTACGGCTTCTTGATTTCGTCGAGCTTGAATGCGGGCCGATCTTCTTGTTCAAGAGAGTTGGTCTTCAATGTGGGCTGCATCATCCTCCCCATCTTTATAAGAATTCGTCCTCGAATTCTCGCCATCATCATCAGAAGAATCTCCAACATAAGGTGTTAAATGTCGAACGTTGAAGACGTCGTGAATCGTCAAATGAGAAGGAAGATTTAATCGATACGCATTAGGATTGATGCACTCAAGAACTTCGAGAGGTCCAAGCTTTCGGTCACTAAGCTTGTTATAAGTTCCGACGGGATGCCGTTCCGGTGGCAAATAAGCCCAAAACAATCTCCAGGTTCAAAGATAACTTGACATTGCTGCTTGTCGATGTCCGTTTTATAGAATTCAATTTTGTCACACCCAAAATGTCCTTCACGGTGAACTTCATCTATCACCCTTTGCTGAAGAGAACAATCCGGCACACATAAACAGTTTCTTTTGAAAAGAAAACCATCACATATAGTAAAATCAGCAAGCTTCTTTTCGTGTGCATCAGGAATGATCTTGGAAAAGTAGCTTTTTTTGAACTCTTCCAAAAGAGGATGAACTTGATGAGGTACGACAGAGGCAACTTCATTCTTCTCACCTGTTTTATTAAGCAAAATATACAAGATACGAACTCATTTCAAAGCATCCTTCATATCTTTCATTGTAAGCAACATAGGGGAGAAGGAATTCTCAATTATAGAAGTTTTTAAAGTTTCCCTACTAGGTGCCAACATAATCTTCTTGCCTCCAAATTCAAAAGAATATGTATTTCGATAACCATCATGCGTAGTCCTCCTATCGAATTGCCATGGTTGCCCAAGAATAATGTGACTAGCATCCATCACACCATATCTTGTCATTATAAACAGAACCAATGGACAAATTAACAATGCATCGTTTTGAAACAGTTACCTCAGTGCCTTTCTTCAACCACGACATTTTATAAGGTGTAGGATGTGTTTTTAATTCCAACTTCAGCTTGTTTGCCGCTACTTCAGAAATTATATTCTCACAACAACCAAAGTCAATAATTAATTGACACACCTTTCCCATGATTGTGCAAGCAGAATGAAAAATATTGGTACGTAGCCACCTATCTCAGTGTCATCTCGAGGAGTAAGAAAAATTTTCCTCACCATAAGAAGTTCGCTAGTGTCAGCATGCACTATTTGTTCATCATCCGCAGCTTCTTCATCATTGTTCAACTCCTCTTCAAGTGGATCCTCAGCATTCTCATTAGAATCATTATCCACCAAGAAGGCTTTACCGATTGGTCGATTCTTATTGATTCGACAATTGCTAGCACGATGACCCAACTCCCCACAAGAATAGCAACGTATTTCGGATGTAACAAGTTGCTTCGAAACATGGGGTTGAATAGAAGGCTTACTAGCAAATTGCATTGTAGTCTCAGCAACTTTAGTAGTGCTAGTGGTCCGACTTATCATGGTAGTTGATTGTTGTCTCTGAGAATGAAAGCGTTGCATTTTGAGTGCTCATTGGTGTGCATCTCCTAAGTCCCAAATGTCGAGGACTTCCAAGGCGTCTTGAATGTAAAATTAAAGACCGTTCAAGTATTTGTTCACAAGCACATCCTCTGGGTCCTGGATATTGTTACGAATCACCAACTCATTGAATTCATTGGTGTATTGGTCCACCGTTCGCGTACCTTGTTTTAGATTTTGGTACCGTTGGTAGAGCTCTCTCTTATATTAAAGAAAATATTTTTGAATCTTGCCCCCCATCTTTCTCCACAAAGTGATTGGTGCTTTGCCAACGGCTTGGCGAGTTTGTTTTTCACGTCTCTACCAAGCAATTGCCTTGCCTCGGAATCGCATAGCAATGATCCCAATGCGACGATTCTCCGGAACATTTCGATGCTCAAACACCTCATTCACAAGTGTTATCCAATCGACAATTTCATCAGGAGACTCATTACCTGTAAATTCTGGAACATCTTTCTTGATTTCCTTTTCCCAATCTGGCTCGAATATGTTGTAAATGATGTCGAACATGCCTCCGACCGTGAATAGATTGAACACTCTCCGAAGAGGAAGAGTCACCATGGGAATCTTCAGTCCTGGAACGGGGTGGAGAATTATTTGCTTCAGCCCTCAAACGCTGAACTTCTTGCGTCAATTCATCAATTTGTTGTTGCATATTCTCAGCGAGTGTGTGCAATTCATTGAGGGGAACGGTTCTGCCACCACGACGCCTAGCTTGTCTTGGAGGAATTGTCCTCTCCTTGAAAGCTCTGATACCAAATGATGCAAGCCTAGGGTAGGCTTTCTCAAATAGTACGATCGGGAGATTGACTTGCACGCGGGAAACAGGTTGAACAGGAATTTCAGCACTGTGCGAGCTCAGGAGAACAGTCGTATCTTTGTCGATACAGATTAGATCGACCTGATTCCAAAGCCAAATAAACAAAGACTTCTGGATCTACAATTTCTCTGTTTTGGGTTTTCTGAAATAAGCACTGTAGGATGGTCGAAATTGGGTTGAAAGTAACGAACAAAATAGGAAAAGATAGAAACTCCGTTGGTTGCTCTTCTAGGCCTCCAAGGAAGTTGAGGGGGCACCGATTCTTCTAGAACGATGACTGCAACTCTTCAAGGATGCAAATTCCGTTGGTTGCTCTTCTAGGCCTCCAAGGAAGTTGAGGGGGCACCGATTCTTCTAGATCGATGACTGCAACTCTTCAAGGATGCAAATTTCAAAAGCTCCAACTCTTCAAGGATGGAGTGAAAACTCTTCTAGGTTTTCAAGGATATGAACTCTACAAGGTTCACGATACTTGCTTCAAAGCAAAGTTTTTCATTTATCAAAAGTCGTTTGTCTTCTACAAGGAATTGGATGGCTTATATGGTCAAAGAAATAAAGATAGAGCGTTGAAACTAGGAGAAATAAAGAAGCATTGAAACTAGGAGAAATAGTAAAGAGCATGGAAACTATAAACTAGTAAAAGAGCATGGAAACTATAAACTAGTAAAAGCATCACGCGAGCTCCCAAGGTGTCTTTCAAGCTTCTGGAATGGACTCAAGATATCGTTACGGCTTCTCGATTTCATCGAGCTTGAATGCAGGCCGATCTTCTTGGTTGAGAGAGTTGGTCTTCAATGCGGGCTGCATCAAAGCTCTTGTCCATGAAATGATGGAAGGAGTCGGCGGGAAGAAGATGAGGGAGAATGCTCAGAAGTGGAAGGAGAGAGCTATGGAAGCCGCCAGTGGTGGACGGTCATCGTATAATGACTTCAACAGATTCATTAAGGAGGTTGTACATTTGAAGGATTAGATTAAAGGAAACTATCACCATATTCTCATATCTTCCAAAAATATATCGAAAGAAGTATTAAGAACACCGCGGTTCCATATTTCCCTTTTTCTTGTTTCCAATCTATTAGCTTGCCCAGCCACTTTCACTTACTGAACTCAATAGCAATATCTCTTTATGACTATAAAGTTAAAGAGATTATTGCTTCTACGGTCTATGCTTGATCTCTACTCAATCTTTCCCATTAGAGAGAGCACGAAGTGTCATAAAAATATCGTTGTGGAAGGCGATCAAAACTTTGCAATTAAATCGAGAGGGAGAGAAATTCGACAAAGAAATAAAATGAGAAACAATAAAGGATATGAGAGATTTACTTGGTTTGGTCTCAAGTGTTGAAACCTACAACCCCTAGGGAGAGCCAACTGTCAATAATCTACTACTGAATTGGAGAATTACATAATCATAATCATTCACATGCTCGGGTGTTCTTCAATTCTATAATTATAACCAATTTCCACGGTTTATACAACATGAACTTTGTGCTCAGCACTCCCTTTTGTTCGGGGTCTGTTTGGCTGATGAAAGAAAGCATAAAACACCAAAGGGACTACTACACATTGCGCTCAAAATAATACACAAAGGGAGTCTCTCCTCTATACCCCCATTTCCTTCATTGCAATTTACAAGTTCTTCTTTTGTGCTGAATGGACTCTGCACATCCTATCCTATCCTATTGTTGCCTTCTCTGACTTGCTCCTTACATTGCTCATGCTTATAAATCTATTGCAAAGCCAGTCAACTGTCTTGGATAGATGGGATGACATATTGAGAGGACAAGTGAAGCTTCACAACAAAAATTGGATAGGTCCCGCACTCTACATCCTCAAACGGTCTCTGTACTCTTTGGTTGCCACATGTTTGATGGGCCTCACTTGACGGGATTCCAAAGTCCTCCCTATCTCAGCTCAATTACAAGCCTTGCATTCAAAATCTTAACTTCATTTTCTGTCTCCATTTTACTAATCTGAACTAATGATTCGAAATATTAACTTGATTTTCTGTCTCCATTTGACTAATGTGAACTAATGCACCTCATGTCCGAATCAACATCTTAACACTCAATTTTTTGTCTCCATTTCATTGGTGTGAGTTGATGAACCTTGCATTTGAATCGACATATTAATGAACCTCATGTTCGACATCTTAACCCGATTTTCTTTTTCCACTTCACTAAATGATCTATTGTTATATCTTCATCAATTTCTTTGCTTGCTTTTCCTTGTGTGATAGCAGCTTCTTCTTCTTCACGCTTCACTTCTCATTTCCTAATACACTCAGAGAGAGAGAGAGAGAGAGAGAGAGAGAGAGAGAGAGAGAGAGAGAGATTAATGGAGAGGAAAATACAAAGGAGAGTTTGAAATCTCTTGACAAGTGGTGTGACACCCAAAGAGTAGAGTAATTATTCGCTCAGATGGAGTGTTGGGCCTACCCAATATATTCTTCCATAGAATATTGTGTAGAACTATCTCCCCATGTAAGATTATAGATCAGTCTATTTATCGTTTGATACATGTATAGTAAGACCGACTCATCAATTTTTATTTGGTGAGTGGGACTCACTACAATTTGCATGGATGAGGCCTCTCTTCCTTTTCTTCTCTCCGCTATTCATCTTGCCAAACAAATCCACCGTTTCACCCAAAGTCTCTCTCCTAGCACCATCTTCCACAACAAACACAATTTTTTTTTTTGTCACAATAAAACACAGAAACTTGTCAATAAATAAGATAATCACATTTAGCAAAAAGGAAGGAAGGGTAAAAGAAAAAGAAAAAGAAACTTAGGATAAATAGTGTTGGAAGATAGTGTGGCTCGAATTCACTTTAGATCATATAATTAGAGAAATTCTGCCGTGGCTGTGATCTAACATAATCAAGTCTCTGAATCCATTGAATTTCTAGTTCTTAGAAATAAAATATATTCATGCACTTATATGTTTATTTGATAATAATTGATTAGTAGTGGCTCTAAAAGGTTAGATAAATTGCATGTTTAATTGAGTGCAAAGTTGCGATTGATAGAGTTTGAGAGAGTCCGTGCTAAGTGTATGTTTAGTAATTTGATGATTTTCCCTTGACGGTCCATCTCTGGGAAGGTCACAACATTCTTGTGCCATTATTTTACAAAAGAAGATATCTATTGACACAAGGAATAAAGACATGTGGATTTTTATTTATTTATTGGAAACTTAATATTTTTCTACTAGTTGGCTTATTTGCTCCCGTTCGTACCTGCGGCTGTTTAAAAGAAGTTCAAGATGAAGGTCCACGTCGAGGTCCCATTTTTTTTTTTTTTAATTCAAGCAAGGAAATTGACATTAATAATCTCTAAGTTTTTGCTATGTAATATCATCCTTAAAATTTTAATATATTAAATGTGATCCTTGAACTATTTCAGATATTTAATGTAGTCCTTAAACGTTCAATTTGTTCAATCTAGTCTATTAAATTTCCATAACAAAATCAAATAAATTGTTTGATATTATTCACAATTTTTCATAATGGCAATTTAATGAAAATTTAGAATACCTTTTTATTTCAATCATTTTCATGAATCAACAAAGTATATTTGCACCTAAAATCGAGTAAAAACTAATTTAAAGTTGTATTGGAGTACTATATCTACTCTTTCTAGTCTAAGTGTTTTATTAAATATATCTAGGACTGATATTAATTTATCTATATTCACCCGTACTTTTATAGATCTCGCTCCTAAATTTTTACATTAATATAATTTCTACTCTTGTGTGTTTCATGTTGTCTAAAAAATAAGGAAAAAGATTTAGTTTAGATTAATATACATATGGATATCTAAAAATAAATTAATATCATTTCTAGATATCCTCATGATATTTTTTATTTGGTCGAAAGATATCCTCATGAGATACATATACATAATAGCAAAATTATCAACTGAGACAGCTCTAAGGAAGTTTATTCTTTTACTATTATAAAGAGCATAAGTTAAAATTTACTTACGTTGAACTGTTATAATATTTATAAAGACTAGAAAGTTTGATTCCTGAAAACAATGGAAATGAAACAGGTAACTCTTAAATCTAGGTAATGTTCCAATTATGAAAACTTGTTAATATAACCAAAGGACTTAGTTGAATTTGTTATGAAAATTAGGGATTAGATTAAACAAATTGAAAGTTCAAGAGCTCTATCGAAGTGTGGCTCTTCATATGTGTAGGTTTTGTGTTTTGTTTCATCTCACCCCTTGTTTTGATCTGAGCAATGCAAGATATGAATTAAGTTTTTTTTTTTGGTTGTAAGATATGAATTAAGTTGATTTGTGAAATTTGTATTGGACTCTTGGAATTTTTGTGTTGTTAGATTTACTAGATGCTGAATAGTAAAAAAACTAATAAAAGTTACGACTTACACGACCAACTTCTCTTCTCTAGTAATTCTCTTATTTTTTTACCAATTTTTATTTACATTTCTTATTGGCACTTTAAATTTATTAAATATTGTATGATATAATCAATCTTTGTTTCGGTGACTTAGAAGCTTTTTTCCATTTAAGTGACACAATAAAAAGTTAGTAAATTAAATAAACCAAATATATTTTAATGAATAACTGAAATGAGAGTAATCCCAAATTAGTTTATAGCTTAATCAAAGAAAAGTTGATAAATCACTTTAACTTGAAGTTAGTTATTTCATATTGGTGTCAATAAATTTAAGACATAGTTAATAAAGTAAAAAAAAAAAAAAAAGTGATAAAAGATACCAAAAGTTGTTTATCAAATGAAAATACATTTAATAATTTTTTTTAAAGAGTTGGTAAATCAAGGTGCTGTTGAGAAATGTAAATAAAAGTTTGTAAATGGTAAATCAGAATATCCGTGAGTAACTCAATGGGAGTTGACCCAATGCTAGCAAGCAACATAAGAAAATTTAGTGATTCACGCTAAATTAGATTGCAATCGCTAAAAAGAGTCAGTAAATAAGAAATTGTTACCCCAGTTGAATAGAAATTGGTAACTCGATATAAAAGAAAACAAAAATTGCTAAGTTGAAAAAACAAAAAACCAAAATTCGGTAAGTAAGTCAAATTGGTAGCCCAAAACTACTGGTTAATTTAATATGATAAAATTTGGTAAGCCGTTCTAATTTTAATTGGTAAATTTTTTTATAAGAGCATAAATTCAAAACGCAAGTGAATTATACAAATAAAAGTTTCTAAATTGGTACAAACGTCCATGATTTACAAACTACATAACAACAATAGCTGCAGCCGGTCATAGTCATCGTGCTCAATTCGGATTAGACCGCATCGAATAGTTTACATCTTTCCTTATCCTTCCCCTTCTAATTCAAATCCCTCGCCCCCGATCGCATGTCCTCCTCAACGCATCCGAACGGCCCCAGTACAACATGATCACGAAAGCTACGTAAAGACGTGACCGTTTGCCCTTTTGACTTGTCTCTACGATCAAGTTCTCCGAGGACGGATTTCGAACCACATCGCCAAACATCATTCGACCAGCTCGATGCGCTTTAAGTACAGCCAGAAAACGAAGTGAAGTTCATTGGACTCCATAGAACTGCTGGATTCTTAATGTATGGACCTGGTTGCGTCAGATGCGACTAGGACCATCGCCCGGCAGTATTTTGTCCGTTTGCACGAATAATTGCATGGAGATGTTTTGGATACATCCGATCATAGTGATTGTGAGATCTAGCGTGAATAATTTCGTAGCAAGTGACTCTTATCGTTAGACGTATTTAAACTAAGATTTTTCACATTTTCAAGAGATTAACCGAAAATATCTTCCCATGCTTAACTACTAGATAAAGTAATTACACGAAATATCACGGGCATGGGTGGATTGAAGAGCGACGCGTGTGTATACTAGGAAACGCAGTCACGAAGCTCAATTCTCACTTCATCAAGTGCATGCAATTTCGATTTTCAACTCCATGCCCAAGTTTTGAGCACAACTCTAGAATATGATTGAGATACTTCATAGATCCAATGTTTTCTAATATGTATTAGGATGTAGTTCGTACTCTCCATCGATAGGGTGGCATGGGTGCAGAATACTAATTATGGTGGAATTTTCAACTGGATGTAGCCTCGATTTTATGATGAATCGGGATAAAACTTTACGTCTTAAATTTTCTCTTTCGTTTTTTCTTATTTTCTTTGTGATCATGTGGTGAATCCTAACAACCTGAAAGCAAGAAGCCATAGGAAACAATGAATGCTATCCAGTTATTCTCTCATCGGCAAGGAAACTGATATTGGTCATGTATAAAAAAATTGAATGACCTTTACAAGGTTCAGCGGGAAGTGTTCGAGGCAATCGAGTCACCTGGCCACCTTGCCCGTCTTCTTCCAAGAATCTAGGATAAGCCGAATACAAGACACCAGAATATCCCTAGGATTCTGCAATTGATGTAAAAAAGTGAAATGTACCAATCACGGGAAGTTATCTTATATAAACATACGTGCAGGATGCTGAAATTTCACACATGTGCGTCTCCCCCGCTAACGCGACTTGCATGACCTCTCGTTCCCGCATCTAGTATAGATCTGAAAACACCGACCGAAATCGAGTAAGATTTGGCAGACTTCAGATCAATTTCAACTTCCAGCACTCAGTATACACTTCTTGATCTTGCTCTAGAGAGAGATACAGGTGATGGGTTCGTCGCCCCTAGAATCAAGAAACTCCCGTGCACTTGCACACGCCGTATGCGTCCCCTTCCCGGCCCAAGGCCACATCAACCCCATGATGCAGCTCGCAAAGCTCCTCCACGCTCACGGCGTCTTCATCACGTTCATCAACACCGAGTTCAACCACCGCCGCCTCCTCCAGTCTAGGGGATCCGATTCGCTCCGAGACCTCGAAAACTTCTGCTTTGAGATGATCCCAGACGGCCTCCCGCCGTCAGACCGCAACGCGACGCAGGATGTCCCAGCCCTCTGCGACTCGATCCAGAAGAACTGCTTGGGCCCTTTCAAGAAATTGCTTGCCAGGATCAAGAGTGACGAGGTTGTTCCGCCTGTGACTTGTGTGATATCAGATGGGATAATGGGCTTCGCCAGTGAAGCTGCGAGAGAGCTTGGAGTCCAAGAGGTTCGGTTCTGGACTGCCTCGGCTTGTGGGTTCATGGGTTATTTGCAGTATAGAGAGCTCGTTAAGAGAGGAATCGTTCCATTCAACGGTACTTACTTTTTCTATATATTCATTTGCTTCTCTCGGGTAAATTCACTAGATCTTTATTTGTTTATTTAGTTATCTCCCCATTCATGAGTCATTTCCATTCATCTCTTTCTCTTGTTAAAGTTCTGGATTGGCTCCTCACTACATATTATATGGAACAGATGAAGACTTCCTGAACAACGGGACGCTCGATGATCCTGTCGACTGGATCCCTGGTATGAGAAACATCCGACTCCGGGACATTCCAAGCTTCATGCGGACCACAGACCCGAACGACATCATGTTCAACTTTGAAGGAGAAGAAGCCCAGCACTGCCTGAAATCATCCGCTATCTTGTTCAACACCTTCCATGAGCTCGAGCACAAAGTACTGGAGAAAATAGCAGACATTTCCCCTCGAATTTACTGTACCGGGCCCCTTTCATTGCTCATCCAGGATATTCCCTCGAGCTCAGTCAAGTCTTTCAGGTCCAGTCTGTGGAAGGAAGACTACAGCTGCCTCGAATGGCTTGATCAGAGAGAAGCCGAGTCGGTTGTGTATGTGAACTATGGAAGTATCACTGTCATGACTGAGGAACACCTGAAGGAGTTTGCTTGGGGCCTTGCAAATAGCAAGCACCCATTTTTCTGGGTGATCAGGCCTGATGTTGTGAAGGGCGATTCTGCAATCCTACCACCGGAGTTCCTGGAGGAAGTGAAAGACAGAGGGTTCTTGACGAGTTGGTGTCCGCAGGATCAAGTCCTGAATCACGGATCAGTCGGCGCTTTCCTAACGCACTGCGGGTGGAATTCTACCTTGGAAGGTATCTGCGGAGGTGTTCCTCTCATTTGCTGGCCATTCTTCGCCGAGCAACAGACAAACTGTCGGTACGCATGTACTGAATGGGGGATTGGCATGGAAGTGAACCAGGATGTGAGGCGTGAGGAAATAGAAGCTCTTGTTCGGGAAGTGATGGAAGGGGTCGGCGGTAAGAAGATGAGGGAGAATGCTAAGAAGTGGAAGGAGAGAGCTGCGGAAGCCACTGGTTGTGGAGGGTCATCGTACAATGACTTTGACGGATTCATTCAGGAGGTTATCCATTCGAAGGATTAGATTAAAGGGAACCATCACCATATTTCCATATCTTCCGAAAATATATCGAAAGAAGCATAACACCGTGGCTCCATATTTCCCTTTTCTTATTTCCAATCTGTTAGTTTGCCCAGATCCTTCCTCATGCTATTTTTAAATCATAGAGCATTAGATTCTGTCCTAAACCTAATCGGAGCAACCAATCCAGGCAAGAACTCGAACTTTTGCCCAGTCACTTTCACTTAATGCAAAGTCGTCAACTACTGCAACTGTAAAGCCAAATTTGATAGCAATATTTCTTCATGACTATAAAGTTAGAGATTAGTTCTTTCGCAGTCTATGCTTGATCTACCTCAATCTTTCCCATTAGAAATCATGCTTTTACTAACCTTATGTTTAACTTTTTAATTAGCAAGATGACATGTTGTAAAAATAGCATGCTTTCACTAACCTTCTGTTTAACTTTTTAATTAGCAACTTGGCATGTTGTAATAATAACATTGCAGAAGCCAATCGAAACTTTGTAATTAAATCGAGAGTGAGAGAAGTTCAAAGGAGAAATAAAATGAGAAACATTAAAGGGCACGAAAGATTTATATTGTTCGATTTGAATGTTGAAATTTATATCTGTGGGGAGAACAATCACCAACAATCTACTAATAAATCGGAGAACCACGTAATCATAATTGCTCACGCTTGGAGATTTTTCAATTCTATGATTAGAACCAATATCCACGGTATTTCTCAGGACTCCCCTTCGTTCTGCCAGAGAGAGTCCCTTCTGTTTGGCTGATGAAAGAAAGCATAAAAGGCCGAAGGGACTACAATGCCTTGCGCTCAAAATAATACTAAAGGGAGTCTCTCCTCTATACCCAAAAGTGACCTTATTTTCCTTTCATAGTGCTTAACGAAAGGTCAGAGCTCCACCAATCATTGATGAATGTGAGCCCCACCTCCATCATTGCAATTTATAAGAGTTCTTCTTTTGGCTGAACGGACTCTGCACAAAGTCAAATCAGTTATCGTATTGGTGACATCTTTGACTTGTTCCTTATACTGCTCATGCTTATAAATATGTTGCAGAGCCAATCAACTGTCGTGGATTAGATGGGATGGCATGCTGAGTGGACAAGTGAAGCTTCACGATAAAACGAAGAATATATATATTGGTCAGAAAACGGAGAATATATTTGGTAGGCCCGAAACTCTAAATCAGCGAACCCGCCGGTCCACTCTTTGGTGGCCGTGTCTCACTTGACAGGATCTTTCAAAGTTTCCTTATATCTTAGCTCTATTTGAAGCCTTACATTTTTATCTCCATTTCACTAACGTGAACTAATGGGCCTAACGTTTGAATCAACATTTTAATCCGATTTTTCTTCTTTATTTAATTATGTGAGCTAATGAGCCTTACATTTGAATTGACATCTTATTGGACCTTGTGTTTGACATTTGAACTTGATTTTCTGTCTCTCTTTCACTGACGTGAATTGATGAATACATTGGTTGTTTTATTGTTGATTTCTTTGCTCGCTTTTCCTTGTGTGATAGCGGTTTCTTCTTCTTCGCTCTTCACTTCTCATTTCCCAATACTCTTAGAGAGAGAGACCAAAAGAGATAACGGAGAGAGATTAACGGAGGGTGGAGAGAAAAAGATGGGTTTGAAATCTCCTGACAAGTGGGGCCCATCGGATACGTGGCACTCAAAGAGTAGTGGAGCAGTCGTTCGCTAACATGAAATGTCAGCCTGCCCAGTATATTTTCCGAGGGAATGGTAAGGTGGGTCTATCCCTTCACTTTGAGAAAATATTGGTTGCATGGTGGTGCTGGTTTTTCGTCTGGCCTGAAGTGGTCTTTCATGCCAAAAGTATCAGATGGCCGTCCTTCCTATCTTATGGTCAACGCTAATGAAAGTGAACCGGGAACATGTGAATATAGGGAAATTATGCGTCACGATCCTCACAAGCTTCTCGAAGGATGCTTAATTGCTGGTGTGGGAATGAGGGCAACTGCTGCCTATATTTATATAAGGGGTGAATACGTAAGAGAACATAAAACTCTTGGACAGGCCAGAAAAGAGACTTATGAAGCTGGACTTTTGGGACGGAGTGCATGTGGATCCGGCCACGATTTTGACGTCCACATCCGTTATGGTGCTGAAGCTTGTATTTGTGGTGAAGAGAATGCACTATTGGAAAGTCTTGAAGGGAAACAAGGAAAGCGAAGGTCCAAGCCACCTTTCCCAGCTAATGCCGGCTTATATGGCTGTCCTACCACTGTTACCAATGTTGAAACTGTGGCTCTTTCTCCTACGATCCCCAGACGTGGTCCAGATTGGTTGCCAGCTTTGGAAGGAAAAACGATTCGGTGACAAAATTGTTTTGTGTGTCGGATCATGTAAAAAAGCCTTGCACAGTCGAGGAGTAAATGAGTATACCATTGAAGGAGCTGACCGAAAGACCCAGTAGCGGCGTTAGGGGTGGATGGGACAGTTACTTGCAGTAATAACTGGTGGTTCATTTGTACCGCTTCTCCCAATAAACGCGATCATGTGCTGATGGGCTATGATGCTCCTAAGGCTGTCCAGTCTGGTCTAGGAACAGCAGCTGTTGTAGTTATGAATAAATCCACCCATGTTGTTTGATGCAATCGGGAGGCTTTATTATTTCTGTAAGCATGAGAGCTTTGGGCAGCGCACACCCTGCAGGGAAGGCACAGGATGGCTCTGGATGATTATGGAAAGGTTAAAAGTTGGGAATGCAAAGTTGGGGGAGATTGATATGCTGCAGGGGGTGACCAAACGGATTGAAGGGCATACAATATGTGCATTTTAGGTGATGCGGCAGCTTGGCCTGTCCAGGGTCTCATTCTGCATTTTAGGCCAGCACTCGAGAGAAGGATTAGGAAAGTGCCGGGAGAGAGTTGCTGGAGGCTGCTGCCCCATCTATGCTCAGGTTTCTACTCCAATCTCTTCTCAATTTATTTCTTGTGCTACCCCATAAATAAATGGAAAGCAATTATGGCTCACAAGTTTACGAACTCACGTGCTCTCTCTTTTTTCCGTTTCTTTCTTTCATTAACTAGACTCTGTTAGATTCAAGAGTGGCTTGTGAGATGATGATGGATGGGTCAGGTAACTGTAAATTTAAACCAGCAAGATTAGAAATGTGGGGTACTGAAGGAATAAATGTTGCTTTAGTATAGTTGCCAGTTCAAATACTCAGATAGGGGATACTCATTGCTTAAATTTCAATATTCATTGCCAGCATTTGGAAAATGGTGAGGCAGAGGGGCTTAAATATGACATATTGCTGAGCTCAAGGGGCAATTTGAATCTACTATTTGGACAATTATTCTTATGGTCTTACTTGTAGTTACATGGTTGTATATTTTTGCTGTGATCGTGAAGTTACTACTGATTTCTTATCGGCACTTGTTTTGGTCCTTTTTTCTCCATAGGCAAATCCCTTTGATGGTGGTTAATGTCGGAATAACAAGAACTACCCAAAATTTGGATTGATGTGCGGATCTGGCTTCTGGGTCTTTTGCATTTATATTTCTTGCTAAGCTGCACAGTGAATTTATTCACTAACTTATTCTCTCTCTCAATTATCTGGACCGGAGTTTTGTATCTTCATTTCATGTACTATGGGAACACTAACTGGCTCACATTTTCCAGAAAGTTGGTCAATAAATCTTTGTATGTTATCCTCTTCAGTTGATATTACTTAGACGTGGGAAAACATTTCACTTGAGATGGTATTATTGTGCGGCATGTCCACTCCAGTATCTTGATTTGGATAATGGAAAACCGCATCCATGCACCATGCGTTAGGTGAATTTCAAGTCTGAGTGCTGACTGACTCAACGCTGCTATGAAGGTCTCTGTTCTCTGACCTTGTCTGTTTGAGAGATGGCTGTGGCGATTAGCTGAGTTATCTGATTTCTTTCTTTTGGTCTGAATTGGATGCTATGGGTGCATGAGCGGCTAGTCCGTAGGTGTCCAATGAACTCATGTTCGCTGATGAAATAAGCATCACGAATTCTCTCCTGTCCCTTGTCTCGACAAAGCTAGGTCACAGAAACTACCTTTCTTGGCCACTAAATACATCTGTAACTGTAGTCCGAACTCCTTTGAAACTGCTAAACTGAAGGCAAACCCATAGGACATGGTACTTCATGCTTACAAATGTGTTCACAACGCCAATAGCATTCTCTTTTATGTATCATTGCCCTGAAACGATGTTTGCTCTAAATATCGGGATCTTAACTTCTAGTGAGGATTGTCACCCGAGAATACACTTCCTCTTTCTTTCTCAATGATTATCCGAGAAAGCTTGGATTTCTGCTCATCTTATCAAATCATTTTGCTTCTATATTGGGCTTTCTGAGATCCTCTTGGCTTAAGAAAGATAAAACTGATCAAATATCATCACCTTAACCATCATGAAAGATCGTTTGCGAATGTGTTTGCCAGGTTAATCTAGGTAACGTATTATAATCTCAGATGCTTAAATGAGTCGGCACTCAAAGAGATCAATTTTTGCATCAAAGTAAACATGTGAAGTTCGTCTCAGAAAAGCAGTAAGCAAAAGATAGATAGACGCGAGTTCTACTGTGCTAGTGGTTGTGATGCTTGAAAATCCCTATCCGAGCTTTCAATGATCGAAAAAATTATCAAACGAACAACATAAAACTGATCGAGTCTGGACTGGCCGAAGTAAGGGCTAAGGTAGAAGGGTCAAGCATGAAAATGCAATTGCTCGTCCAAATCTGTCCGTTTTGCCTTTTCGGATCGATTGAGCCTAATCCAACTTGAGCTGGTCGGGGACGCCTGATCCATCATTACTTTTGTTACCATATGCTTAATCGTTGATAGTACATGCCATGTGATTCAATAGTTGAGATGCTCCCATGAGCGCCAAACATTTGTTTTTAGTACTTATGTGTATTGTCTGTTATTTTCAAAATTTTCTCTTCATCAATATTTTGACTTTCATTTGGCATCTCCTCAATCTTTAGAATTTATCTATGAGACTTTCAGTCTTTGCAATTGTGTAAAATCTTTGCATGATCTTTTAAAGTTTAATAATCTGCATGATTTCAACGAAAAGGAAAGGAAGTAACTTCTATTTAGAAAAACTTGAAAGCGAATAAATACATGATCCATCACATAAGCATAATGCATCATTGCTTATGATTTTTTTTTTTTTTTCATTTCATGTGAGATTCGCATGATATAACAACTGAGGTAAACTCATCAATTGTCTCATCAATCAATCCTCCTAGAGATAGACAAGAATACTTATCAGAGATAAAAGCATGTAAAATGCAGGCTCAGCTACACTTATGGGAACTATAAAACCATAAACTCTACTAACCATTACTCCATTTGACCAAGAAGAGAACATACATAGACATCTCGAATATCTAAAATTTAAGGATTGTCATGAATTTGATACCCGACACTCCAATATATCGTGTTAAACACTATCTCATGTTTATTCCAAAAGTTTGTTTCGCGAAGAACTGTTGAGCTCAATACCTACAGTCACGTGTTCATTGGGCAAAGTAACTTCTTCAAGTACTTCGACAAAGGATTTCAAAAAGATCCAACCAGAGAACAATATTAGAGGACACACATGAACTCATGTACACACGAAAGAGACTTCATACACGAGCCGTCACATCAATAAAGTTCAAAGCACTATACAAAAGGTGTGTCCATGAATTCAATAAACTTTAAATAGTAAGCAGAATCGTTTTGAAAATGCATGTTCAAATATTCACTCGCCATTAGACAAAAACTAGAACTCTTCTCAAAATGAATTTCCACAATATAGAGCCGAGATTAACTGAAGAGTGTAATCTAATAAAAAGGTTGCTACTATGAAGTTATAGATATGCCTAATGAGAAGCAACGTTAGACATGGTGTAGAAATAGAAGATGATGCTCAATGCTTGTGTGAATAGCTTTTAGCAGCCTAAGGGTGCGTTTGATAACGTTTATATTCAAAAATTATTCTGCGAACATAAATAGAAAAAACTATTTCTTAGGAGAACAATTTTTGACCGTAAAGACGCATTTGGAAACTTGTTCGGAATAAAAAATGAATAGAAATACGTTTGGTAAATTTATATTCTTTTTTTGTTTCTTTTAATTTTTAATATTTTAATTTATTTTTCCTTTTTTCTTTATTTTTCTTTATTTCTTTTTTTCTTCTTTTGGTCGGCCGCCCCATGCGAGGCCGGCGACTAGCCGATGGGGGCTGGCAACCTCGCCTTGGCTAGGCGAGCTTGGCCTTGCCCAAATCCGGCAAGGCTGAGCTTGGCCTCGCCCAGATCGAGCTCGCCCAACCAAGGCGAGGCCGAGCCTTGCCAGGGGTTGGCGAGGTCGCCGGCCCTCGACGGCGTCGTCGGCCCTCGACAGCCGGTTGTCGGCCATGACCGAGGCCGTTGACCGGCCAAAGAAAAAAGAAGAAAAGAGAGGAGAGAGAAAATTTGTTCTTCAAAAGTGTTTCCGGAACAAAAAAAATAACTTTTTTTTTTGTTTCTTATTTCCATTCCAATTTTGTTCCAGAAACAAAAAAAAAACGGATTTTGACCAAAAACACAAACAAACGTGTTTCGTTTTTTTTTTTTTGTTCCCGGAAAAAAAAAACAGAAAATCTGTTCATGAACAACAAAAAAGAACACAAATATGCAGGGCCTAAGCTTCCTGTAATTCTGTCTCCCGGTGACTTGACAAAATCATATGGCATATTGTAGAGAATCAAACACCTCCAAAAGATTTGAGGAGAACCACAGTTCCACGTACAAGATAGATTCGACATGAGATTTAATTCCATTTGCATTTGGTTTCTTTTTTAAACCCTTTGAAATCAAGGATTTCATCTCTTGGGACTCAGATTTAAGTTGAGCTCACGTTACTTAGACGATTGATTTACCTTTTATCACTGTAAACTAGATTAAATCAGAGTTTAGGCTATGTGATATATAGGGCAAACACAGACAGAATTCGAAGTCGACATACTTTAAAGTCCATTTACATCAGTTCACCGCGGTCCACAGGAGAAGAAACCGAAATACTTGAGGAACGGTACCGCAGATAAAGCAGACCGAAACTCCCAGCCTCCAGGATAAAAGGGCTCGTCGATGAAGCCTGAAGCCAAGGCGGTCCCACAGGATTCGGGTCCAAAAAATTTGAAAAAGTTGCTCAATATATCAAAGCTTCCTTTTGGTGTTGGGCGCAAAATTGTAAACTGAGGGCAGAATAACGGCAGAGCGTCAGACAAAATTGAGATGTACACGGGTATCGAAATGCAATACCATCGATTGATCGATTGAGGATGGGGATTGCAATTCGATAGAGAAATTGCAAAGAACTCACAAGAAATAATAACTTAAAAAGGTGAATTCCTTCCCTTTTTCTGAAACTTGATCGGAGCAATTATTCGGTTGAGTTTGAAAGCAATATTGGCATGACTAATATATCTGAATTAAGAGAGAGTAGTTGGTGAGGAGGAGTGTTGGATCGATCACCATCTCTCTCTCTAGATTATTCTTCATCCTGACAAGTTCGACCCTCTCTCTCTCCCTAGAATTTTCTAGTGAAGGCTACAAGACTGTAGGCTGTTTCTGGCAGGTAGAGCCTGTGGCTGTAAATTGTCCATCATGAAAGATAGAAGCAAAAATCTCCCTTGTCTCAGAGATAATTTGCTAAGAGAGTTGGTAGATGAATGCTATAAATAGCCTAGCTTCATCCACTTGAGTTCACGCCTCAAATAGAAGAATAGGGGTCTTGTGTAGTGAGTGGGTCTTCAAATGTGCTGTGTAGAGTGTGCTGAGCATGCGTGGGAAGTAAGTGATAGCGGCGTATGTAGCGTGTTTAGTGAGTGGCGTGAGGTGAGAGTCCATCGTGTGTTTAGCAAAACTGGTGTAATTAAGTGGTTTTATAATATTAAGAGAGTGTTTATTATAAGGGTTAATGCCTTGAAAAATCTCAAAATGGTACACTCGTGACAAATTTACCTCAAATTATTTTTTTAACCACCAAAACCCCAAACTGGTATATCTTTGACAAATTTACCCCAAGACGTTTGTGACAAATTTACCTTCTGTTATTTTTTGTTAAATTTTACTATTAAATTATTAAGTTAAATGACACATAATAGTTCACTGGTACACTGATTTTGGATTTTACGCTCCGTTTGTCACAGTTTACAATATTTGTGATTTTTTTGCGGTATTAATCCAATTTAGCGGATGATATATTTGTCATAAATTTATCAGTTTGGGGTTTTTTGCGGCCGAATAAATTAGTTTGGGGTAAATTTGTCATAAATGTACCGGTTTATGGTTTTTTTATGGTCAA
Source organism: Eucalyptus paniculata subsp. matutina (assembly GCA_017140255.1). NCBI lineage: Eukaryota > Viridiplantae > Streptophyta > Magnoliopsida > Myrtales > Myrtaceae > Eucalyptus > Eucalyptus paniculata. The sequence continues at coordinate 49,585,430 of CM029442.1, forward strand.
TCGGGGTAAATTTGTCACTGATTTACCGGTTTGGGGTTTTTTATGGTCAAAAAATAATTTAGGGTAAATTTGTCATATGTGTACCAGTTTAGGATTTTTCAGGGTATTAACCCTTATTATAATCACATTTTCACAACTTTACAAGTGATATCAGAGTTACACAATGCAGCTCAACAGGGTCTCAATACTGTTCTGCGTATTTTTTGACAATTATTTATGTGGCAAAGGCAATAGGGTATTCAGTCGTTAGTGGATGCTATAATTTCCCTTTTGGACTTGTCGGTGGGTACAGTACTAGAGTTTCTCACATCTCGGCTCCATGTTTGTATTGCTTTTATTGATAGCTACCGGGAATTTGTCGTTGTTTGCAAAAATGATGGACATTGTTTCTATGCTTATGGCTTCCTTTCTTGGCCCACCTCACGGACGTGGCTCAACGATCGCAAATGGTATTTTTGTTTATCTTATCTTTGATTTATGTTTAATCTATACCAATATTTATAGTTTGATTGTCCAATGTTGCATTGTGGATGTATATATAATTTAAAGAGTATGTTTGTCCTTTTAAGGAATACAAAAAATGAAATAATAATAATAATAATAATCGGTTGGTCCGGAGTTAACCTTTAACTAGATTGGGTGTGTCTGATCCTCAATTCCAAACTCAATAGGATCGATCCTCGATCCAAAAAAATTAAGGATCAATATAGTGTGGACTGGTCCTTGGATTAAATACTAAATTGACTCAATTTGGATCAGCTCACTCTTAATGGGCAAGCATTTGAAAGATACCTATCAAAGCTGAGTTTCTTATTTTTAACTTTAGGCCGAGTATCAAGAAATCAAGCCAGATGCCACTTCCACCAGAAGAGTTGAGGTGTCCCATATCCTTGCAGCTTATGTATGATCCAGTTACTATTTCTTCTGGATAGGCATACGAAAGGATCTATACTGAGAAATGGTTTAGTGATGGGCACAACACCTGTTCTAAAACTCAACAGAAGCTGTCTCATCTTTGTTTGACTCCTAATTACTGCGTGAAAGGACTTGTTGCTAGCTGGTGCGAGCAAAATGGTGTTCCTGTCCTAGAGGGGCCTCAAGACTTTCTTGATTTGAATCATTGGAGGCTGGCAATGTCTGAGTCTGAGCCCACAAATTCAAAATCAATGAACAGTGTCGCTCCCTGCAAGTCAAAGGGGGTCAAAGTGGTTCCTTTGGCGGAGGGTGGCACCACTGAGGAGGAAGAGGATGAGAAAGGAAATTTTTCTGCATCGGAACAAGTGCCCGAGGTCAATATTTCTCAATAACACGACCATTTTCTTGAAGTGCTAAATGGAGGAGAGGAATTGCGTAGAAAGTGCAAAGTGGTAGAACAAATCAGGCTTTTGCTAGAGGATGCCAAGGAGGCTTGAATTTTCATGGGGGCCCATAGCTTTGTTGAAGCCCTTACTACAGTTTCTGGAGTTGGCTGTCCGTGAGAGGACTGTAAGGGTCCAAGAGACACTGGAGCAATGGCTCCGTTCAACCTTGCTGTCAACAATGACAATTTTGACTTTTAGTCTATTGCTGTTTTGAGGGGTCTCAATAGTCTTTTGGGCGTTTCGACAATTATTTATGTGGCAAAAGCAATAGGGTATTCTGTCAGAAGCTATCCACGGAGGCATTCCTCTCATTTGCTGGCCGTTCTTCGCCGAGCAACAGACATACTGTAGGTATGCGTGTACAGAATGGGGGATTGGCACGGAAGTGAACCAGGATGTGAGGCGCGATGAAATAGAAGCTCTAGTCCGGGAAGTGATGGAAGTGGTCGGCGAGAAGAAGATGAGGGAGAATGCTAAGAAGTGAAAAAAGAGAGCTGCGGAAGCCGCCCATCGTGGAAGGCCATCATACATAACTTCAACAGATTCATTAAGAATGATGTCCATTTGAAGGATTAGATTAAAGGGAACCATCGCCATATTTCCATATCTTCCGAAAATATACACAAAGAAGAAGCAGTAAGAGCACCGTGGTTCCACATTTCCAATCTATTAATTTGTTTGGTCACTTCACTTACTGAACTCGATAGCAATATATCTTTATGACTATAAAGTTAAGAAATTATATCGTCTGTGGTCTATGCTTAATCTCCGCTCAATCTTTCCCATTAGAGAGCATGACATGTCATGAAACTATGATTGCGGAAGCCAATCAAAACTTTGCAATTAAACTGAGAGATAGAGAAATTCGACGGAGAAATACATGAGAAACAATAAAGGATGAGAGATTTGCTTGGTTCTGTTTTGAGTGTTAGAACCTACGACTTCTAGGTTGAGCCAACTGTCAATAATCTATTATTGAATTGGAGAATCACATAATTATAATTGCTTATATGCTCGAGTGTTCTCCAATTCTATAATTATATTCAATTTCCATGGTATTTACAGCACGAACTTGGTGCTCAGCACTCCCTTTTGTTCGAACAGCGGGAGACTCCCTTCTGTTTGGCTGATGAAAGAAAGCATAAAAGACCAGAGGGACTACTACACCTTGCGCTCAAAATAATACTAAAAGGGCGTCTCTCCTCTGTACCCCCACTTCCTTCATTGCAATTATGAGAGTTCTGTTTTTTTTTTTTTTTGTGCTGAATGGACTCTGCACACCTTACCCTGTCCTATTGTTGCCTTCTTTGTCTTGTTCCTTACATTGCTTATGCTTATAAATCTGCAGCAGAGCCAATCGACTGTCTTGGACAGATTGGGTGACATGCTGAGACGACAAGTGAAGCTTCACAGTAAAAAGGAAAAATATTTGATGGGTCCGGCACTCTACATCCTTGTGCAGTTGCTCCACACTTTGGTTGTCTTGACCCAATTTTCTATCTTCATTTCATTGATGCGACCTGATGATTTTGAAATCTTAACAAGATTTTTTGTCTTCATTTCACTAATGTGAACTGATGAACTTGGACATTCAATTGACATTTTAACACTTAATTTTCTATCCTTATTTCACTTATATGAGCTAATGAGTCTCGTGTTTGAATCAATATTTTAACTGATCTCGCATTGATACCTTAACTCAATTTTATATTTCCATTTCATTGATAGAAACGATATGTTGTTTCATCTTCATTGATTTTTTCGCTTCCTTTTCCTTTGTGTGGTAGCGGCTTCTTCTTCTTCACTCTTCACTTTTTATTTCCCAATACTCTAGTGACGGAGATGAGACTAAAAACTCGATTTTCATTTTCATTTTTTATTTCCCAATACTTTTTCTTAGTGACGGAGATGAGACTAAAAGAGCTAACAAGAAAAGGGAGAGAGTGTAACGACCCGGGCACGCCATCACATTCTGCCCCCCTTGGGAGCACAAGGGCACCCAAGTGCGGGTCGTCACATTCTCCCAACATTCTCCACCCCCCCCCTTGGGAGCAAAGGGGCACCTAAGCACAGGCCGTCACATTCTCCCCCCCTTGGGAGCACAAGGTCCTCACTGTGAGGCCACATAAGACTAAAAGAGCTAACAAGAAAAGGGAGGGGGTGTAACGACTCGAGCATGCCGTCACATTCTCCCCCCTTGGGAGCATAGGGGCGCCCAAGTGTGCTCCCAAGCGCGGGCTATCACATTCTCCCCCCATTAGGAGCACAAGGTCCTCGCTGTGAGGCCACATGAGACTAAAAGAGCTAACAAGAAAAGGGAGGGAGTGTAACAACTCGGGCACACCGTCACCTCCCCCCCTTGGGAGCATGGGGTCCTCGCTATGAGGCCACACATGGTTAGGAGTCGGCTCTGATACTATTTGTAATGACCCGGGCCCCACTGTGTAATATTGTCTACTTTGGATACTGAGTTCTCACGGTTTTAAAACGCATCACACATAGTAGAGGGACCTAAGCCTTATAAACTAGCCTCAGAACTCTCCCCTAAGCGATGTGGGATAGGAGACGCGCCCCTGCGCTTGGGCCATCAGAGAGAGAGAGAGAGAGAGTAACCAAGGGGGAGAGAGAAGGAGGGTTTGAAATCTCCTAATAAGTGGGGCCCATTGAACATGTGAGGTCCAAAGAGTGGTGTAGCCATTCGTTCAAATGAACTGTTGGCCTAAAAATTGTATCTTCCAAGAGAACATTTGGTAGAAGTATCCCTCCACTTAATACTGTTGATCAGTCTATTTATTGTTTAACACTTGTACAATAAGGCCTGCTCATCAATTTTTATTTGACAAGTGGGCTGCAACTTAACCTGATGAAGCCTATCTTCCTCTCTTCACTGCTCGTCGTTCCCGATAAATCCATCGTTTGGTCCACAGTCTCTCTCCACTGTCCATCCCCACAACAAACCCAACTTCCTCTGGCACGGTAAAACACAGGAACTTGTCCTTAGATAAGATAATCACATCTAGGAAAAAGGAAGAAAAGAAAAAGAAAATGAAAATGAGGGGAAATGGTGTTGGAAGATAGTGAGGCTCGAATTCGCCTTAAATCAGACAATTAAAAGGAATCCTGCCACGGCTGTGACCGGTTCTGGCCACCTTGCCAAGATACATCCAGTCTTCAGTGCCTGCGTACGTGCGAATCATCACAGCCTCTTCTTTTTTTTTTTTTTTTTAACACATTCTTTTTCAGAGTCTTGGTGGAGAAGAAGGATATTGGTGATGAATTTTTGGGTAAGTTGTCAATGAAGATGATGAATACAACGAGGAAATGAAAGCGAAGCAGGAGCATTTCCAGTGATAATTTGGTGATGGTGAAGCTCCGCCATCAACCGGAGAGGGGGCGACCACTGCCGACGGCTTCACCCAGGACCTTCTCCGGGGCAAAGCCTCCAGTGACCATGCGGGCCACTCATGAGCAGTGAAGAGACTTGTAAAAAGTAGGTGGATTTGTTGAGGACGATGAACGATGGAGAGAAGGGCTTTGTGCGTGCAAAAGCTGCCGTGGTTCCCACCTGCCAATTAAAAATTGATGAATTAGCCTTACTGTGCACGTGTCAAACGATTGTCAAACAAAGATTGAATCCTCGATTGAATTTATTTCCTCTTTTTTTGGTTATTTAATATATCGTCAGTCATGTAGGGTGTTACATTTCATATGTGATTTGATAGGAACAAGCATTATATAAAATATATCAAAAAGATTACATACGTTTAGTTTATATTGAATTGCGTTTAGTTTCCTAATTCAGAAATTACATATCTTTGCATTACGAATGATGTAGTAATTAGGAAATTACCTAATTTTGATTAGGATTTAATATGAATTATTTCCTAATTCGATTTAGGTAATCATCTAGATTTAGGCAATTTCCTATTTAATTTCCAAAGAAAATCCAAAAAAGTATTGCATGTATATCTCATCTAGAATTAATTAATTTCGTAAAATCCATGTCACATATTACATGACACTTAGTAGTCATATGCTTTAGGGTCATGCCATAATTGCATCTCATGCATTGCATATAATTTTAATATCTATAAAAAGAAAACACAAAAATAACAATCTCACATAATTGAATATTGGGTTAAGTCATGATTAATTCTATTTCATGTCATGAGAATTGCATATAGGTCATATTCAGTAAAATTTAATTAACATAGCATACATGTCACTTAGATTTCATTTTAGTTCATTAATGCATGCTAATTTAGGCTTATATAAATCAAATTACATGTCAAGGTAGTTAGTTTATAGTTCTTTTGCTTGTCATTAGGATTAGTTTGCGTATAAATTGCATTTAAATTCTATTCACATGTCTCTAGTTTAAATTAGAATTTATATAGATATAACTTAGATTAAAATTTCATCCGATGCATTGCATATAGATTCTTTTTTATAAATACAAGAAAAACCCATGAAGAAAAATGTCGTTGCATCTAGAAATCTTATTTAGGCCAGACAAATGTTTTTTTTTTTATTAACAATCTTACGGATCACTTTGGGCATTATCATAATGAAATTATGATTTAGTAAATGCATTGCGGTCTTTTCCCATCCTTAGAAATTTATTCACCAGATTGATTTATTAAGTGTTAAATTTTGATGGCGCAAGATCACTTCTCACATGGTAATGAATTAAGATTAAAATTAGCCAAGAGTGCTCACAAAATATTTTGAAATAAAAAGAAAATGTGTCAAAAAGACGTTAGATTTATCTAGCGTTAACCAAATATCTGTATCCATTGAATTTCTAGTTCTTGGAAGTAAAATGTATTCTTATACTGTACTTGAATTTCTAATTGACCTTAACTAATTAGTAGTGCCTCTAAAAGGTAAAATAAATTGTATGTTTAAATTGTGTGTGAAGATGTGATTGATAAAACTTGAGAAAGTAAACTTATGCTAATGGTCTACCTTTGGGAGGGTCACAACATTCTTCTGTAATATCTACTGGCACGTGGAATAAAGACACGTGAGCATTTTCCTTTCTTTATTTATTTGCAAACTTAATATTTTCTACATCTCCATTTGAACAAACTGTTGAACATGGAGTAGATAATAATTCAAGATGAAGGTCCACGTTGAAGGTCCCGTTTCATTTTTTAATTAATAATTTCAAGCAAGGAAATTGACATTAATAATCTCTAAGTTTTGGCCTCATGTGTAATATCATCCTTAAACTTTTAATTTATCAAATATCATTCTTGAACTAATTCTAAATGTTCAATGTAGTTTTTAAACATTCAATCTACTCCATCAACTTTTATAATAAAGTCAAATAAGTTATTCGACACTATTCACAATTATTCATAATGGGAATTTCACTGAAAAATTAGAATATCTTTTTATTTCAATCATTTTCATGAATCAACAAAGTGAATTGGCGGTTAAAATTAAGTAGAAACTAATTAAGAGTCGTATTGGATTACTATATCTACTTTTCTAGTCTAAGTGTTTTCTTCAAATTATCTAGGACCAATGTTAATTTATCTATAACCACCCGTACCTTTATAGATCTTTTTCCTAAATTTTTACATAAATATAATTTTCACTCTTGTGTGTTTCATGTTGCCTAAAGAATAAGGAACAAGATTTTGATTTTGATTAGTATATGTATGGATATCTATAAATGAATTAATATCATTTCTAAATATCCTCATGATATATATATATATTTGGTTGAAAGATATCCTCATGAGATACATGGACATAAAATAGAAAAAATATCAATCTAAGACAGCTCTAAGGGTGTTTATACTTTACTATTATAAAGAGCAAAAGTCAAATTTACTTGCTTTGAATTGTCGTCATATCTATAAAGACCGAAATGGTTAATTCTTGAATACAACTGAAATGAAAAGATATCTGTAAAATCTAGGTAATGTTTTAATTATGAAAACTTGTTAATAGAACCAAAGAACCGAGTTGATTTTATATTGAAAAGTTAATGGACTAAATTGAACAAATTTAAAGTTTAAGAGCTTTATCAAAGTGTGGTTCTTCATGTGTATAGCTGTTGTGTTTCATGTCATCTCATCCCCTTGTTTCGGTTTGAGAAATGCAAGATATGAATCAAGTTGATTTGTGAATTTTGTATTGGACTCTTGGAATTTTTGTGTTGTTAGATTTATTAGATGTTGAATAGTTAAAAAAAATGCCAAAAAATTGCGCCTTGAATGACCAACTTCTCTTCTCTAGTAATTCTCTTATCTTTTGCCAACTTTTATTTACTTTTCTTATAGACGCTTTAAATTTATCAACTATTATATGATATTGTAAATCTCTATTTCAATGACTTAGAAGCTTTTTTCCATTTAAGTAACACAATAGAAAAGTTGGTAAATTAAATAAACGAAAAAAACTTTGCTGACTTACTCAAATGACAGTAATCTCAAACTAGTTTATAGCTTAATCAAAGAAATGTAGATAAATCACTTAACTTGAAGTTAGCAATTTCATATCGGTGTCAATAAATTTAAGACGTAGTTAATAAACTAAATAAAAGTTGTAAAAGATATAAAAAAAAAATTGCTGATCAAAAGAAAATGAAGTTAATAATTTTTTAAAGGAGTTGGTGGATCAAGGTGCTGTTGAGAAATCTAAATAATAGTTTGTAAACGGTAAAACAAAATATCTGCGAGTAACTCAACAAGACTTGACCAAGTATTAGCTAGTAATGTACCATAAGAAAATTTGGCAAGTCACGCTAAATTAGATTGTAATCGCTAAAAAGAGTTAGTAAATAAGAAATTGTTAATCAAGGTGAATAAAAGTTGGTAACTTTATAAAAAATTGCTAAGTTAAACAGAAACCAAATTCGGTAAATAAGTTAAATTGATGGCCCAAACTACTGATTAATTTAATGTGAAAAAGATTTGGTAAGTTGCTCTAATTTAGATTAGTAAATTTTTTTATAAGAGTGTGTATTCAAAACACGAGTAAATTATACAGACAGAAGTCTGTAAATTGGCTACAAACGTCCATGATTTACAAACTATGCAACAACAATAGTAGCGCCCGATCATAGTCGTCATGCTCAATTTGCATTAGACTGCTTCAGATAGTTTACATCTTTCCTCATCGTCTCTCTCCGTCGACGTCTTCCTAGATAAGCGAAAAGACGCGACCCTTTGTCCTTTTGAATTGTCTCTGCTCTGTAGTACCCCGAGGACGGATTTCGAATCACATTGTCCAGCATCGTTCGACGAGAGCGATGCGTTTCAAGAGCAGCCAGAAAACGAAGCGTAGTTGATTGAAAATCGCAGGAATGCTGAATAGTTAATGTGTGGACCTGGTAGCATTATGGACCTGGTCACAGCCGACGCAACTAGGAGAATTGTCAGGCCGTATTTGTCCGCTTGCACAGGTAATTGGACGGAGACGTTTTGGACATATGCAATCTTAGCGACTTTGAGATCGACTGTGAATGAGAATTTCGACCTTCCTCATTTTCAAGAGATCGACTGAAAATATCTTCTTACTCGACAAAGTAATTACATCAAAAGGGGCGTGCGTAGACTAGGAAACACCATCAAAGTACAAGCAATTTCAATGATTGAGTCTATTGTAAATAATATACGAAAACAATAAAATTTCACAATACATCAATACAAAATTATTAAAAATATAAATAAATAATTAATGACACAAGTGATTTACATGATTCGATTTGACTATTGATATCTACATCCACAAAAGAAATATCGTGCAAATAATCCATTATAATCGAAAAAATTAGATTATTTCGAATATCTAAAATTAATCATAAATCAAAAATGTTTATAAATAAATAATATAAATTCACAGCACAAAACTTTATGGTGCTCAAGCCCTTCACGTACGTCCAAGAAGAAACTCATCACATTCATCCTTTGTGCACACGGCGGCTTCTTGGCATGTGGCTTCTGGGCTTCACAGGGCTCTTTATTTTTTTTCTTCTCTCTTTTTTTCTACACACATGCAGCGCTCTGAAGTCTTGCACCTCCTTACTTGAAGAAAAAACACACTTTTTTGCTTTTTATATGTGTGCCCAAAATCAAAAGTTTGATCAAGGCCTACCGACTTTAACTTTAACATGAACTAGCTTTTGATTTAACAAATTGTTACCCGAATTCAAATTTAAAACATTAATTTAATAGAGTCTATGCTGGAGTTTCCAGCACACCTATAAAATATTAATAATGTATGCCAAAATTTTTATCATTTTCGATCTAGCCATTGTCTCGTCAGCTAGGAAACTGATGTTGGTCTTGTATAAAAAATTGAATGACCTTTCCAAGGCACGTTGGACGTGTTCGAGGCAATCAAGTCACCTGAACACCTTGCCGTCTTCTTCCGGTAATCTAGAATTGGCTGAATTACAGGACACCAGAATATCCTAGGCACTTTATAATTGGTGTAAAATAATGAAATACACCAATCACAGGAAGTTGTGTTATATAAACATATGTGCTTGTTGCTGAAATTTCACACATGGGCGTCTCCCTCGTCTAACGCTACTTGCATAACGTCTCGTTCCCGCATCTAGTATAGATCTGAAAGACCGACCGAAATTGAATAAGATTTGGCAGACTTCAGATCAATTTCAAGTTCCATCACTGAGTATACACTTCTTGATCTTGCCATAGAGAGAGAGAGAGGCGATGGGTTCGTCACCCCTAGAATCAAGAATTGCACACGCTGTCTGCGTCCCGTTCGCGGCCCAAGGCCACGTCAACCCCATGATGCAGCTCGCCAAGCTCCTGCATGCCCACGGTATCTTCATCACGTTCGTCAACACCGAGTTCAACCACCGCCGCCTCCTCAGGTCTAAGGGATCCGACTCGCTCCGAGACCTCGAAAACTTCTGCTTTGAGACGATCCCAGATGGCCTCCCGCCGTCAGACCGCGATGCGACACAGGACATCCCGGCCCTCTGCGACTCGACCCAGAAGAACTGCTTGGGCCCTTTCAAGAAATTGCTTGCCAGGATCAAGAGTGACGAGGTTGTTCCCCCCGTGACTTGTGTGATATCAGATGGGATAACGGGCTTCGCCAGGGAAGCGGCGAGAGAGCTTGGAGTCCCAGACGTTCAGTTCTGGACTGCCTCGGCTTGTGGGTTCATGGGTTATTTGCAGTACAGAGCGCTTGTTAAGAGAGGGATCGTTCCATTCAAAGGTACTTAATTTTTCTATATATTCATTTGCTTCTCTCAGATAAATTCACTAGATCTTCATTTTTTTTATTTAGTTATCTCCCCATTCATGAGTTATTTCCATTCATCTCTTTCTCTTGCTAAAGTTCTGGCTTGGATCCTCACTACATACTATATGGAACAGATGAAGACTTCCTGAACAACGGGACGCTCGATGATCCAGTTGACTGGATCCCCGGCATGAGAAACATCCGACTCCGGGACTTCCCAAGCTTCATGCGGATCACAGACCTAAACGACATCATGTTCAACTTCTTAGGCGAAGAAGCGCAGAACTGCCTGAAATCATCTGCTATCTTGTTCAACACCTTCCATGAGCTCGAACGCGAAGTACTGGAGGAAATAGCAGGCATTTCCCCTCGTATTTACTGTGCTGGGCCCCTTTCATTGCTCCTCCAGGATATTCCCTCGAGCTCAGTCAAGTCTTTCAGGTCCAGTCTGTGGAAGGAAGACTACAGCTGCCTCGAATGGCTCGATCAGAGAGAAGCCGAGTCGGTTGTGTATGTGAACTATGGAAGTATCACTGTCATGACTGAGGAACACCTGAAGGAGTTTGCTTGGGGGCTTGCAAATAGCAAGCAACCATTTTTCTGGGTGATGAGGCCTGATGTTGTGAAGGGTGATTCTGCAATCCTACCCCCGGAGTTCCTGGAGGAAGTGAAAGACAGAGGGTTCTTGACGAGTTGGTGTCCACAGGATCAAGTCCTGAGTCACCAATCAGTTGGCGCTTTCCTAACACACTGCGGGTGGAATTCTACCTTGGAAGGTATCTGCGGAGGCGTTCCTCTCATTTGTTGGCCGTTCTTTGCCGAGCAACAAACAAACTGTCGGTACGCGTGTACCGAATGGGGGATTGGCATGGAAGTGAACCAGGATGTGAGGCGTGAGGAAATAGAAGCTCTTGTTCGGGAAGTGATGGAAGGGGTCGGCGGGAAGAAGATGAGGGAGAATGCTAAGAAGTGGAAGGAGAGAGCCGTGAAATCTGCCGGTCGCAGAGGGCCATCGTGCAACGACTTCAATAGATTTATTAAGGAGGTTGTTCATTTGAAGGATTAGATCAAAGGGAACTATCACCAGATTCCGACGTGCTCCGAAAATCTATCAAAAGAAGAATTAAAAACACCATGGTTCAATATTTCCCTCTAGTTGTTTCCAGCATGTCAGTTTGAATTGGTTCCTTGGACAAGTTATTTTAAATCATGCAGGGTAAAATAATATAAATAAAGATATTTTACTTTTTTTGGCATTCTATGATTGTATTTGCTGTCTTAATCTTGCATGCGTCACAGTGGTTACTGAACAATCCCAGTGCTATGCACAAATGCGACACATTCCACGAGTATTATATGATTGAAACCTTGACAATTCAAGATCTTCAGTCCGCCTTTCGACCGTTCATCTAGTTTCCTCGCCCATGTGGAGCGAGTGGATCAACGGGGAAAGTTTTCAAGATCTTGTACATCTCTTTGGTTTTCAAGATCATCGATCCATTTCACCTGCACTTCCCGCTCAACCACTTGTCCAAGTGCAGAAAACCAACGAGACTCCGCCATACCACTCGCTCAATAAAGTCCTCAAGATCCCCATCATTATCCTCCAAAAGAACTGCCAATTATTGAGGTAAGCTTCAATCCATTGACAACATCAATGCCTCAACCAAAACGAGACACGACGCCACGAGGACATCCACTTCTATGGTTATAGAAGCAGATATCGATGAACTTGCACGGACTTGAAAAGAACCGACTTTGAGCACGTTCAACCAAAGCTTACAATTCAGACACTATCTCGGAGAAGCACTGTAGTCACATTGATGAAGTCCTGGAGGAAGGAAAAGGGCATCGGCTTGGGCGGACGGTGGCATTGTCTAAACTTATTAGTTAAATCAAGTGCATCGGACTGTCGGAATATTTGTGTTGTTCGATTAATTAGATGTTAAATAGCAAAAAAAGCGTAACGAGTCACGCTTTAAATTACCAACTTCTCTTCACTAATAATTTGTCTTATCATTTACCAACTTCTATTTAATTTATAAATTGACACTTTAGATTTACCAACCATTACATGAAATACTTTTATTTCAGGGACCCACAAACTTTTTGCCAACTAAGCAACCCAATACAAAAGTTAATAAATTAATAAGAGCAAATATTTTTTTGTAACTAGCTTAAACGAGAGTCGGTAACCCCTAAGTAGTTAATAATATAATAAAAAATTGATAAATCGCTTTATAAAATATAAGAACCGGTCCTTTTTTGGCTAATTTTTTTTTGTGAAAAACAAGGGACGAGCAAGTCGATAAAATAGATAGAAGGAAAGAAATAAATTAGATACCGAATTTATATGGTTTGGTTCGAATATCAAAACCTTTTCTAGCTGCTAATAACACTCAATAACTCCTTCAATGTTTAGCCCCTCACATTTTCTCATTGGAAGTCCTCTCAAGGAATTATACAAATTCTTAATCACGAGAATTTAACTGGTTAAATCATTATAGGGTGGAATTACATAAAGCTAACCCTCATGAGAAGAACTCTTTGCATAGTTCTCCTCAGTGAAGTCTCCAGAGTTCACTCCGTTGGATGTATGCCCTAAAGTTACCATGTAATAGTTACATGATGTAACTATAACTTACATGTTAAGGATTTGAGTTTTACTATCAATCTTATTGTTTAATTAATGGCAAAAATGTATTCATTCATATATCCAATTATATATATATAAATGATTTCATAATATCGATTACGATGGTCCTATTCTTGAGACGTTAAGAATATGTGTGATGGATTCACAGTTAAACTGAATCTTCAAATCTTTCCCGATCAGTAGATCATCGAGTGGATATTAATGATTCTATTAAGACTGGTGTGCACTTAGCTTTATCATGAAGTATTGGATACTTAAAGGAATGATGAGTCACAAGTCATTGGGTATTGTGCTACCAAAGTTAGTACACATTTGCTTGTATCATATAAGTTCATTGAACGTGACACGTGTAGAACGATTAGTGACATGGAAACCTTTAATGTGGTCAATGTCTAATCATTCATGCTCTAATCTTGTGTAAATAATTCTTATACCTGAGGCACGATATTAACTTGTGTGTTGAATGGTTATGGTTCACAGATGGGTATATTGTTGGTTCATTGATCCATCTCTAGACCTTAGGGTCATAATTTGTTCATATATGAAGTTACTCATATGTGTAATATGGAATATGTCTCTTTGTTGCATGTAGGGTACAATAATAGTGTTATATGCGATCTAATTATGACACTATATTGAAATCTTTGGCTAGAATTGTAACTGAGAATGAATTATTTATGTCTCATGTAAAATGCATGTTAATTAGGTTTGTACATATGATTGAATTGATAACTTGACAAATATTCCATTATCTATGTTTGATCGAGACATAGTAAGATAGAGGGACTAGATTACACTATGGCCAAAATTGATAAGTTCACTATGTTTTTGAAGCATCTACACTATCTAGATAGTGATTAATATTGTTACATGTCAATCATGACTTGTTGAACCTGAAGGTTGATGGGGACAATCAATTCTCTTGAATTATTAATGTGTTAGTGCAAATTTTATTACTAACTCAATGATGAATCTGGAGACATCATAACCAAATCAAAATAACGTTGAACGAGAGATAATATTGTAAATATGTTTGCAATCATAGTAATCAAATAGTCGGTTGAAATTAAATTAAATGAGATTTAATTCAATTTTTATTTTGGTCATGAGCGCATGAGTATAAGATGCCCACGCACGCCCAAAAGTGGAAATATATTAATGTACCTAAGTGAAGGTCGTGCCTTTAATGTGTTAAAAAAAAAAGAATAAGAAAAATGCACGCACGTGGTCAGCAGTCAGCAACTGTTGCTGACCATGCTGACCAAGTGCAGCAAACGGTCAGCAACGGTTGCTAATCGTGTGCACGTGCACACACGATGATCAGCAACCGTTGCTGATCCTGGGCGATGTGCCCAACGGGCACGATCCGGAACTACCGATCGTGCACTACGCGATCAGCAACTGTTGCTGATTGCCCACATAAAAGGGCGATCAGCAACAGTTGCTGATGATGATGAAGATAGAAGAGAAAATTTTTCTCGTTGGTGCCGTGACTGAGACTTTAAGAGTGCGGAGAACTGTTTCTACGAGATTATTAGCACGATCATATGGTATATCTAAACTAAATTTTCGACATTTGTTAGGCTTGAATTGAAGAACATTTGAATTAATTCATTTAAAGCGAGCTTTTAGAGCTTTTAGAAGCTCGAATTGAAGAACATTTGTGGGGCTCGAATTGAAATTTTATTAAAATGCATGAACAACATCTTTAGAGATACCTGTATAGTAGAATTTTACATCTATTTCCGCTGCACTTATGTTAATTTTACCTATACATGTTCCGTAAAACACCAACACACTCTCCTCGACTACTTTAACATTGAGAGAACTCCTCATAACTAAGAAAATGGCGTGTTTGATTTAGTATTTTGAAAGTCTCTTAGGGAAAATTTAGAGTGTTTGGTGTCGCGACCAATTTTCCGGATTTGAACCACCTATGGTTTGGCTAATGGATTGTGAAGCCTAGATTTAACTCGGGCTCTCCCAAGCACATACCAATTCGCGACTTAGGTTTAAGTTCTTAACATGCAATTGATTTTCAATTAGGAGTCGCCACTAATCTATTTTTGGCGGGTCGATTAGAAACCCAAGTAAAGTAATGGGAGATTTACTTTACTCCTACGAACTAGAGATTTATGAATTCGGGGATTTGGTTACGCTAGATTTTTCTAACGCCCTTTCGGTACCTTATCTTTCATTTTGAAAAATGTTTGGCAAGCAATTTGAATTAATTTTAGGCTATTTCCCTAACATGTGAAGCGATCATGTGGGTGCGCAAACCACTAATTTAACACCCAAGTAAAGTAATAAATAAATTACAGGACTTACCTCGTAGTAACAAAAATATCTGCGTTGTTAGTTTAGAATTCACATCAGTAGTCCTAAATATGATTTCTAATTAACATGCAATTTCCTCTTTTTTTTTTCACTTATTTAATGAAAATCATGCAATATGCAATGCATGCCACTAATTTAACATGAAATGATATGACATGGCAACATGACTTAGCTATATGACCTAAGCAATATGACATAACTAAGCATGTAGTCTATCCTAAGCATGAGATGGATTTATTCTAAATAATTTTTTTTGTATTTTCTATGAGATTCGAAATTAAAGAAATGCAACATTTAAATATGCAATCTAAATTAATCTAATGACTAACAATTTCTAATTAAATGGACCTAACAAAAATCACTAAATGACGTGCATTGTATGAACCTAATTCTATATGACGTACACATGGGTTTTATTCTAAATAAGCATGCATTTTATTTTAATATGCAATGACGTGCAAAGAATGCCCTAATTCTAATTTTTTTCTTTTTTATTATGAAATTCGAAATTAAACTGTCAAATAATTAAACATGCAATTCAAATTTTAAAAAAACTAACATCCTAAATGAATGCACTTTTTTTGGATTTTTCATTTTTTCAAAAATTCGAAATAAATAAATTTCCTATTCTAAACATGCAAGATAACCCTAAAATGATGAATATTCTAAGACGAACCTAATCTAACTCAGATTTTTTTGGATTTTTCCTTTCTTTTACGGGAGCAATCAAAATAAGACATCAAGAACAACACGACAACAAATCAGAAGCAAGATATCATCCATGTCCATTTTGGAAATAAATTGACGAATTGTATCTCGTGCGTGAGATCTGATTGGCCAATTTCAAATAAAATCGCAAATCGTATCTCGAGCGTGAGATCGGATTGGCGATTTTTCCGTGCGATTGCGAGTCATATTTCGAGTGTGAAATCGGACGGTCAATCATACGCACGTTGTAAAATTAGGAAAATTTCCTAATTCATGAGGGATCAAGAGATCTTTTGAATATGGCAATATCGATCAA
Organism: Eucalyptus paniculata subsp. matutina; assembly: GCA_017140255.1. Classification (NCBI taxonomy): domain Eukaryota; kingdom Viridiplantae; phylum Streptophyta; class Magnoliopsida; order Myrtales; family Myrtaceae; genus Eucalyptus; species Eucalyptus paniculata. Next base: position 49,602,045 of record CM029442.1, read on the forward strand.
ACATTCAAAGAAAGATTGCGATATTACGAATTAGGCGGCGATATATATGAAAATCAAATTGATCGAGAGTCTTACCTAAATCACGATGTCACACGGGTGGGGTGACGTCTCCAAATTCGGATGGATGATGGTCATGGAAATCACGGTGGGTGCCTGAAGTTCGAGGAGATGGGCTGGCTAACGAAGGCTCTCTTGGGCTTCAAACTGACATGGTCCTTTTGACCGGGTTCACGTGTCCCCCTGATCCAAGTAACCTGCATGCACACAAATTCCACATTGCAAGCAGCGGAAAAGAAATCTTAAAATTTAAAGCCAGACTTTTGCCGAGAATCCTTCGGTTTGTTGCCGTAATTATGTGAATTTTGAGGCTCGCCAGGAAGCTGCTGAGGTTGCTGGTTGTGGTGAGCGACGTCACCGGACGAAGGAGCGACTACTCTGGTGCGTCAGTGAAGGTGCTTCACTGGAATTGTAGGTTTAAAGATGAGGGTTCGCTAGTGCAGCTCACAGTGGCCGGTTGGAGCAAGACGGCGTTCAAGGTGACAACGAGGAAGATCAGCACCGTCGGGGATAACCTGCAGAATCCTTTGTTCGGTGGTCAAAAAGCAAAGACAATGATCATGAATTTCAGGACATGAACAGCCTCTTTCATCTTTTTCCTATTGTTTTCTTCTTCGTGTCTTTTCTTTGCTGCTCCCCCTCAAGTTCTTTTTTTTTTCTCTCCTTTTGGGTCAAAAGCTCCCTGCGGATGATGACAAATTCTCTCTTCCTCTCACACTCTCTAGTTACTTTGCTCTCTCAAATGGCCGTATATGTATTCTGTGAAGCCCCCAAAACTTCGTGGTTATTGATCACGGCTTGACAGGAAGTGAACGCTCTTGCTCTATCATCGGGGAGGATCACTGGAAAGCTGGTCGTTGTCAATGCATGCAACGGACGATCGGCAGCAAGGTCGGTGTCAAGGTGTGGCCACGAACTCAGCAAAGTCACGGCCGTGAAGAGCTTTTGGCGGAGCTCCCTCTCCTCTCTTGATTCTCAACGTGTTTTCTCTCAATATGCTTCGAGATTTCTGATTTGCCGACCCTGGAGAACGTGAGTTCTCCTCTTTTTTTCTTTTTTTTTTGTGGCCGTATGTGTCGATTGTGTGGCCTCCTCCTCAAACCCTACGCATTTAATCTATTTATCGGCCACGGTTAGGGTTTTAATTTTTCCAAATCCGTATCCACGAAAATTCATTTTTTCAAATGCAATATTTGCTTTTGATATGATTTAGGATTGCAAGAGGATTCTTTCAAAATTTGAAATCTCGCACAAATCAATCCGTAAAATCTTTCCGGGATACGCTGGGCAAATTTCTCTTTCACGCTTAGTCCAATTCACCAAATTAATATTTTGAACCATCAATTTGAACCCATTCACCCGATGTAAATGCAAATTAAAATAAATGATCTAAAACTATATGCTATTAATTAATTAACTAATATTTTTTTAGGGATTAAAATTAATTCCTAATTTTTTAATGCAATTAATAATTAAAAGGGTCACCAAAATTTAGGTGTCAACATTTGGTAACTATTCTCAAAAAGTTTTGGGGTGAAAGCTAACCATAGGAAGGCTAAAAGCGCAAGGCATACTATCTCCGGAAAACGTTTATTACATTTCTTCTTCCTATCTTGCCCTCGCTAGCTTTCTCATATTCCCTTTTACGCTCGTTAAGGACAAATTGTGGCTGGTTGCTGGCAAGCCCAAGCATCGCATGGGTTGCGCATCACCAGTGGTCAATGGGTGTTGCGCAACACAAGTAGCGGCGCTTGAGCTTGTCGGCAACCTCAAACATCACGCTACCTCGGCCAATGACACCGCCACTAAATCTAACTCGCCGGTGGCCCAAGCCCTTTGCTGGCTCTAGCAAAGGATTTGATTTTTTTTTTTAATGAAAAAATAGAAAAACTATATTTTAGGAGTTTTTATCAAACGAAAATTTATTTCCTCATAAGCCTTTAGGCTTTCCACATGTACATTTTCCCAAAGTCAATTTTTTAAAACCGAACCACACTCAACCCAGATCTCTTATAATCTATTGCAGCACGAGGAAGTCTTCTTCAATGGGTTGAAAACAACAGAAGGTAACATGGGAGCTTCACCTATTCTTTCCCTTCTGTGCGGCTACGCTTGAAGAGAGTGAACAAAAAGGGACAAAAAGAAGACCCCACATTTCATGAAATATTCAACCCACTGACCCCACAAGTAAATAATATGTATGACATGTGAGTGCCCTTCTTCTTCTGTATGAACAAAAGAAGTCTTTCTGCGATAATAGATTCAGCATACCGATGAATCCAATCAGAAGGGATAAATTGGACTTGGAGAAGGCAACAAAGTCACGCGTAGTTAGTTCTTCTTCACGCTTCGTTGAAATCTCGGCCAACCATTCTCATGCGCCAATTTTCGACCCATGCGTGATAGAGTTCACACGTTGCTCATTGGTTGGCTTTCGTTTGACGGACTCAAACTCAAGATGTGGTTTAACAAAAATAATTTGGTAATTTCTGGAAAAAGAGTCGGTAAATTAAGGTGTGGCTAAACAATGCAACTAAATTATTTGTCAACAATAAGAAAAGTTACCAAATTAAAAAAAAAAAAAAACAATGAGTTTATGACCCCCCCAAAAAAAAAAAACTCAATGAGAGTTGACCCGATATTAGATAGCAATGTAATGAGAGAAAAGTTAGTGGGTTACACTAATTTAGATTGGTGATTGCTAAAAAAAGGTTAGTAAATAAGGAATTGCTAACCACAATAAATAAAAGATGACAACTGCTTAAAAAATAGTAAATTAAACTAAACAGTTAAAGTTTGATAATAATTCAAACGAACAATTAGTAATTCAAAACTAATTGGTAATTTAATATAACAGAAGTCATAAGTCACACTAATTTAGTTTGATAATTTCATTTGAGAATTAGTAAATTTGAAAAATAGAAAACTATATGAATAAAATTTGCCGTTTTACAAATTAACGAAAAAAGCCGAGAATTTCATAAAAAAATATAGTAAGTTACTTATAAGTTACTCGAAAAAAAGAAGAAAGTGATCTTTGTAATTTTATTTTTAGTAGAATCTCGGAGATCTCATATATAAAAAATATGGCTCAATTCCTTAAAAAGCACAACTTTAACTAGAACTCCAATTTTGGCCCAAACTTTTTTCGCCTCATAAAAGAACACCAATTTGCTTGTGTCCCAACTCTGGTCAAACTCTTTTTAAAAAAATAAAATAAATAAAAGCACTAATTTCGTTCAACACCCAAATTTGACCGCGGTCAAGTTTCAGCCAAATACACATAAACAACACATTGAACCTTTAACAGCATCGTTAGACCGAAATTTGATGTGAGCTAGATTTTGATACTGACTAAAAATTTATGTTTTTTCTTTAGACATTCGAAAAGTTTTTAAGCCAGTGCTATTGAATGAGACAAAAAAAAAAAAAAGTTTGGCCCAAAATTGGGACACGAGTTAACAATAATATACTCTCATGAGATAAAAAAAAAAAAGGAATTGAATCAGAATTAGAAAGCTGTTTTTCAAGAGAATTTAGCCTACAAAATACAAAGTACAACAAAGGCCATTGACACTTTGAATTGTCTGATTCGCTTTATCCTTATAGAGCTGCCATTCCTGTTACAAATATCATGATCGAAAAGCCATTGAACCTGTTATTACTTTGTATCAAATGGCCTCTTCACGGACCACGTGCCAAGGTCCTACAATGATACTGGTCAATTTCACGAAGGAGACAACCGCGGCAGGTCATCTTACCTACGATGATGATGCGGGTCAATTTTGAACAGCATTATTAAACCACGAACAGAGACATAACTTTTTTTGTCGTTTTGACTAATCTTAACAGACATTATTCCACGAACGAATTTGATGCGTTTTGGAAAAAAAAGTAGCCAGAGAAGGAAATGTAGTGTCGTGCCGCATTTTGTCCGTTTCCATTGAGGGTGACCGGTTATTGATTATCTGCATCAATAAGTGATTCATTCTATTTCATACCTTTGTATTATTTCCATTTATTGTTTACACATGGTAATATGAACACATGTAAAGACAACACACAAATTCAACTCGATGAATACAAAGAAAATTCTACAAATTCTCTTACTTTTTATTTCGTGTTATGGTATCAGAGTTGGAGATTTTGAGTTAGAAACTTTCTAGACCCCATTTGTCTCCCTAGTTAAAAAATTTCCTTGTTTAGTACTAGGTAAAAAAATTAGATTGACCATGAGGGGATATATTAAAATAATTAAATAATAAATCAAGCCTTTATTTAACAAGTTTAAACTTTTAGAATAGTTAATAGTGGTTTTATCAAATTCTCACATGGTTCCAATTCCATACAAGTTCCATCTCAAATCTAAAACATATTCGTTGGAACAAGTTCCTTATTTTTTTAACTTAGGACCTATAGCCGTAAGAGTCTATCTTATCACAGGTTCCAAAGATGGTTCTAGATTTTACCTAGGTTCCACCTATATTATTAGTTGAACAAGTACAATGAATCATCACATTTAATAATCACTAATTGCTGCTACAAATCACTGATTACAACTTATATTTAGACATATGAAAAATATAAAACATTAATAAAATAAAAGTCTCAATCATAAAATAAAAGTTTAGACTAGTGGTTTCAAATCATACATTCACAATCGAACGCCATGGTGTAGTGCAGTATTGCACAAAGATATAAACCAAGAAAACCACAATAACTTGTTCTACCTACTTAAAACCTACTTGTCATAATAAGCTTTTCAATTTTTGGAACTTGGAATCTATTTTGCATACCTTGAAACTTCGACTTGGATAGATTCCCATATGTCCAGTTCTTTGATTCCATGACCTAGAAGCAAGCTCATCCCTAATTTGCATGAGTAATTCCCCTCTCTCTCTCTCTCTCTCTCTCTCTCTCTCTCTCTCTAAGTGTATATAATAATTTCATCACAAGTGGGACATAATAATTTTGTCACAAGTGATTAGTATCACTTAATTAATATAATGCGTTTCAGTATTATCTTCTACACCTTTGAAAGATCGATAGTAAAAGATATTATCATACTTGACTAGAACTAAACAAAAATTCATAGCAAAAATCACTGGCGTAGGCCATATCGAGAAATGAGTTGTGGAGTGAGTAGGAAATTCTATAACAAGGATTAATTCTTACTTTATTGAGAGCAAATAATTTCAACTCTTGACTCATTGCTCGAGCTTGGAGTGCATCTTTATGATATAAGTGAGATTTCATAGTTCCGATATCTATTTCCCTAAAGAAATAAACTCATTTATTTAATGCCTTCATTTAATTGTTTGAACTTTTAAAACAGGTTGACGGTAAATTTCATAAAATTTACATAATATCAAAAAAATGAGGTCACGAGTTCAAATTTTTCTAAATCCTCATTTGTATTTTCGATGTGTATTCCATGTAGTCACAAAAGATATTAAAATGTTTAATATATTAAATCAGCCTCCTCTTTTAAAAATACTTGGCATCTCTCACAAAACCATAGGAAGATAATTAATACAGTAATGTTCATCCCCCGTATGCACTAAGTTGTCGTTGTCGATCCAGCTCTTCTTTCGTCACCTAGGAAATCGATGCTGGGCACGCATCCCATCGAATGACCAGTCAAAGCCACAATTCACGTTTTGGAGGTAAAGAAAATCACCTCACCACTTTGTCTTCTTCCAAGAATTTGCGGTCGGTCACATCTAAAAGACCAGAAAATTCGCATGCCCTTAATGATTAGTGTAATTGACCAAAAAAATTAAAATGATTAGTGTAAAAAATTGAAATATACAATCACCCTATCTCCATACGCATCTCCCTCGTGTCCAACGGTGATTGCTTGAAGTTTTCTTCTGCGCATCTAGTAGAAATCAACGGATCTGGCAGACTTAGATCAGTTGCAGGTTGCATCGCCCGGTATACAGACTTTCTTGATCTTTTGTATTGGGGAGAGAGGCGGGTGATGGATTCGTCGCCCCAAGAATCAAGAAAATCCCATGGACATGCACACGCCGTGTGCGTCCCCTTCCCTGCCCAAGGCCACATCAACCCTATGATGCAGCTGGCCCAGCTCCTCCACACGCGAGGCGCCTTCGTAACGTTCGTCAACACTGAGTTCAACCACCGTCGCCTCCTCCGGTCAAAGGGACCCGACTCGCTTTGGAGCCTTGAGAACTTCCGCTTCGAGACGATCCCGGACGGCCTCCCACCGTCGGACCGTGACGCAACGCAGGATCCCCCAGCCCTCTGCAACTCGATCCGGAAGAACTGCTTGGGCCCTTTCAAGGAGTTGCTTGCCAGGATCAAGAGCGACAAGGTTGTTCCGCCTGTGACTTGTGTGATATCAGATGGGATGATGAGCTTCGCCAGCAAAGCTGCGAGAGAGCTTGGGGTCCCAGAGGTTCAGTTCTGGACTGCCTCGGCTTGTGGGTTCATGGGTTATTTGCAGTACAGAGAGCTTGTCAAGAGAGGGATCGTTCCATTCAAAGGTACTTCCTCTGTTTATTTATTCATTTTTGTTCATCTCGAATAAATTCACCAAATCTTTATTTGTTTATTTAGTTATCTCTCCTTCATGAGTTATTTCCATTCATCTGTTTCTCTTGTTAAAGTTGTGGATTGGATCCTCACTGCATATTACATGTAACAGATGAAGACTTCCTGAACAACGGGACGTTGGATGATCCTGTTGACTGGATCCCTGGCATGAGAAACATCCGACTCCGTGACATCCCGAGCTTCATACGGACCACGGACCCAAATGACATCCTGTTCGACTTCTTAGGAGAAGAAGTGCAGCACTGCCTGAAATCATCTGCTATCTTGTTTAACACCTTCAATGAGCTCGAACACAGAGTACTGGAGAAAATTGCAGACATTTCCCCTCCAATTTACTGTACCGGACCCCTTTCCTTGCTCGTCCAGGACATTCCCTCAAGCTCAATCAAGTCTTTCAGGTTAAATCTGTGGAAGGAAGACTACAGCTGCCTCAAATGGCTCGATCAGAGAGAAGCTGAGTCGGTTGTGTACGTGAACTATGGGTGTGTCACAGTCATGACTAAGGAACACCTGAAGGAGTTTGCTTGGGGGCTTGCAAATAGCAAGCACCCATTTATGTGGGTCATCAGGCCTGATGTTGTGGAGGGTGATTCCGCAATTCTACCTGAGGAGTTCCTTGAGGAAGTGAAAGACAGAGGGTTCTTGACAACCTGGTGTCCGCAGGATCAAGTCCTGAGTCATGGATCGATAGGCGCTTTCCTAACACACTGTGGGTGGAATTCTACCTTAGAAGCTACCTGTGGAGGCGTTCCTCTCATTTGCTGGCCGTTCTTTGCCGAGCAACAGACAAACTGTCGGTACTCATGTACGGAATGGGGGATTGGCATGGAAGTGAACCAGGACGTGAGGCGTGAGGAAATAGAAGCTCTTGTTCGGGAAGTGATGGAAGGGGTTGGCGGGAAGAAGATGAGGGAGAATGCCAAGAAGTGGAAGGAGAGAGCTGTGGAAGCCGCCCGTCGTGGAGGGCCATCTTTCAATGACTTTGACAAATTCATTAAGGAGGTTCTCCATTTGAAGGAGTAGATTCAAGGGAATTATTATCATATTCCGACATCTTCCAAAAACATATCGAAAGAAGTAGCATTATTTTCCAATATGTTAGTTTGCCCAGTTCCTTCCAAATGGAATTTTGAATCTTTCAGCATTAGATAATACGGATAAAGATACTTATACCTTTTGTACATTCTACAGTCACATTCTCTGTCCTAATCTTGCATGCTTTTACAGTAGTGAAACCTCAGCAAATCAGTCCGCCTGCCTGACTGTTCATCTGGTTTCTGTGCTCATGGGAAGCGAGTGGATCGACAGAGGAAAGTTTTTGAGATCTTGTACATCTCCTTTGGGCTTCTCTGCATTGATGGCGTGCCCCTGCATCCTCTATGCCCGCCGGTCGTGCAATGCCCGTCCACATGCCCATTCAATGCATGTAAAAAATAATCATAAGGTTGGACTTCATGGTATTGCGGACGGCCGATGTATGCTGAACTGATTTTTCGTGCCATATATGTCTGAACTCGTCCCTTGTAAACCGGTCGCTCCACGCCCACTCTCGATCCCCTTTCTAGAAGTGCTCGTATCATACGAGTAATCTTTACATTTTGACCTAATTGAATCTTATTTTCAGGGAAAATCGATGCTCTGTAAATAGACAGGGGTCAATCTTAATGAGTGGACTATAGCTAGATAGAAATAGGGTAGTGGAAGAATTTTGTTCAATTCCTGTTATACGCGATGTGGCGAAAAAAACTGATTCCTATCTTAATCAAGAAAAAACCTTTTTCATTTTTAATATTGATATTGGTGTAATATCATCCTTAAACTTTTAATTGATCAAATATGATTCTTGAACTATATCTATATACTCAATTTAGTTCTTAAACGTTCAGTTTGTTCGATCTAGTTCATCAACTTTTCATAAAAAGGTCATATAAGTTATCCGATACAATTCATAATTTTTCATAATGGCAATTTCTCCGAAAAATTAGAATAGCTTTTTATTTCAATCGTTTTCATGAATTAACAAAGTAAATTTGCACTTAAAATCAAGTAGAAACTAACTTAGAGTCGTATTGGATTAGTATCTCTACTCTTTCTAGTCTAAGTGTTTTCTTAAAAATATCCAGGACCAATATTCATTTATCTATAACCACCCATACTTTTATAGATCTTGTTCCTAAATATTGACATTAAAATAATTTTCACTCTTGTATGTTTTGATAAAGAGCATAAGTTAAAATTTACTTACGTTGAACTATCGCTATATTATAAAGAACAAAAAGGTTAATTCCTAAAAACAATTGAAATGAAAAGATAACTCTAAAATCTAGGCAATGTTGCAATTATGAAAACTTGTTAATAGAACCGAAGGACCAAGTTGACTTTGTTATGAAAAGTTAAGAGAACAAATTTGATAATTTAAGAGCTCTATCGAACTGTGGTTCTTCATATGTATAGTTTTTCATCTCACCCCTGTTTCGTTCTAAGCAATGAAAGATATGGATTGAGTTGACTTGTGAATTTTGGAGGTTGGGACACCTGAGAGCCATAATCAAGACGGAGGACACTTAAGTTTGCCATAACTTTGAAATAATACACTTAAGTGCCAATATCGGAGTAAAATGGAACACTTAAGCCGCCAATCCGGCCAAAATCCGACCAAAATGCAAACGTGACATTTTCCGGCAACATGCTTAATCGACGTGGCAATTTATTAAAAAAAAAAAGCACATGTGGAGGAGGAAAACGATGTCGCCCCATTCACTGTGCATTTGGCCAAACTAAACGACATCGTTTTTCCTTAGTGCTAAACGACGTCGTTTTGCTTATTTGGATTTTAACTGTTCGTTCATCGGTTCACACGATATTTGACGTCCTCTCCATCGCCGTTCATAGCTCGCCATTCGCAGGTCGCCGTTCGCAGGTCATCGGTCACCGTCGTCGCTCACCGTCGTCACTTGCCGTCGTCGATTTGCTCAGGTTTTTTCTCTTCTTCCTCTCCCCTGTGGTGAAATTAGAGTTCGGACTTGAAATTTGGGGGTCGGCTGGGAAAGCTCAGGCTTGGCTAGTATTGATGTGAGATTTATGGCTCAGATGTGGTGCTACAATCCTATTAGAGGGTTTGAATTGACAGTTTAGGATCGGCCTCGAAATGTAGGCTTGGTGTAAGGCTCAGCGGGGGGAAAATTAGGGCTCAACGTCGCCTCATCCACTGTGATGCGTGATTCATTCAAGGTGTTGAATTGTGATGTGCGAAAGTAATTTGTAGTGGTCAGATGTGAAATGTACGATGGTGATTGGTGATTGTTAGGGTTCAAAGTATTGGACCTTGGACATGTTTGAATCAAATCTCTTGTTGTCGTGGGGATGGGAACTTATGGGTATTTTTTAATAAATTGCATTGTTGAGGACCTATGTTGAGGGATCTCTCCATATTTTAAAGGAATGCGGTAACATAATCAAAGTAGTTGTCGAGTCCCATCTCTATTTGTCCTTGTCCTGAGGCCTCTTTTCAAGCTGCAGTTGTTGTCTGACCTATGCATCTTCCCTCTTTCTTTCTTCTTTTCTTTAATAAAAAGTGTAGGGACCTCCACTTGCAATTGTCTGTCCTTTGTGAATGTGGTCCCAAAAGTTAATTGTATATTTGTCTTTTATTGTAGAAATGACTCATGATAAAGACTATGTTGCTGTCATCGTTTATTACGGTGGAGATTTTGTGATTGGGGAGGATGAGTGGGAGTATGAGGGGGGAATGAGGGTACTATCTTTATAGATATAAAGAAGGCATCTTATATTGGATTTGTTAAGGATATAGTGACATTTTTGCCTTGTAGAGTACAAAAGTTACTTGTCTGTGTGTGTTCCTGGGAAAGGCTTGAGAGATGGTTTGAGAGTTTTGGAAGATGATAATGGTTTTAGGGATGTCTTATATCATTATCTTCATGGCGAAGAGACGAAAGTATTTGTTGAAAACAATAGTGATAGTGAAGACGAAGATGACGACAAAGATAGCACCTAAGTAGGAGAAAGAGGAGATGGTATTCAAGCTAGTACTGAGATTAGGGATGAAGCAGGGCATGATGGATAGGACGGGGAGGAGAGGGGCGTAGATACTGTTCACCAGAGCGATTGTAACATAGGTGATGTCACCATCACTGAATTAGATTGTGAAGTAGCTGAATCCAGTGATGGTGATGATGACAATGACGATGACGATGAAGGGTTGGCTGCTAAAGCTGAAAATTTATTAATCTTAAGTGACGACGACGATGAGGAGCTTACACAGTCAAGGAAAAAACAAATGGACCTTTTGTCAGATAGATTTGCAACTTTACAGGTAGCTGATGAAGTTCCAAACAGAAACAAAGGCCTTGCAGATGTTGGTGTTGCTGGCTATGAGACAGATTATGAAGAAAACATCGATACCGCTATTTCCCAATACGAACTTGAAGAAGATCAACGAGCTGTGCGTAGAATGAAAAGTAAATTTCTTTCCTATGATCCATCTGTTGCCTCTCCTACTTTGTTAGTAGGTATGAAATTCCATGATGTAATACAATTTAGGAAGCTATACTGAAGAACTCCATTGCTGCACAAAAATATTGATTTCATTAGAAATATCAAGAAATTTATAAGAGCTAGGTGTTCGCGGCAAAACTGTCAATGGAAGATTTAGCGTGTTTGTTAAGAAGAGTGGGTCTTTCCAGATTAGAGCCTACCAAGAGGAACACACTTGTTCTAATTTTCAAAATAAAAGGGTAACAAGTGCATGGTTGTCCAAGCACTTCGATCTGATCAAGCTGATGCCTAAGATGAAAATTACTAACTTTAGGATGCTGGTGAAGGAGCGTGTATGCATCAATGTATCTAGGAATCAGTGCAAAAGAGCAAAGCAAAAGGTGATAAAGATATTTATTGGTCAGTATGTTAAAGAATATAGGTAGGTGTGGGAGTATGCTTGGGAGTGTAGGCTGCAAAACCCTACAAGTAGAGTGTATGTAGAGGTGATTGAGAGACCACTTCCTGATCATGGGACCAAGTTCAATAAGTTCTATGTGTGCTTTGATGCATGCAAACGAGGATTTTTAACTGGTTGTAGACGGATTATAGGATTGGACTACTGTTTCTTGAAGGGCTTGTGCAAGGGAGAATTGTTGGCGTGTGATTGGAAGAGATGCGAATAACCAAATGTTCCCACTAGCTTAGGCTATTGTAAAGATTGAGAACAAGGACAATTGGTCATGGTTCTTGAAAAATCTAATGGCTGACTTGGAGATAACAAACGGGGAAGGGTGGGCGATCATGAGTGACTAACAAAAGGTAATGCTTGCTTTTTGAAAATTTAGTCAACGGTTGCTTTGTAATATAAACATGTAATTTGCTATAGTATTTCTTACTTTGAATTATTGCAGGAGTTGGTTCCGGCAATAGCCGAGTTGTTGCCCCATGCTGAACATCGAATGTGTGCGCGGCACATATACGGAAATTGGCAAAGACCTACAAAGGGGATAAGCTGCAATTGCAATTTTGGCAATTACCAAAGAGTGCAAACATGGCTGACTTTATGATAGCCAAAGAATGATTACTTCAGTTGACAAAGGAAGGTTGTGCTACCCTATTTCAACTAGAACCGAAGCATTGGTGCAAGGCATTCTTGATGAGGAGTTCAAGTGCAATAACGTCGACAACAATATTTGTGAAGTATTTAATTCGAAGATAATAGATGTCAGATGCAAACTAGTTATCTCAATTTTTGAAGATATACAAGTTGTGGTTATGACTCGGCTACAGAAACAAAGAGATGAGGCTGCAAAGTGGACAAGATAATATGGTCCTAGGATTGCCAAGAAATTGGATGAGAACTTGGTTGCAAGTAGGCATTGTCATCCCATTTGGAATGGAGATGAAGGATATGAGATAATGAAAGGTGCTGATAAGTATGTTGTCAATCTAGGAAGTAGGAAGTGTTCATGTAAAGCATGACAAGTAAGTGGAATTCCATGTGCACATGTCATATGTGTCATCCATTGATGGCAACAATACGGATGATTACATCGATGATTGGTACCATAAATCAAAATACCTTTCTTCCTATCAGGTTTATGATGCAACCAATTAGAAGTAACAAGTTTTGGGAGCCCACAGATCATGAAGCACCTCAACCTTTGCCACTGAAGAAGAAAATTGGAAGGACAAAACGAAGACGAAGAATGGCGGAGGGAGAGGTCTCGAGTCAACAAAGAATGAGCAGGCAGGGTGCAAAGATAACGTGCTCTTATTGTCGCTTAGCAGGCCACAATATTAAAGGTTGTCAATTGAGGAAGCAACAACAACCGTTGAGGCAAGGTGAATGGCCTAGTGAAGAGACAGTTGAAGAAATGCAAACAGCAGGGCCAAGTGAGTCGACTATTCTTCAGTCAACAACTAGAACCCCGGTAAGTCATGAAATTTATTTTATGTTTATGTTGCTTTGTCATTTATCATAAAAATTTACATAATATCCTATTTGGCCTTGTATGTAATGTGTTTGTTAGGTCACAAGAAAAACCCCAGTAAGTCATGAACCGAATAGCCTATTCAAAGAAAGCAAGGTAGAAGACGGCCAAATTTGAAGGATTGGCCCAAGCGATTATCAATGACCAGTTCAATCGACTATTCTTCAGCAAACGAAAAGAAATACCCAATGGTAAATTCAACCATTTGTATTCAGTTTTTCATTTTCTTTACATTATTATATGTCCCAATATTATATTTATGGTGTCATTTGCCTCTTTCTCATGTTCGAAAAAAGCAAGTTGAAACTCAACTGCCAACTGAAGGGCCATCACAAGAACCACCTCAAGGGTCATCACAGGGGCCACCAGAAGAATCACTAGAAAGGGCATCACAAGTACCACCAGAAAAAGGTGTCACTGAAGTTGAAGGGCTACACAGAAGGACAACTAAAAGAAGGCCAGGTGAAGGGGCAGCTACACAAAAGCCATCTAAAAGATGCCCAGTTGAAGAATTGATCGAAGAAGCCCCGGCTATAGTTGAAGGGCCTAAGAAAGTAAGAAAAAGAGCCAATAAATCACAAGTTCCTGAAAGTGACGCCCCTATTCAAATAAGAGGGGCATTTGGGAAGAGGTTAAGACAATATGGCTATGGCCTTTATACAGATAAGCATACTGAAACAGTTATTCTCAATGTAAGTTTTATTGATTGCATTTAATTTAATTTATTCTCAATGCGACTTCATCTCGAATTAGGTGGATCGAGAAGGTTGAAGAAGAAGTTGCACGTCCAATTAGAAATAGTGCAAGAATTATTAATCAAGTGAAAGGCCCATCGAAAGGAGCACGAACAGGGGTGTCATGCATATTGATTGATGAGATGAGATGTGATAGAATTTGTGGAGCTTAGGAGTTAAAACGAGTTATGTAAACGTTAACGTTATAATAACATTTACTATGGATGGTTGTCTTTTTTTTTTTTTTTTTTCTTTAGTTTGTCATTCATTGATATTGTGAGACTTAATTTCAATATCAATGAAAATGAAATGATCTTGCGCTGCTTGTCAATTTTTGTTGTTTGTCATGGATTTTGCTTTTACTTGCGCTCTTCGTCGCTGTTGGTGTTCTCGTGGTGGTAGCCGGAGTGCTGGTGTGGCTAGTGGTGGTGGATGGTGATGTTTGGTGGTGGTGAGTTTGTTGTTGGGGTGCTAATGTGGTGGCTGGAGTGCTGGTGTGGGTGGTGGTGATGCCCGATGATTATGGGTTTGTGGTAGGAGTTATAGGCTTATGCTGCACCTACACCTGGTACAAGTGTACAATTTGCATATCTTACACCATGTGTACTGGTGCAAGCTAGTGCAAGGCTCAGCTTGCACTAGTACCTTGTGTAGCAACATCACCAACATGGTGGTGGCTGGAGCGCCTAGTGTGTAGTGTGACTAGTGGTGATGGTTGGTGGTGCAGCCGATGGTGGTGGCTGGCGCAATTTTTAGAGAAAATCCATAAAAAAAAAATTGGCACTTAACTGGTCATATTCTAAAAAACTTGGCACTTAACTATTCACTTTTAACTACAAGTGACACTTAACTGATCACTTTAATAATAACTTAACACTTAAGTGATCCTTTTTTTTATCGCGACTAGCACTTAAGTAATTACTAAATACAACTTATGGCACTTGGGTAATCACTCATGTTTGTCTTGTGTATATGTTGGTCTATATCAAAACAGAGAAGATGATGGTAAACTTATGGCAACTCCATATGATAGCACAAACAACAACAACGCCACAATGATCTTGTGGAACAACACAAACTTCTTTGCATCTTTCAAAAAGAAAAAAAAACCTACATTTAATCCAGAACAACACCATTTTTAACTATGGTAGTCGGAGAAACTTTTCTCATTTTCAAATACTTTACATTTCATCATAAAGTATAATAGACAACAAAAAACAACATCATAATAAACGCTTTGGTAACACTTTCGTTTCAATTTTCATCATTGAAACTTCATTCTTGAAAGGTTTAGTTGAAGATACTTGAGCGTGCATTGAGACTTCATTCTTGAAAAGTTTAACTGAATACGTTGGAGCTTGAATTGAGTCAATATCGTCCAAGTTGTCCACGAACACAGATGGAGATTGTTGTCTTTTATGAAGTAGATCCAATATCACCTTTGTAGCTCAGTTAGAGAACTTCGTATCGACCCATTTGAAGTATTTGCACTTCGACGCTTATTTATATCGGGCGCATCCATAAAATCTTCTCCCGGGATTGATTCGAGTCCATGATGTTCTTCTTGGACTTGGTAACCCACAAAAACATAAACGCTGACCTTCTCCTTCACTTGATAAGAGGAAATTGAGAAGCGCTGCTGCGAGTCCTGCTCTCCATTTTCAAGATTCAATGAAGGAATTTTGGGCAAATGAAAATTAGGGTTCGAGACTTGGATTCGAGCACTTCAATAGGGATTTTGGCCGATTTAGGTTTTTGATTTAGGGCATTTGGGAGACTTAACGTCGTTTCGATGAGTTAGAGCAGACTTAGCTCTCCGGCGAGCCACGTTAAAAATAATAAAATATTGCCACTCTAGGATTTCCGACAAAGGTCGCCGGATGTGGCACTTAAGTGTCCCATTAGAAAAAGAAAGCAAGACTTAAGTGTCGCTTTGAAGTTATAGCACTTGTGCCCCTCGTACTTATTATGGTACTTTGGCTATTCTTCTGCCTAAATTTTGTATTGGACTCTTGGAATTTTTGTGTTATTAGATTTATTAGATGTTGAGTAGTAAAAAAATGTCAAAAACTACGCCTTAAATGATCAACTTTTCTTCTCCAATAATTCTCTTATCTATTACCAACTTTTATTACTTTTCTTATTGACACTTCTTATCAACTATTACATATTATTATCAACCTTTGTTTCAGTGACTTAAAGCTATTTTTCCATTTAAGTAACGCAATAGAAAAGTTAGTGAATTAAATAAACCAAATAAACTTTGATGACTAACTCAAATGAGAGTAATCCCAAACTTGTTTACAGCTTAATTGAAGAAAAGTTGATAAATCACTTAACTTAAAGTTAGTGATTTATAGGTATCAATAAATTTAAGGCGTAGTTAATAAAGTAAATAAAAGTTGTAAAAGATATGAATTTGTTTATCAAAAGAAAATGAACTTAATAAATTTTTTAAAGAGTTGGTAAATCAAAGTGCTATTGAGAAATGTAAATGAAAGTTTGTAAATGGTAAAACAAAATAACTGAGTAACTCATTGAGAACTAACCCAATACTAGCAAGTAATGTAATATAAGAAAATTTGGCAAGTCACGCTAAATTAGATTGTAACCGCTAAAAAAGAGTTAGTAAATAAGAAATTATTAATCAAGGGAATAAAAGTTGGTAACTTTATATAAAAAAAAAAATTGCTAAGTTAAGAAAACAGAAACCAAAATTCGATAAGTAAGCCAAATTGGTAGCCAAAACTCTTTGTTAATTTAATATGACAAGATTTGGTAAGTCGCTCTAATTTAAAAAAGTAATTTTTTTTAAATAACATAAATTCAAAACGTGAGTAAATTATACAAATAAAAGTTTGTAAACTGGTACAAGTATCGATGATTTACAAACTACGTAACAACAATAGCATTTGCCGGTCATAGTCATCACGCTCAATTCACGTTAGACCGCTTCGAATAGTTTACATCTTTCCTCGTCCTTTCTCTCCCTCGACATCTTCCTAGATCTTTTGCTTCCCCTTCTGACCGAAATCCCTCTCCCTTGATTGGATCTCCTCCTGGACGCATCCCAACGGTCGTAGTACGACATGATCCATGCCAAAAGCCACGTAAAGACGCGACCCTTTGCCCTTTTGACTTGTCTCTACGATCGAGTTCTCCGGGGATGGATTTCGAACCACATCGCCAAACGTCGTTCGACGAGCTCGATGCGTTTTAAGAACAGCCAGAAAACGAAGTGTAGCTCATTGGATTCCATAGAGTCGCTGGATTGTTAATGTGTGGACCTGCTTTTACCAGACGCAACTGGGACATTTGAGCGGCTGTATTTTGTCCGTTTGCATGAGTAAATGCACGGAGATGTTTTGGGTGTATCCGATTACAGTAATTGTGAGATGTGAGTGTCAATAATAATTTCATAGCAAGTGACTTTTATCACCTAATCGATAGGATGCGTCTAAATTATGATCTTTCACATTTTTAAGAGATCGACAGAAAATATCTTCTCGTGCTTAACTAATGGGCAAAGTAATTACATCAAAAATCACGAGCATGGGTGGATTAAAGAGTGACACATGATGTTTTGGACATATCTGTTCATAGCAATTGTGACATACGAGTGTGAACAATAATTTCGTAACAAGTGACTCTTATCACCTAATTGATAGGATGTGTTTAAATTACGATCCTTTTACATTTTTAGGAGATCAACGGAAAATATATTCTCGTGCTTAACTATTTGGACAAAGTAATTACATCAAAAATCACGGGCATGCATGGGTTGAAGAGTGACACATGTGTGGACTAGGAAACACCATCACGAAACTTGATTCTCACCTCATCAAGTGCACGCAATTTCAACGTTCAACTCCATGCTCGACTTTTGAGCACACCTCTAGAATATGATTGAGATGCTTCACAGATCCAACGTTTCCTTACTTGTATTGGGGTTTGGTTCATAATTTCTATCATCGACAAGATAGCACAGGTGCAAGATGCTAATTATCATGGAATTTTCAACTGGACGTGGCCCTAGTTTAAGAATAAATTAAGATAAACTTTGCATCTTGAATTTTCTGCTTTTACTTACTATTTTCTTTATAATCATGCAGTGAATCCTAACAACCTGAAGAAAGAAACCATAGGAAAACAATGACTGCTAAAAATTTATTTTTTTCGATCCAGTTATTATCTCATATTTCAAAATTGAATGACCTTTCCAAGGCACGGGGGACGCGTTCGAGGCAATCAAGTCACCTGAACACATTGCCGTCTACTTCCAGGAATCTAGGATGGGCCGAATACGGGACATCAAAAGATCGGAGGCATTCTGTTATTAGTGTGGAAAAATGAAATACACCAATAACCGGAAGTTGTGTTATATAAACATTTGTCCTGGTTGGAGTGGTGGTGCAGAATGGCCGCTCCTGTTTGTTTCGGTGCTGGCCTTGATTCCAGCCAGTTGTCTCGTTCTTTCCATTTGAGCGATGATGTTTTGTTTGGTTTTGGCTGCGGCCTTTGTTTGGCTGGCTGGTCGCCTTCTTTTGTTTTTTGTCCTTTTTGGTTGTGGCTGTAGTTGTGCGGCTTAACCACATATTGTGCCTTATTGGCTTCTCTTCTTTGTTCTCTCGGCACCCTTCCACTCATTATGCCTACGTTCATTATGAGTGTTTGTTTTGGTGCCATTTTTAATATAATTATTGGTTTCAACTTAATATAATTAACTTTCACCAGAAAAAACATTTGTGCTGGTTGCTGAAATTTCACACGTGCATCTCCTTGTCTATCGCTACTTGCATAACCTCTCGTTCCCGCATCTAGTATAGATCTGAAAAGACCAGCCGAAATTGAATAAGATTTGGCAGACTTCAGATCAATTTCAACTTCCATCACTCAGTATACACTTCTTGATCTTGCTCTAGAGAGATGCACGTGATGGGTTCGTCACCCCTAGAATCGAGAAACTCCCGTGCACTTGCACACGCCGTGTGCGTCCCCTTCCCGGCCCAAGGCCATGTCAACCCCATGATGCAGCTCGCCAAGCTCCTCCACGCCCGCGGCATCTTCGTCACATTCGTCAACACCGAGTTCAACCACCGCCGCCTCCTCCGGTCTAGGGAAGCTGACTCGTTCGAAGACCTCAAAAACTTCTGCTTCGAGACGATGCCAGATGGCCTCCCGCTGTCGGACAGCAATGCAACACAGGATCTCTGGACCCTCTGCGACTCGATCCAGAAGAACTGCTCGGGCCCTTTCAAGAAATTGCTTGCCAGGATCAAGAGTGACGTTATTGTTCCGCCTGTGACTTGTGTGATTTCAGATGCGGCGATGTTCTTCACCAGTGAAGCTGTGAGAGAGCTTGGAGTCCCAGAGGTTCAGTTCTGGACTGCCTCAGCTTGTGGGTTCATGGGTTATTTGCAGTACAGAGAGCTTGTTAAGAGAGGGATCGTTCCATTCAAAGGTACTTCCTCTGTTTATTTATTCATCTTTGCTTCTTTCGAATAAATTCACTAGATCTTTACTTGTTTATTTAGTTATCTCCCCATTCATGAGTTATTTCCATTCATCAGTTTCTCTTGTTAAAGTTCTGGATTCGATCCTCACTGCATATTATATGGAACAGATGAAGACTTCCTGAACAATGGGACGCTTGATGATCCCGTTGACTGGATCCCCGGCATGAGGAACATCCGACTCCGGGATATCCCGAGCTTCATGCGGACCACAAACCTGAACGACATCTTGTTCAACTTCTTACGAGAAGAAGTGGAACACTGCCTGAAATCATCTGCTATCTTGTTCAACACCTTCAATGAGCTCGAACATGAAGTACTGGAGAAAATAGCAGATGTTTCCCTCGAATTTACTGTACCGGGCCCCTTTCCTTGCTCCTCCAGGATATTCCCTCGAGCTCAGTCAAGTCTTTCAGGTCCAGTCTGTGGAAGGAAGACTACAGCTGCCTCGAATGGCTTGATCAGAGAGAAGCCGAGTCGGTTGTGTATGTGAACTATGGAAGTATCACTGTCATGACTGAGGAACACCTGAAGGAGTTTGCTTGGGGCCTTGCAAATAGCAAGCACCCATTTTTCTGGGTGATTAGGCCTGATGTTGTGAAGGGTGATTCTGCAATCCTACCACCGGAGTTCCTGGAGGAAGTGAAAGACAGAGGGTTCTTGACGAGTTGGTGTCCGCAGGATCAAGTCCTGAATCACGGATCTGTCGGCGCTTTCCTAACGCACTGCGGGTGGAATTCTACCTTGGAAGGTATCTGCGGAGGTGTTCCTCTCATTTGCTGGCCATTCTTCGCCGAGCAACAGACAAACTGTCGGTACGCATGTACTGAATGGGGAATTGGCATGGAAGTGAACCAGGATGTGAGACGTGAGGAAATAGAAGCTCTTGTTCGGGAAGTGATGGAAGGGGTCGGCGGTAAGAAGATGAAGGAGAATGCTAAGAGGTGGAAGGAGAGAGCTGCAAAGGCCACTCGTTGTGGAGGGTCATCGTACAATGACTTTGACGGATTCATTAAGGAGGTTATCCATTCGAAGGATTAGATTAAAGGAAACCGTCACCATATTTCCATATCTTCCGAAAATATATCGAAAGAAGCATAACACCGTGGTTCCATATTTCCCTTTTCTTATTTCCAATCTGTTAGTTTACCCAGATCCTTCGACATGGTATTTTAAGATCATAAAGCATTAGATGCTGTCCTAAACCTAGTGAGAGCAACCAATCCAGGCAAGAACTCGAACTTTTGCCCAGTCACTTTCACTTAATGCAAAGTCGTCAACTACTACGACTGTAAAGCCGAACTTGATAGCAATATCTCTTCATGACTACAAAGTTAGAGATTAGTTCTTCCGCAGTCTATGCTTGATCTATGCTCAATCTTTCCCATTAGAAACCATGCTTTTACTAACCTTATGTTTAACTTTTTAATTAGCAAATTGACGTGTTGTAAAAATAGCATGCTTTCACTAACCTTCTGTTTAACTTTTTAATTAGCAACTTGGCATGTTGTAAAAATAACATTAAGCAAGCCGATGAAACTTTGTCATTAAATCGAGATCGAGAGAAATTCAAAGGAGAAATAAAACGATAAACAATAAAGGGCACGGAAGATTTATATTGTTCGATTGAATGTTGAAACTTATAACTACAGGGAGAACAACCATCAAAAATACACTAATGAATCGGAAAACCACATAATCATAATCGCTCAAACACTTGGGGATTTTTCAATTTTATGATTAGACCCAATATCCACGGCATTTCTCGGGACTCCTTTCGTTCTGCCAGAGAGTCCCTTGTGTTTGGCTGATGAAAGAAAGCATAAAAGACCAAAGGGAGTACAATGTCTTGCGCCCAAAATAATACTGAAGGGAGTCTCTCCTCTATACCTCAAAAGTGAGCTCATTTTCCTTTTATAGCACTTACGAAAGGTCAGAGTTCCACTAATCATTGATGAATGTGAGCCCCCATCATTGCAATTTATAAGAGTTCTTCTTTTGTGCTGAATGGGACTCTGCACAAGGGCATATCAGTTATCGTCTTGGTGACTTCTACGACTTGTTCCTTACATTGTTCATGCTCATAAATATGTTGCAGAGCCAATCAACTGTCCTGGATTAGATGGGATGACATGCTGAGTGAACAAGTGAAGCTTCACGATAAAATGGAGAATATATTTGGTAGGCCCGAAACTTTAAATCTGCGAACGGCTGGTCCACTCTTCTTCGGTGGCCGTGTCTCACTTGACAAGAGATTTCAAAGTTTCCTTTTATCTTAGCTCTATTACAAGCCTTACATTCGAATCAAAAATCTTGACCAATTTTTTATCTCCATTTCACTAATGTGAATTGATAAACGTAACGTTTGAATCAACATCTTAATACGATTTTTCATCTTCATTTCATTATGTGAGCTAAAGAGCTTCACATCTAAAATAATATCTTAATGAGCCTCGCATTTGACATCTGAACTTGATTTTCTGTCTCTATTTCACTGATATGAATTGATGAAAACAATCGGTTGTTCTATTGTTGATTTCTTTGCTTGCTTTTCTTTGTGTGATAGCGGTTTCTTCTTCTTAGCTCCACCTCTCATTTCCCAATACTCTTGAGAGAGAGAGACAGACCAAAAGAGGTAACGGAGAGAGAGTAGCGGAGGGTGGAGAGAGAAAGATGGATGTGAAATCTGTCTCCGGACAAGTGGGGCCCATCCGATTCGGGGCACTCAAAGAGTAGTGGAGCAGTCGTTCGCTAACATGAAATGTCAGCCTACCCAGCTCTATTTTCCGAGGGAATGGTGGGTGGGACTATCCCTTCACTTTGAGAAAATATTGGTTGCATGGTGGTGCTGGTTTTTCATCTGGCCTGAAGTGGTCTTTCATGCCAAAAGTATCAGATGGCCGTCCTTCCTATCTTGTGGTCAACGCTAATGAAAGTGAACCGGGAACATGTGAATATAGGGAAATTATGCGTCACGATCCTCACAAGCTTCTCGAAGGATGCTTAATTGCTGGTGTGAGAATGAGGACAACTGCTGCCTATATTTATATAAGGGGTGGATACATAAGTGAACGTAAAACTCTTGGACGGGCCAGTAAAGAGGCTTATGAAGCTGGACTTTTGGGACGGAGTGCATGTGGATCCGGCCATCACACCGGTACTACCGGTGGGATCCCACCTGGAGGAGGTCACTGCCTTCTCCTAGCATCCGTTATGGTGCTGAAGCTTGTTTTTGTGGTGAAGAGAATGCACTATAGGAAAGTCTTGATTAAATGTTGAAACTGTGGCTCTTTCTCCTACGATCCCCAGAAGTGGTCCAGATTGGTTTGCCAGCTTTGGAAGGAAAAACGATTCAGTGACAAAATTGTTTTATGTGTTGGATCATGTAAACAAGCCTTGCACAGTCGAGAAGGAAGTGAGTATACCATTGAAGGAGCTGATTGAAAGACCCGCCAGCGGCGTTAGTGGTGGATGGGGCAGTTACTTGCAGTAATAGCTGGTGGTTCATTTGTACCGCTTCTCCCAATGATGTGCTGATGGACTATGATGCTCCTAAGGCTGTCCAGCCTGGTCTAGGAACAGCAGCTGTTGTAGTTATGAATAAATCCACCCATGTTGATGCAATCGGGAGGCTTTCTTATTTCTATAGGCATGAGAGCTGTGGGGAGCGCACACCCTGCAGGGAAGGCACAGGATGGCTCTGGATGATTATGGAAAGATTAAAAGTTGGGAATGCAAAGTTGGAGGAGATTGATATGCTGCAGGAGGTGACCAAACGGATTGAAGGGCATACAATATGTGCATTTCACGTGATGCGGCAGCTTGGCCTGTCCAGGGTCTCATTCTGCATTTTAGGCCAGCACTCGAGAGAAGGATTAGGAACGTGCCGGGAGAGAGTTGCTGGAGGCTGCTGCCCCATCTATGCTCAGGTTTCTACTCCAATCTCTTCTCAATTTATTTCTTGTGCTACCCCATAAATAAATGGAAAGCAATTATGGCTCACATGTTTACGAACTCACGTGCTCTCTTTTTTCCGTTTTCTTTCTTTCATTAACTAGACTCTGTTAGATCCAAGAGTGGCCGGTGAGATGATGGTGGATGGGTCAAGTAGGTGTAAATTTAAACCAGCAAGATGAGAAATGGGGGGTGCTGAAGGACTAAATGTTGCTTTAGTATAGTTGCCAGTTCAAATATTCAGATAACGCTCATTACTTATATTTCAATATTCATTACTAGCATTTGGCAAATGGTGAGGCAGAGGGGCTTTAATATGACATATTGCTGAGCTCAAGGGGCAATTTGAATCTCCTATGTGGACATTTATTCTTATGGTCTTACTTGTAGGTACATGGTCGTTTATTTTTGATGTGATCGTGAAGTTACTACTGATTTCTTATTGGCACTTGCTTTGGTCCTTTTTTTCTCCGTAGGTAAATCCCTTTGATGGCGGTTAATGTTGGAATAACAAGAGGAACTACCCAAAATTTAGATTGATATGCGGATCTGGCTTCTGGGTCTTTTGCATTTCTATTTCTTGCTAAGCTGCACAGTGAGTTTATTCACTGCCAAGGAAACTTATTTCTCTCTCAATTATCTGGACCGGAGTTTTGTATCTTCATTTCATGTACTATGGGAACACTAACTGGCTCACATTTTCCAGAAAGTTGGTCAATAAATCTTTGTATGTTATCCTCTTTAGTTGATATTACTTAGACGTGGGAAAACATTTCACTTGAGGTGGTATTATTGTGCGGCATGTCCACTCCAGTATCTTGATTTGGATAATGGAAAACCGCATCCATGCACCATGCGTTAGGTGAATTTCAAATCTGAGTGCTGACTGACTCAACTTGTCGGCTGCTACGAAGGTCTCTGTTCTCTGACCTTGTCTGTTTGAGTGATGGCTGTGGCGATTAGCTGAGTTATCTGATTTCTTTCTTTTGGTCTGAATTGGATGCTATGGGTGCATGAGCGGCTAGTCCGTAGGTGTCCAATGAACTCATAGTCGCTGATGAAATTAGCATCACGAATTCTCTCCTGTCCCTTGTCTCGACAAAGCTAGGTCACAAAAACTACCTTTCTTGGCCAATAAATACATCTGTAACTGTCGTCCAAACTCCTTTGAAACTGCTAAACCGAAGGCAAACCCATAGGACATGGTACTTCATGCTTACAAATGTGTTCACAACGCCAATAGCATTCTCTTTTATGTATGATTGCCCTGAAATGATGTTTTGGATGTGTGCGTGCGAAAGCATGGTTTTGGTATTAGTTATAGTTTTTGGTTATTGACGTCTGCAAGTGTATGATATAGTTTGTCCATTGTAGAGAATGGACAAGGGAGAAGATAGGATAGTTCAAGGGATAAATACAAATTTTTATGGGACAAGGATAGTTTCACTAGTTTATGAAAATAACTGTAGGAAGTGTTGGTGGAGGAGCTTCATGATATGGAGTATATTCTCATGCTCCGCCCACTCTATTACATCAATGGGTTACGGCCTTTTATAGGCATTTCCACCGACTAAGTATAGCATTCTAGATTTTTGTAGAATGCTGTCCATGTAGGCTTCATCTAGGAATTTCTAGATTGTAGTTTACCCACTCTTCTTTTAGAGACTTCACATTTGTGCTTCTACACTTTTCTTTGACACCTAAGCTAGATTTTCTTTTAAGGATTTTTCTTGACTTTTCTAGCTAATATCAATCTTGAAGTTTCTATAAACTTTTAGAGAAAATGGACCATAATTTCCAACACTCCCCCTTGATCCATTTTCGGGATAATCCGAACTTGTGTTGTAAAGTCTCGGACGTACCTTGAAATTTTTCTTGTAATTTGTCTCGTATCTTTTATTCTGTCTTCGTTCCAGGATACCTTGCATTCTCTTGTTGAAACACTTGCACTTGCCTTTGAATGTGTATGTCTTTTCTCCAACAATGTCCCATGTCTTGGGGCATCAAAATGCTCGTAGTTGTAGTTGTTATCTCAGGCTCGAGCTCTAGCTCTCGTAGGCTCTATGTTGACACCTAAATTTTGATTAGGTTTTTAATTAGGCTTAAGTTTCTTTATTTATGTATTTTGTCTCTTTTTCAAATAAATTCAATAAAAAATAAAAATAAGAAAAGCAAAAAAAAGCAAAAAAGCAGCCAGCCCCTTTTTCTTTCTTTTTTCCCTTCGCACGACCCGGCCCCCCCTTCTTCTTCCTCTTGTCTTCTTCTTCTTCATTCGCCTTTGCATCTCACGCGGTGGCTGGCGACACGCTCCAAGGGCAGCCTACGGCAAAGAGGCACGGAGGTAGGCCATCGAAGGAGAGGACAACGCACATGCGCCATCAATGCGCGCCTTTAATGCTGAGATGAGACGCCGGTTGGGCCGCGGGAGTCCGGTCAGCAAGCCAAAGACTGGCGGCCGAGTCCCTCCATCGATCGGACCTCCTCACCTATAAATAGGAGGGCACAACTTCCATCGAAGGGCATTGCAAGCTTGGAGATCTTCCCATTGAGAGACTTCGGGGGAGGAATCGAAGAGCGAGCGAGAGAGCAGGCGGGTCGTGAGCTTAAACGACCTCCCACCGAGAGACATCGGGGGAGGCCACCGGCGAGCGAACCTGTAGAGAGAGAGATAGATCGAGTCGCACCCCTTGGACACCCCACTGAGAGACTTCAGGGGGGTCCGAGGACTCGCGGCCGCGAATCCGAGCCCGAGGGGGGAGAGAGCACGAGCAAAGAGGAAGCCCAGATCTGAAGAGGAGGGAGGGTCGAATTCGAGGAGAAAGGAGGCACCTGACAAGCCACCGTTGCCATCCTCGACGCAAGCCTAGACCCCTGCCGAGTCGCATCGCCATCGATCCATCAACGCCACACTAGATCCGGGAGCTGAGGAGCTGCTGTCGCTACCCCGCCGTCGTCACCTGCACCTACAGCCCCCTGTCACCGCCACCGTTCACCGCCTCGTCACGCCATTTCTACAAACAGGTAACAATAGTTGCTGCCACCGCCCCCAGACGTATTGTTGCCGTTGCTCAGGCTCCCCGGCCGCCTCCCCGCCTATCGTTGTCGTCACCATCGTCCCCCTCTTCGCGAAACCCTAACCCCGATCGAGGAGACCCGCTATGTCGCCATCGAATGCCGCACCGTCGTCCACCACGTCGCCGCTGTCATCGGTGCCGCGCCCTTGTCCGGTGACATCCCAGTCCCTCCACTCGTGCGCGCGACGGATGGAGAAGCCAATGATCTTGCGTCGGGTCGAACCAGTCGAGCGTGGTTCGTGAAATCAAGTAGGGAGCCGCGAGACCTAGGCGGTCGGAAACAGTCGAAGTCGGGTTGGGCGCACCTCACCCGGGTAGGGTTTCGGCCAGCTTGGGCCATTCGCGCATGGGCCGGGGCCCTTTTTAGAAAATAGATCTATTTGGGCCGAGGTGTCGTTTTAAGTTTTTTTTTTTTTTTTTAAATCGGGCACTGCGTAGTGGGCCCCGTTTGCTTTTAGGCTGGCAACAGGTCGGACACAACCGTGGACCCTCCAGTCAGTTTTTATTATTTAAAATAATGTTTTAATAAATAAAAATAAATAAATAATTTATTTTCAAAAAATCAAAAAATGATTTTTTTTCGAAAAATATTAAAAAGTAGTAAAAAATATTTTATTTTCCAAAAAATGCCAAAAATTAATGAAAAAGCCAAAAGATTCATAAAAAGCATAAGACTTGTATTTTCCAAAAAAAATACTAAAAAATCCCAAAAAATCCCTTTTGTGTCAAAAAATAGAAAAAGACCCAAAAAATATTTTTCCTCTCCCAAATTGCATGGAAAATCCCTCAAGTATCCAAAAAACCTCAAGATTTAAACAAGATTAGGTACCGAAAGGGCATTAGTGATTAATTAGTGTAATCAAGTCCCCGATCCTAATTTCTTGTGCAGTGAGTATTTCTCCGATCACTTCCGCTTGGGTTTCTAATCAACCCACCCCAAATTGATTAGTGGCGACTCCATTTTAAAAATTAACTTGCAGGTTAAAAAACTTAAACTATTAAAGTCGTGAATTTGTGGACTTGGGAGAGTCCGGGCTTAATAAATTCGGCCTAGCCATTAGCCTCCTTAGGCGCCTATACCCGATCAACGGGCGTCCAAAAAAAGAGGTCACGACACTCTACCTCGGCTCCAGCTTTGGTTTTGGCTCTGGCTCCGGCTCTAGCTCTCTTGGCTCTTGCTCGGGCTCTGGCCTTTGATTCTGGCTCTAGCTCTAGCTCTAGCTCCAGCTTTTTTGGCTCTCGCTCAGGCTCTGGCTTTTTTTAGTTGAGGATGGTGCTCATAACCATCCAAATATGCCTAGTTCTGATACCATGTTAAATTTTTTTGATATGTGCATGTGGAAGCATGGTTTTGGTACTAGTTATAGTTTTTGGTTAGTGACGTGTGCAAGTGTGTGATATAGTTTGTAGAGAATGGACAAGGGAGAAAATAGGATAGTTCAAGGATAAACACAATTTTTTATAGGACAAGGATAGTTTCACTAGTTTATGAAAATAATTGTAGGAAGTGTTGGTGGAGGAGCTTCATGATATGGAGTATATTCTCATACTCCTCTCACTCTATTACATCAATGGGTTACGGCCTTTTTATAGGCATTTCCACCGACTAAGTACAGCATTCTAGATTTTGTAGAATGTTGTCCATGTAGGCTTCATCTAGAAATTTCTGGGATTGTAGTTTACCCACTCTTCTTCTAGAGACTTCTAGATTTGTGACACTTTTCTTTGCCACCTAAGCTAGATTTTCTTTTTAAGGATTTTTCTTGACTTTTCTAGCTAATATCAATCTTGAAGTTTCTAGAAATTTTTAGAGAAAATGGATCACAATTTCCAACAGCTCTAAATATCGGGATCTTAACTTCTAGTAAGGATCGTCACCCGAGAATACACTTCCTCTTTCTTTCTCAATAATTATCCGAGAAAGCTCGGATTTCTGCTCATCTTATCAAATCGTTTTGCTTCTATATTGGGCTTTCTGAGATCCTCTTGGCTTAAGAAAGATAAAACTGATCAAATATTATCACCTAATCATCATAAAAGATCGTTTGTGAATGTGTTTGCTAGGTTAATCTAGGTTACGTATTATAATCTCAGATGCTTAAATGAGTCGGCACTCAAAGAGATCAATTTTTGCATCAAAGTGAACATGTGAAGTTTGTCTCAAAAAAGCAGTAAGCAAAAGATAGATAGATGCGAGTTCTACTGTGCTAGTGGTTGTGATGTTTGAAAATCCCTATCTGAGCTTTCAATGATTGAAAAAATTATCAAACGAACAACATAAAACTGATCGAGTCTGGACTGGCCGAAGTAAGGGCTAAGGTAGAAGGGTCAAGCATGAAAATGGAATTGCTCGTCCAAATCTGTCCGTTTTGCCTTTTCGGATCGATTCAGCCTAATCCAACATGAGCTGGTCGGGGACGCCTGATCCATCATCACTTTCGTTACCATATGCTTAATCGTTGATAGTACATGTCATGTGATTCAGCGGTTGAGATGCTCCCATGATCGCCAAACGTTTGTTTTGAGTATTTATGTGTATTGTCTGTTATTTTCAATTTTTCCTCTTCATCAATATTTTGGCATCTCCTCAATCTTAAGAATTTATCTATGAGACTTTCGGTCTTTGCAATCGTGTAAAATCTTTGCATGATCTTTTAAAGTTTAATAATCTGCATGATTTTAACGAAAAGGAAAGGTAGTAACTTCTATTTAGAAAAACTTGAAAGCGAATATATACATGATCCATGATCCATCACGTAAGCATAATGCATCATTGCCTATGATTTTTTTTTTTTTTTTTCATTTCATGTGAGATCCGCATGATATAACAACTGAGATAAACTCATCAGTCATCTCATCAATCAATCCTCCTAGAGATAGACAAGAATACTTATCGGAGATAAAAGCATGTAAAATCCAGCTACGCTATGGGAACTATAAAACCATAAACTCTACTAAGTACTAACCATTACTCCATTTGACCAAGAAGAGAACATACATAGACATCTCGAATATCTAAAATTTAAGGAATGTCGTGAATTTGATACCCGACACTCCAATATATCGTGTTAAACACTATCTCATGTTTATTCAAAAAGTTTGTTTCGCGAAGAACTGTCGAGCTCAATACTTACAGTCATGTGTTCATAGGGCAAAGTAACTTCTTCAAGTACTTCGACAAAGGATTTCAAAAGATCCAACCAAAGAACAATATTAGAGGACACACATGAACTCATGCACACATGAAAGAGAGACTTCATACACGAGCCGTCACATCAATAAAGTTCAAAGCACTATATGGAAGGCATGTCCATGAATTCAATAAACGTTGGATAGTAAGTAGAATTGTTTTGGAAAGGCATGTTCAAACATTCACTCGCCATTAGACAAAAACCAGAACTCTTCTCAAAATGAATACCCACAGGATAAAGCCGAGATTAACTGAAGAGCGTAATCCAATAAAAAGGTTGCTACTATGAAGTTACAGACCTGCCCAATGAGAAGCAATGTTTGACATGGTGTAGAAATAGAAGATGATGCTCAATGCTTGTGTGAATAGCTTTTAGTAGCTAAACTTCCTGTAAATGTATCTCCCGGTGACCTGACGAAATCATATGGCATATAGAGAATCAAACACCTCCAAAAGATTTGAGGAGAACCACAGTTCCATGTACTAGATAGATTTGACATGAGATTTAATTCCATTTGCATTTGGTTTCTTTTTTAAACCCTTTGAAATCGAGGATTTCATCTCTTGGGACTCAGATTTAAGTTGAGCTCACGTTACTTAGACGATTGATTTACCTTTTATCACTGTAAACTAGATTAAATCAGAGTTCAGGCTATGTGATAAATAGGGCAAACGCAGACAGAATTCAAAGTCAACATACTTTAAAGTCCACTTACATCAATTCAGCATGGTCCACGAGAGAAGAAACCGAAATACTTAAGTAACGGTACTACAAATAAAGCAGACTGAAACTCCCAGCCTCCTAGATAAAAGGGTTCGTCTGTCACAAGACTGGATAGAAGAATGAAGGGAAGAATTTTGGAGAGGAAATTTGTGCCTCAATTTCATTGATTGTAATCTGTGTACAATGTTGTATATAAAATACAAAAGGAATGATAATAAAAGAAAGTGTACATTTCCTAAATATACTGTAATCTTTCTAGTCCTAAGATATAAACAATCATATCAATTTACAATCTATTTCGATCTCGAGAATCATATCTTCCAACACTCCCCCTCAAGTTGGTGGCTTGTATATGTCCAAGATGCCCAGCTTGCTTAGAAGATATGTATGTTGTCTTTGACAAAGAGGTTTAGTGAAAATGTTCGCGGGTTGCTCCGTGGTTCTTATCCCTCTTGTCTCGATGACTCCGAATCTTCCCTCGAGTAAAGTGACAATTGACATCTATGTGTTTTGTCCTTTCATGAACTATATGATTTGCTGCAAGCTTGAGTGTTGAATCATTTTCACAGAAGAGTGTAGTCGGTCCCTTAACTTGTGCCCCGAGATCTAGAAGCAAACCTCTTAACCAAACTATTTCACAAACAGTTTTGGCCATAGATCGATATTCGGCTTTAGCTGAAGATAAGGACACAGTAGACTGTTTCTTCGTCTTCCATGAAAGTAATGATTCCCCAAATTTGATACAAAAACCAGTAATAGATCTCCTGCTCATGGGACATGTAGCATAGTCTGCATCGCAATAGGCCATCATTTCCATGTTGCATTTCTGGGAAAGAAGTATCCCTAAGCCCTGGACATGTCTTCAAGTATCTCACAATTTTCAAAGCTGCATTTAAGTGAGATTGTTTTGGGCTGTGCATGAACTAACTGAGAGTTTGTACTGCATAGCAGATGTCTGGCCTAGTCATAGTAAGGTATATAAGCTTTCCTACGAGTCTCTGATATCCAGATGGGTCCTTCAACAATGGATCATCAGAAGAAGATATGCCAAAATCATAATCAACAGAAGTTAGTTTGGCATTCTGCTCGATGGGAACAATAGCTGGTTTGCAACCTGACAATCCTGCTTCTGATATAATCTCTATTACGAACTTTCACTGATTGAGTGAAATTCCCTAATCTAAATGAGTTATCTCAATTCCAAGAAAATATTTAGGTGACCCTAAATCTTTGATGTGAAAGGTGGAATGTAGATATTCTTTTAGTTTCTTCACGGCAGAATCATCATCTCCCATGATCAGTATGTCATCAACATAAATCATTAGGTAGATTGACGACATACCTTTCATTCAGGTGAATAATGCATAGTCATATTTGGACTGTTTGAAACCAGCAACTGTAAGAGTATTTGTGAACTTGGCATACCATTATCGAGAGGCCTATTTGAATCCATAAAGAGATTTACGGAGACGACATACCTTAAACTCCCCTTGTCTTCGTAATCTTGGTGGAAGATCCATGTAGATTTTCTTCGTCTAGATCACCATGCAAGAAGGCATTATGGACATCCATTTGATGCGGCGACCAGTCATGAAAAGCAGAACCGACAAAAAAGAACGAACTGTAACGTCTTTGGCTATTGGAGAAAAGGTTTCGTGGTAGTCAAAACCTTCTCTTTGTGTAAAGCCTTTGGCAACTAACCGGGCCTTGTACCTTTCTACAGAACCATCTGCTCTATATTTAATTTTATATACCCACTTGCACCCAATTGGTTTGCGATGAGTAGGTAATGGTACGACATCCCAAGTATGATTGTCCATAAGGGCTTGTAGTTCTGTCTCCATAGCCCTTTGCCAACACGGGTCATGCATTGCTTCATTATAACTAGAGGGCTCTTGCTCCTCATAAATATTGCTCATGCAACATAAATGTTCTGATGATAGCCTATCAAATGAAATGTAAGAAGAAATAGGGTAACGAGTACCTGATGATCCAGAGGAGGCACATACATAATCCTTTGTCCAAATCGGTGGATGACTAACTCGACCAGATCACCGAGGTTCTTCATGTTGAGTTAAGATAGACCCATCAGTGTGATTTGGTTCTAGAGGAGCTACCATCGGAGAATCCCTTTCTGTTGTTGGTTCTTCTAGTGATTGTTCCCGAGTATCCTCAGTGGATATTAGAGCTGGTGTAGTAGATAATTCCTTATGCCTTGGAGGAGGAACAATAATATAAGATCCCCCTGTAGATAGATCGTCTTCTGATAGAAACTGCTTACTAGTTGTCCTCGCATCTTGAGATGAAGGATTCATGTCTTGGAAAGGGAAAACATCTTCATGAAAAACCACGTCCCTGCTTATAAGAAATTCTCCTGTGGATGGCTCATAAACCCTATATCCTCATTTTAGATTTGGGTACCCCATGAATATGCATTGGTGTGCACGAGGCCCCATTTTATCTTTGTGCCCTACTGTAGTCACGTAGCATAGACACCCAAAAACTCTGAGATGACTCAGATCCGGCTTCCTTCCATACAATATCTCGAAACGAGTTTTTCCTTTAAGAATGCGTGATGGCATGCGATTTATCAGATATGCTGCTGTGACCACACAATCTCCCCAAAAGCTTTCAGGAATAGATGCCTGAAACTTAAGAGCACATGCTACCTAGGGGTGAAGCATGGTCCGGGTTGGTCCGAGCCATCCCTTAACCCTAGGACCAACCCATACAATGTCGGTCCTCAATTTTTAGGACCGAGGACCGACCCTATTAAGCCTGGGACCAAGGACTGATCGACCCAATGGGTTGGTCCGATTCCAGGGTCAACTTGGGATCGATCAATAATTTTTTTGTCTTATTTTTTATACTCTCTAAAAAAAACAAGCCTATAAATTCAAATTACACATCCATCAACAACGGCATTGTGCAACTAAATTATAAATACCAATACATATTTAGCAAATTTAAGATGACACAATAATATAAATTTTGTACCTACTAACCGTTCATCGAGATATGGGACAAGATGAAAAGTTCTTGTAATCATCTATATTTAATATTCATAACACCATATGCAAAAGCGTTTTCCTGCATTTGATCATGTAAAGTCCACTCAACCAAAAACACGAGCTTCACACCACTTGACTAGCATTTGATCACGTAGAGTTCACTCAACCAAAAATGAACTTCACACCACTTAACTAGCAAATCACTGTAATAACCGTAATACTACTCTACTCTTCAAAAACTTCTATCATTTGACACAAATTGAAAAGCAAAGTGCAGCTGAAATTCATTAGTAAAATACAACTAAATCATAAAAAGCTCAAAATACTTAATATAAACCATGAATATATAACTTCACATCTTGTTAATTTACTTGAACTTCTAAATACCTGAAAACAAAATAAATGACACATAATTAATACTCAACAAAAGTTTTAAATTGAAATTACTATTAGTGCTATTGATAGAACATTTCAATATAATATAATATAACATACATTTTTACTTAGGTTTGAATATATAAAGAATTATATATAATATAATATAATATAATATAATATAATATAATATACAAGGTTGGTCAAGGATTTGACCGACCAAAAACTCTTAGGACCGATGATCAACTCGCACAAAGGTGTTGGTCTTGAAATTTTAGGACCAAGGATTGACCCAGTCCCTTTGGGAACTCGGACTAGGACCGGCAAGGTTGGGCCGGTCTAAGGTCGGTCCATGGTCGACCCTAAACCACTGCTCACCCCTAGTGCTACCTCCAGTAGGTGTCGGTGCTTTCTCTCAACGACTCCATTCTGCTGTGGTGTGTATGTGCAAGAGCTCTCATGCAAAATCCCATTCAATGTAAGGAAGGAAGCACATTCACCATTAAAAATTCTCTACCATTATCAGTGCGAATGCGTTGAATGGATTTCCCAAATTGGTTTTTTGATAGAGCAAGGAAAGTCCTTATGTGAGAAAGGACTTGATTTTTTGATTGCATTAGGAATATCCATGTAGCTCGTGAGAAATCATCTACGATGGTGAGAAAAAACCGAGACCCATCATGATTCAAGGTATGATAGGGTCCCCAAACATCAGCATGAACCAATGAAAAAATTCCATCGACTCGAGAAGTACTATTATGGAAAGGGGCACGTGTTTGTTTTGCTAATGGACAAACGGGACATTGAGGACAAGGAAATAAAGCAGTATGACCCAGTCTTTGATGATTGAGAAAATTCTTATCATTGATAGTAGAATTACACAAAGATTTATTGGATTCAATAGAAAGTAATTGAAGACTCTTCGAAATATTCATCTAGAAATATAGCCCCTGGAATACTCTACCCAAGCCCATTAGTTTCCCAATAAAGGGCCTCGAAACAAACATACATCGGAATTGAATAAGATTTGACAGGAATTTTCTTCACAAGCTCGAAATACTAACACGAGATTGAAATGGAAATCAGGGACATAGAACACATTTCGAAGCACAATGAGGGGACTAAGATTCACAGTACCAATCATTTCAACTTGTGTGGTATTTCCATTTGGGAGTTCCACTAATATGGGAAAAGATAATTTTTTAATGTTGGAAAGAGAATCCTTATCACAGGACAATGTGGTCACTAGCACCTAAATCAATAATCCATGCATTCTTCGAAAGTGAATTCATCGTACAATGAGATGTACCCGTGAAACCTCCAGTCTTATCGAAGCATTCAATTTCCTTAAGGCTTCCATCAGCTCCTGATATTGATCATGGGTAATTGTCTTGTTTGTTGGTTGCCCCGATACCTGAAAAATTGTTGAAAATTTTCCCTTTTCCTTTTCTCCAGGTTTCCCATGTAGCTTCCAGCAATTTTCTATTGTATGATGCGGACGTCTACAATATTCACAGTACATTTTACATTTTCCTTTAGAGGCAATATTTCTTGCAGCTGAGGCGGGCCTGTTTGTGGGCTGCAAGACTTGGGCCAAAGTTGGCCCATATGAGCTGTCCATTCCATTGGCGAGAATTCCACGCGAAACGTCCAGCCCATGCGAGTTATTTCCGCGCGGCCCATTCGGCCCATGGAAGTCGTATCCTCATGGGCCGTCGGATTTGTGACATCTTGATTTTCGAGTCTCATTTCGATAAGATGAAATGGGCTTTTCGTAATCGACGCGCTTATGGCCTTATTCTCTCGAGAAGGGCCCCTCACGAAATAACTAGTCCATCGGGTGAAACCATTAAGGAATTTTAACACAACAGACTTGAGAATTCGACTAGGAATCGACAACTCGACCGTGTTGATTTACAAAGCCAGGTCATTAAAGACTGTCAATCGATCGAAGACCGGAGATAGGGTCGATTCGATTGAGATATGTAATCAGAATGTGGGTGATTTCACCGATTGGCAAAATACTCGTCGAACGGGCACTAGACCAATTTTTCTATCGTTTTGGTACCCGATGCCCATTAATTGATACTGAGATTTTCACGAAAATCGAGAGTCCAATGTATCGAAGATGTATAGTATGACTCGAGATGAATCGATCGCGGAGTCAATTGCAAAAAAAATTCCTAAAGTTACCCGGTGAGTAGGTTACGCTAAAAGAGCGCCAAATTGAAATTAACCGTGAGCTGGAAACCAATTTTAGAAATCAAAAGTTCTGTCGTATCCGACCTATTTTAGGAATGTCGACTCATCCTCTGAAGAATTTTTCGGAGATTCCGTGATTTTTGTGGAAAATTGAATGGATGCCGCAAAAAATTAACAGAAATTCAGGATGGACTCATTTGAAGGAAATTTGTTCAATGAAGCTATTTAGTGATGGCCACTTGCAGAAATGGCATGGGCTTTTTCTTTGAGAAAAATTGACGTCGAAGTTGGAAAATTGCTAATGAAATCGAAGCTCAAAATCCAATGAAATTCGGAGCTTCGAGGAGAGGGTGCAATATTTGGTTTTAAGTTGGATTATTTGTGGATATTAAGACAAGAAAATAATTGGGGGACATAAGAGGATAAGTATTTGGACTCGGGGACTAGGTTATGATGGAATAGATTTTTTTAAGACTTTTCTTCCCCTAGCTCAATCTTCCTTCGCACATTTGTTGATGCCCTCCATCTTCGACCGATCTCCTTGCTCTTTTATTTTATTCACTCAGGTCCACTTCTCCTCTCTCTCTCATTGAAATCTCTGCCATCTCACCATCTCAAGTTTTCTGCCCCATCTCCTCCCACGTTGAGGCCAGTATCCCTTTTCTTTTCTTACTTACATTCATTGAAGCTGCCACATGTTCGGTCAATTTCACCGCAAACGAACCCCCAAGTGTTGATCGAAGCCTCCACCGGCTTCATCTCTGCACATCCGTTTCCTTCATCGAACTGCCAGCGATCATCTTCACCAGCACCACGCATCGGCTCCTCTCCATCGTTGACTGTCGTACTTCTCTTTTCTTTCCCATTTTGAGCTGAGCGAAGCCCCCATCAGCTCGTGTCTTCATCTTCACGATGCCATCCCCGAGCGGCCGTCGAAGCCTCTTCCCCCCTCTACCCGTACCCGGTCCACATCGAAACCTTCCTCTGTCTTTTACGTCGTTGGGCCGTGCGCGCAACGTGGAGCGCAGAATCTCCGTGAAGATTAGTCAAGCAGCCCGCCAGTCCACCTGCTTCTCTGCTAAGCAACTTGCAAGAACAGCCCATCTTGAAGTTAGCCCAAGAAGCTAGCGAAGCCCGTTTATTCGGCCCAATTCAGCAGCCCAAGCCCGGAGTCAGCTACTTCAAGCCAGCCCATTTCAAAAACAAATCTCAGATTTGGTGAGATTTGTTTTAGACCCAGTTTACAGGCCCGGCTCCGCTTTGTCCACCGATCGCCACCAAAATTCAGATTTGACCGCCATCACACCGTCATCACGGTAAACCGGTTCCGCAATTAACCGGTGAGTTTATTTACTAAACTCTTCTTAGTAGGCTAATGACGTCTAAGGGGTGTTTAGATTTATTTAATTAGAAATTAGGTGGTTAGTTAGATTAATTTAGTGATTTAATTATGCAATTATGCATGTTACGTGGTTAGATTAGATTAAGTGAGGCTTAGATAAATTGTGTGTATATCTAGAAAGGGTTCGGGAATTTTTTTGGTCCGTATTGGTATTTAATTTAGTGATTTTGGCCTAGGTTGGCATTTTAGTATTTAAATTGATTTATTTGATTGATTTTAGAAATTATTTAATTATTAAATATTTTTGGAAATTAGTCCAACAGTCAGGTAACTGGAATTGGTGTGTTGATTGCAATGGTGTGTTCAATTTTTTGCAATTAGATGTTAATTTGTGCAAATTGAGTGTTGATTGGAAATTTTGAATATTTAATTCAAAAAATTGTGAATTTCAATATTTATTCAGAAAATCCTGAGTGTTGGATTTTAAACACCAAAAATGGTTTATATATATAAACTGGTGGGATTTTCAAAGAATGTCATAATTTTCTGGGTCAAATCCAGCAGGTATGCTACTCACACAAGACTAATTTCCAGTGTATTTTAATGAAAGAAAATATCTTGCCAGAATCACCATTTTAATGGAGGTATTTGAATGCAATGTACGGTGTCCTTGGCCTAAAATTGGTGGTCGTGTGTTGATTAAGAGAAACCGTCTCGTGCAATTATGCCAGACATTACTAAATCCCTTTTCAAGTTACCCATGTATTAGGGTATCGGATCACAGTAGATTCTAGACCTACACCCCCGGGAAAAGCCGTCTAATTAAGAGAGGTCGCTGTGCTCATGGTGGGAGACGAAGCCTGGCTATGCCGAGATACCCAACTTATGAGTAGGTTGTACTCGGGTCGCGTGATTTTGAACCTACGCCCCTTCGGAGAAGCCATCTAATTAAAGAGGCGTCGCCGTGCTTTCAAAGGAGGTGAGATGGACGTCGTGGCAATGCCTAAAGACCGCCATATTTATAGTTGGCCGTACCCTTAAGGGGTGTAATTAACAATTGGAACGCATGATGGTTGAGTTTGATGCACCTGATTATGAGACCAAAATTATGTGGCGTGGAACGGGTTTGTGGTGATTAATTGAATTGAGGTGTTCTAGTTGTTATGTGCATTTATTATATGCATTGTGATATAGCGTATTGACCTGCGGGAAGGAACTAAGGCAAGGTAAATTTCCCTGTTCTAAATGTGTGTTATGTGACTGCAGCCACCATGTAGCACGGACATGCGACACGACACGAGTGTCCGACCTTGCGACACGATACGCCGACATCATTTCTAAAAAATAGAGAATTCCCGACACGTTGTGACACGTTCAATATTAAATGAATATTTTTTATTTTTAATTAATTTGATTTTAAATTCATAAATAAATAAATAAAGCCTATAATAAATTTACACCTAATAATATTAATAAATCAATTCATTTGAAATTTGAAAGATATATTCATAACTAAAGGCGAAACATGTTTTTAATTTTTAACAAAAGTTATTGATAAAACTAATAATTGATAATAAAAATTAGAATCAATCTGTTTAAATAAATTCATGATTTTAGAATGATCAAAAATTTATCATTATTCAAAATTCAATACTTTTACTTTTTGAAATTATTTTTCAATTTCATTAATTTAATTTTTCTATAAAAAATTCTCAAATCCACTCTCTTTTCTTTTCTTTTGTCCATTTCCTCCACCCCAAAACTTATTTTACTTTTTTCCCTCCCAAAACCACTGACAGAGTAAGCTGTCAGCCTCACTTCCTCCCAAAACTCAAAAACACGCCATCGTCCCCCTCTTTTTATTATTTTTTATTCCTTTATCACAAACCCTGTGACACTCTTTTTTCCTCCTTCTACTGCTCGTTAATAAAAAACACTGGACAAGACAAACACGCAGACAACGTACCTCGCTCCCTCTTCGCACCTCGTATCATTTCTTAGCTTCCGGCTTGATGGAGCAGACGGCGACGCTAAGGAGGGAGGAGATGCCGTCCCCGCCGCCGCCGGGCGCCCCCCCCTCGGGCCCCGATCCCTTCCTCCTTCTCTTCCTCTCTCTGGCCGTCTCTGGCCACCGCCGCCGCCGCCCCCTCGAGCCCCGATCCCTTCCCCTTCTCTTCCTCTCTATGGCCATCTCTCGCCGTCGCTCGCGGCCTCTGCTCCTTCCCCTCCCTCGCCTCCACCGGAGTCTTCCGGACACGCCACCAACACGCGTGTCGAAAGTTGATCGTGTGTCGAAAATCCGATATGCGTTGACCCGGTCCGAGCGTGTCCGAACATGTCGACGGTGTCCGACACACTCCGACGTGTCGACCGACACGGAAGCACCTGCAACGTGTCCGTGCCTTCATAGACTAGAGCACCTTGAAGCGTATTTCCCCTCCTATTATGGGTTTAGTAGGTGGGACTTGCTGAGATATTGTTTGATTATGAATAACCATTTTCGGGTGTGGTGGTCGTGGAAGACCAAGGTCTCGAAGTTTTGAGGAGGAGGAGTATGGAGGATCGGTGGATATGTCTTATCAAGATGTTGTAGGATAACTATGACATCTGGACTTCGGTTTAAATCTCATAGATAAATTGGTCATTTTGTTCAGTTGGACAGGATTAATTTGGTTGTGAAATTGAGAAGAAATGGATTTGGAGATGAGAGGAAAGTAATCAATTTGACGAGGAGACCACTCAATTATTTTATGAAAGTCGTTTGAGAGAAATTCAAGAGGGAAATTGATGCAGAATGGGAAGAGGGGGAATCAAGAATTCCTAGTTTGGAATTTCCTTTGGGATTAAATGAGCTTATTCAAAGAAATTGGATCAAGAATTTTCTATTTGAGAAAATTCTTTCTTTTGAATTTATTCCCATTTCCCTTTTCTTTTTTCTTTTTTGGCTAAACACCATTTCCTTTTATTTTTTTTTTCTCCCCCACCCCACTAACTCTCACTCTCTTCTCTCTCTCTCTCTTTTCCCTCGTGCGAATTCCTCCACCGAATGCCTTGCTGTTTTTCACTTCCCTTTCCCCACTTTTACTTTTTGACTTTTCAACACACCCTCTCTCTTATCTCTCTCTCTCTCTCTCTCTCTCTCTCTCTCTCTCTCTCAGACTCCCTCATCCGCTCGACACCCTCTCTCCCTCTCACCTTGCGAAACCAGGTATAGAGAAGCGAAGCAGCCCGGGCGACGCTTGAAGGAGCTACGGACATGCGGAGCTACGTCCGCCGTCGCAGCCCCTTGCCTCACCGCACGCTCCGCCCCTCTCTCTCCCCCGCTGTTCAACCGTCTCTCCTCCTTCGTTGGTGTGCCCAGCAGCTTCCAAATCAAGCCCGAGAACGCCTTGGGAGTAGCCAGACCGCATGACGCCACCGCCCTCCGCCCCCGTTCGCCGCCCCGTGTTGCACGCTTCCCGTAGCCTCCCGCTGCCCACATGCCTTGGCCGCCCTCTCCCACCCAGCCTCGCTATTCCAAAGCTGCTGTCTAGCTCCGTTTTGGCTAACTCGGGCCATGGTTTGGCCACCGCCGGCCACATACGCCGCCACCTCAACCCACCGACCCCCTCGCCTCCGCTCGCCTTGCCTCACCGTCTCGGCCCCTAATTCACGACCCCAACCAGCAATGACTGAGAGGAAGAAAATGGGTATGACAACAACTATTTGGCCCAGTTTTTGGCCGTCTCCTTCGGATGCTCGACCCGCTTTGAGGAAAGTCAATCATCGCGTCGACCTCTGTTTGAGTGAGTTTACTCACTAATACCTTCTTAGTTTGCAGTATACTTAAAGGTTGATTAGTGTTAGTTAGTATAATTAGGTGGTTGGGATTATAATTGATTAGTAAATTATTAGTTATTGCATTGCATATTAGTTGTTTGGTTAGTGTACTTAGATAGATAATTGGCTATAGTATTTATTGGATGCTTCTGTAATTTTTCCTTGTCCTTTAATTAGGCAATCGGGCTAAATGGAATTTTTAGAATTAAACATTAATTTTTTCAGAAATTAATTATTAATTATTTATTCAAAATTGGCTGGATGGCCGTGTAGGAATTTTATCTTGATTATCATGGTGCGATCCCCATTTATTTAATTGAGCTTTATATTGTGCTAAATTGAATTTATTGTATTTATTTATTTATTTTTTTAAATTAATTATTTAATTATTTATTTTTAAGAAAATTCAAGGCTGCTGGATCGGAATTTGTGCTAATTGTCCATGGTGTAGACTATTTTATTTATTTGAGCTCCGTTGTACTTAATTAATTGATTAATTTGAAGAATTATTCCTTAATTGATTGAAATTGAGTGGAATTGATTGATTGATCGGTAGATGGTTGAGTTTGGTCCTTTAATGTTTATAATGCCTTGATGAGCTGTAATGTGGAGAGAGTCGTGAGATTTCAATTCAGAATACTCTTACCGAGACCGATCGGGTGCGAAATAATAGACATATGTGGTTGGGTGAAATTCGCTAGCAGCAGCGCCTTGCTAACGCACATAGCTGTCTACTTACTACATCTTTATGGACCTCGTGGTTTGTGATTTGGAATATCACTGGCGAAAACGGCGCCTTAAAGAACGCATTTATCAGTCTAGTACTCATTGTTATAGGCATGTATGGTTCGGTGATTTGAGATATCCGAAAAACTGGCACTTTAAGAACGCACACAATTGTCTATTGGGTACATCGTTATAGGCATGTGTGGTTCGGTGATTTAGAGACATCAGCAATGTAAAAACGACGCCTTTAACGTGACGCAATTGTCTATTGAATACATTTTTATAGGCATGTGTGGTTTGGTGATTAAGACATCATCGTGAAAATTGCACCTTAAAGAACACACACAATTGTCTATTGGATACATCGTTATAGGCATGTGTGTGGTTCGGTGATTTACAGGGATATCAGCAAAACGGTGCCTTAAAGATACACGCAATTGTCTTCATTGGAATACATTGTTGTAGGCATGTGTGGTTCGAGTGATTACGACATCCTTGGCCAAAAAGGCGCCTTAAAGAATGCATGCAATTGTCATTGAACACATCGCTATAGACATGTGGTTAGGTGATTAAGAATATCACTGGCAAAACGGCGCCTTAAGAACGCATGCAATTGTCTATTGAACACATCGTTATAGGCATGTGGTTCGGTGATTAAGAATATCACGCTTAAAATGGCACCTTAAGAACATGCAATTGTCTATTGAACACATCGTTATAGGCATGCGTGGTTCGGTGATTGCTGATATCACTGGCAAAACGGCACCTTAAAGAACACATGTAATTGTCCTAAGACACATCGTTGTAATGTGTGGTTCGGTGATTTAAGATATCACTAACGAAAAACGGGTGCCTTAAAGAATGCACGCAATTGTCTAGTGTATACGTCACCTTGATTTAACGAGCGAGAGCATTGATGAGCTCTGTGACTAAGTGTACTATTGGAGGTTATGTGGAATGGAATGGACCACGAGAAATGGTCCAACTGACATGTGTCGACTAAGTGAACATCTTTATTTTGATATGATGTTGTGAAATGATTGATTGATTGAAATTGATCAGTGAATGGTTGATTGAGATGTAATCGACTAGATTCGATTAATCATTGCTTGGGTCTAATGTTGTGAATTGATTGATTGAATGGAAATGACGTGAGTGGTCTTGTTGGCTTATGTCGACCAGGTCGATTAATCGATGCTTGCATCTGTGATCTGATTGGCGACCTATTTGATACGTGCGAATATGCAGGTGGAATCTAAGGCCAAGGTAAGTCCTCCGGCTCATGTTGTGCAAGGCAGCCCTAAAGTGTATTAGTTTACTAATCGGGTCTTATGGGGTAGAACTTGCTGAGGACGTTATCTCAGTGGTTATTGAATAACTATTTAGGACCCGGATGAGGAGTCTAAGGAGAGGAATCTGAATGCAGGAGATCCCTGTTGAGGAACCCGAAGAGGAGTATGTGGAGGAGGACCCCGATGTAACTTGAGTACGGCCCGGATGAAGACTAAGATCCCGTCCTATCTTGTCAGACCTGGTCTGCACGTGAATAGAGGTTAGATTAGACTTGCATTAATATAGTATTGTAGAATACACTATGAGATGCGTGCAAAATGTGATTGTAAATTTTCAGTGAAAAATATAGCATGCTTTTCTATCCCATTATTTTTTATTATCTGGGGTTTTATAAGCTACTTCCGCATGTGCATATAAAAAGGGTGGCCTACACAGTCATAGGATATTGCATTTTTTTAAAATCGACCAAAAGTAAGGGATGTCATGCCTAAGGATCGTGGGCATGACAATAACCTCTTGTGAGAGTTCGTCTTTTGTAGGCTTTCAACTAAGCTCGTTTTTTGTGCCTGAATCTCATTGTTTGTAAAGTATTGCTTTTATGAATTGATATCCTGCTTTTCTATCCTGAGATAATTATTGTCAGGAGATTTATTTTTGCTTCTTTATGCTTAAAAATCAATGGGTCGACTTGTCCTGGGCTATGAAGCACGGACACGTTGCGATGTACTCCGTGTCGTGTCCGACACGTGTCGGACGTGTGGGACACGCTGACATGTTTCGGACACTGGACATGTGGTAACGCATGTCGGATTTTCCGACCACGCGATCAACTTTTCTCGACGCGCGTGTTGACGCGTGTCCGGAGGAAGACTCGGGTGGAGGCGAGGGGAG
This sequence comes from Eucalyptus paniculata subsp. matutina, assembly GCA_017140255.1. Lineage (NCBI taxonomy): Eukaryota > Viridiplantae > Streptophyta > Magnoliopsida > Myrtales > Myrtaceae > Eucalyptus > Eucalyptus paniculata. Next base: position 49,646,020 of record CM029442.1, read on the forward strand.
GAAGGAGCAGGAGGCCGCGAGCGACGGCGAGAGACGGCCAGAGAGGAGGAGGAGAAGGGGAAGGGATCGGGGCTCGAGGGCGGCGGCGGCGGCGGCCAGAGACGGCCAGAGAGAGGAAGAGAAAGGAAGGGATCGGGGCCCGAGGCGCGAGCGGTGGCAGATGCGGGGCGGCCGGCGCGGCGACGTGGTCTCCCTCCTCGGCATCGCGTCTGCTCCATGTCAGAAGCTAAGAAAATGATACGAGGTGCGAAAGAGGGGAGTGAGGTCTGCTGTCCTACGTGTTTGTCTTGTCCAGTGTTTTTGTGCTTATGCGGAGAAGGAGGAAAAAGAGGGTAGCTAGGGTTTGTGATAGGAATAAAAAATAATAAAAGAGGGGGCGATGGCGTGTTTTGAGTTTTGGGGGAGGGAGTGAGGCTGACAGCTTGTCTGTCAGTGGTTTTGGGAGGAAAAAAAGTAAGGAAAATAAGTTTGGGGTGGAGGGAAATGGACAAAAAGAAAGAAAAGAGTGGATTTGAGAATTTTTTTATAGAAAAATTAAATAAATGAAATTGAAAAATAATTTTGCAAAAAGTAAAAGTATTGGAATTTTGAATAATGATAAATTTTGATCATTCTAAAATCATGAATTTATTTAAATAGATTGATTCTAATTTTTTTATTATCAATTATTAGTTTTATCAATAACTTTTGTTAAAATTAAAAACATGTTTTGCCTTAGTTATGAATATATCTTTCAAATTTCTAAATGAATTAATTTATTAATATTATTAGTGTAAATTTATTATATATTTTATTTATTTATTTATGAATTAAATCAAATTAATTAAAAATAAAAATATTCATTTAATATTCAACGTGTCGCACGTGTTAAGCCAATTCTCTATTTTTTAGAAATGATGTTATTTAATGATCACACTTACGGACATCAATGGTCATGGGTCGCATGTCCGTGCTACATAGGTCTTGGGAAGGCTCAAAATTTTATTGACCAAAGAGGGATGGGCGTGGCTGAGGACCCAGGCGTGACAAAATTCAGCTGGCAAGGGCAGAGTGAGGACATTCAATTGGCCTATAAACCCAGGCCCTAGGGTTTTCGTCGAGAAACCCTAATTCCACTACTCGCTGTCCTCTTTCTCCTCCGTTCTTCGACGGAGGCCGAATCTGCCCCTTGCAACCAGAGCAATCCATCTCCCCTGGAAACCCTAATATCCGTCGTCCGTTGCTGATTCTCCTCTTGGATGGCAAATTGGTAGATTCAGCTGAGGCTCGGCATGGGTTCTATCGTTAAGATCTGGAGCAAAACGAGAGGTAAGTCTCGTCGAGGATAAGTAGAAACCTCGTTGCCTTTTCCCTTTCTCGCATGGCTTTGTATTACTTTGTAATATTGGGTCGGGCCGGTCGAATCTCTCCTCAGCTGCTTCAAGCTCATTCCACGAGCCGAGAGTTTGTTGTAGATTGTTGCTATGGTCATATTCCCTGTTTTAGTTCCAAAATCTGCTGTGTTAACAAAAATATTTTTACTTGATCTGAGCTTTCAAACATTTCTTTAATATTCTCCTTAACATTTGTTTTGAATCTCCGTCGAGGGGAGCCCGTCCGACCTTCGGATGAGATGTACCTCTATCCACATCCTAACAAGTTGATTGCATTTATTTGAAAGTCAATTATCCTCTATTTCGGATGGATCGAGATTTGTTCCATCAAGAAACCCTCTTATATCTTTCGTTGTTAGCGCGTGCTGGAACTCGCGCACCGAACTCGAGTAGTTGTCGCACGATTAACTCTGCTAATGAGTTTTAATTCCGGTCTTGGCGCTTGTCGTGTGAAGTGGGTCATGGCTCAATTGATCGCCAAAGAATCAGTATGGGAAAATCTGGGTCCGAGATTTGATGAGGGATTTCCCTGTGTAGGTCCAACAGTTAGGCCCAATTCCCTGATTCGCTGACCACATGACTCCGCATTGAGAAAAAGTTAGGGTAGGGATTTGTTCCCCATCCACAGCTCCAGCTGATCCCTTGATCTGCTTTGGGCTGACGGCAAGGGTTCTGCCCTTCGACGGTCGACGGCCTCCCATCGGTCCCAACACCGCTTTGGTAGCTTCCCAGACTGTGATGTATGGAACCATGGATGGTATCCACAAAGTATGGATGGCCTATGAAGGGTTGCTTGAGATTGAACTAAGTCAGGAATTGTTGCCATTGCACGTGTTGAGTCCGGTGTCTAGCTTGATTTGTTGTTGAATAGCATAATAGTAGACAAGTCCTAGATGCCTTGCATTTCTGGTGCAGTCCCGAGGTTGGTTGTCCGAGGTCAAGGTCCAGATCTTGTGCTTTAGGCATGATGATGAATTCCTTCCCTCTTCAAAAAATTGATTCATATGGCAACTCTATTTTGCAGATGAATTCCACAAGCGGCAATCGAGAAGAAAGAAGCAAAAGCGACTGTGAGAATCAAAACTTCAAGACAGCTCGATACCATGTCACAAGACTAGATAGAAGAATGAAGGGAAGGATTTTGGAGAGGAAATTTGTGCCTCTGTTTCATTGATTGTAATCTGTGTACAATGATGTATATAAAATACAAAAGTAATGATAATAAAAAAAGTGTTTATTTCCTAAAATTTACTATAATCTTTCTAGTCCTAAAGATATAAACAATCATATCAATTTACAATCTATTTTCGATCTCAGAATCATATCTTCCAACATCGTCGATGAAGCTAGAGCGGTCCCACAAGATCAGTGTCCAAAATTCGAAAAAAGTTGCTCAATATATCAAAGCTTCCTTTTGGTGTTGGGCGCAAAATTGTAGACTCGAGGGCAGAATAACAGCAGATCGTCGAGACAAAATTGAGATGTACCACGGCTATTGAAATGCAACACGATCAATCGAGGACACAAGGATTGCATTCGATAGAGAAAGTGCAGAATTCACAAGAAATAATAACTGAAAAGGGTGAATTCCTTCCTTTTTTTTTTTTTTTTCTGAAACTTGATCGTAGCAACTATTCGGTTGAGTTTGAAAGCAATATTGGGATGACTACTACTGTCACTTCAAGATTAAGAGAGAGTAGTTGGTGAAGAGGGGAGTGTTGGATAAATCACCGCCTCTCTCTCCTAGATTGACTAACTAATCGACAAGTTCGAGCCTCTCTCTCTCCTAAATTTTTCTGAGGTGACTACAAGACTCATTTGTTTGTAGCGGGCGAGGCTTCGTAGCTGTAAATTGTCCAACATGTAAAATAGAAGCAAAAATCTCCCGTTGTCTCGAGAGATAATTTGCTAAGAGAGTTGGTAGATGAAGGCTGTAATGGCACTAGCTTCATCCACTTGAGTTCCTCAAATAGTAGAATGAGTCTTGTGGAGTGGTAGGTCTTCAATGTGCTATATAGAGTGTCACAGGCATGTGTGGGAAGTAAGTGATAGCGACGTATGTAGCGTGTTTAGTGAGTGGCGTGAGGGTGAGTGCATCGTGTGTTTGGCAAAACTGGTGTAATTAAGTGGTTTTATAATATTAAGAGAGTGTTTATTATAATCACATTTTCGCAACTTTACAAGTGACATAGAGCTACTCCACGCAGCTCAACAGGGTCTCAATATTGTTCTGTGTATCTTTTGACAATTATTTATGTGGCAAAGGCAATAGGGTATTCAGTCGTTAGTGAATGCTATAATTCCCTTTTTGGGCTTGTCGGTGGGTACGGTACTAGAGTTTCTCACAACTCGGCTCCATGTTCTATGTTTGTATTGCTTTTATTGATAGCTACTGGGAATTTGTCATTGTTTGCAGAAATGATGGACATTGTTTCTACGCTTATGGCTTCCTTTCTTGGCCCACTTCACGGACGTGGCTCAACAATCGCAAATGGTATTTTTGTTTTATCTTATCTTTGATTTATGTTTAATCTATACCGATATTTATAGTTTGATTGTCCAATGTTGCATTGTGGATGGATATATAACTTAAAGAGTATGTTTGTCCTTTTAAGGAATACAAAAAATGAAAAAATAATAATAATCGGCCGGTCTAGAGTTGACCTTGGAACTAGATCAAGTGTGTCCGATCCTCAATTCCAAACTCAATAGGATCAATCCTCGAACCCCAAAATTAAGGATTAATATAGTGTGGACTAGTCCTTGGATTAGGTACTAAATCGACTCAATTTGGATCAGCTCACTCTTAATGGGCAAGCATTTGAAAGATAACTATCAAAGCTGAGTTTTTTTTTTTTTTTTTTTTTTAACTTTAGGCTGAGTATCAAGAAATCGGGCTAGATGCCACTTCCACCAAAAGAGTTGAGGTGTCGATATCCTTGCAGCTTGTGTATGATCCAGTTACTATTTCTTCTGGATAGGCATATGAAAGGATCAGTACTGAGAAATGGTTTAGTGATGGGCGCAACACCTATTCTAAAACTCAACATAAGCTGTTTCATCTTTGTTTGACTCCTAATTACTTGTGTGAAAGGACTTGTTGCTAGCCTGGTGCAAGCAAAATGGTATTCCTATCCTAGAGGGGCCTCAACACTTTCTTGATTTGAATCATTGGAGGCTGGCAACGTCGAGTCTCGAGCCCACAAATTCAAGATCAATGACAGTGTTGCTCCCCGCAAGTCAACGGGCGTAAAAGTGGTTCCTTTGAGAGGGTGGCACCCCGAGGAGGAAGAGGATGAGAAAGGAAAATTTTCTGCATCGAACAAGTGCACGAGGTTAATATTTCTCAATAACATGACCATTTTCTTGAAGTGCTAAATAGAGGAGAGGAATTGTGTAGAAAGTGCAAAGTGGAAGAACAAATCCTGCTTTTGCTAGAGGATGCCGAGGAGGCTAGAATTTTCATGGGGGCCCATAGCTTTGTTAAAGCCCTTACTATAATTTCTGGAGTTGGCTGTCCGTGAGAGGATTGTAAGGGCTCAAGACGCTGGAGCAATGGCTCCGTTCTATTGGAGAAATCTTCTTGAAATGTTTTGAAGCTGACAAAACGTTTCCATCAGTCTAGTCTGAAGGCTTACAGACTCTACTGTTTAAAGTCTGAAGACCTCCGGACTGCCAGACTCAAGATCCAAAGTCTATCCTCATTGCCCAGGTTCTAATCCGTTGAAGAAAGGCTATCCAGGCCGCGGATGTTTTATTAAGGATATGACCTTATTGATTGGAAGATCTCTGGCTGGATATGACAACCGAATCCTTTTTAGTTTATCGAGATTGATTCGAAGATTAAGGATCCGATTGATTGGCGGAAAATATTGTGGAAGGTTCTACCTTATAGGCAAGATCGATTGTATGGGCCGAACGCAGTTGATGAGCTATACGTCATGTTCGCTAATAGCTCGAATGATGTACAATTGATTTAAAAAAGTCAATAAGGTAGATTGGAGGAATTCCTTTGGTAAGTGCCAACGGGTATGATAGCGTAAAAGGAGTATATAAGAAACGTTCTAAGTTTGTTGGGGGAGGTGCGCGATAGAAAAAATTCAAAGTCTGACTCCTTGTTATTTAGTCAATTCATTTGGTAGAAAACTATGCTCAAAGAGTTTATATTTGTGAGAAACCTTGAGGAAGTGTGATAGAACATCTTGTGGAATCAAGGAAAAGCTGTTACCTAACATCTCTTTTGTTCATAGTGAAATCCAGTAGATAGGCTGTCAGTGCGGAAAGAGTGGACGTAAAAGCTTAGGATAAGCGAACTACTATAAACCTTGTGATTTTATCTTCTCTTCCCTACTCCTTCTTTCTTTGATCGTAATTCATTTTGGAGTACTTCATTTCTATTAATTACCTAGTATTACTTAGTATCTCGGGAAATTGTTTTTATACCTATTCACCCTCCTCACAGGTGATTATCTAGCTACATCAATTGGTATGAGAGCTCATGTACTCACTTTTTTTGAAGTGTTTTTACTTTTGAGTTAAAGATCCATGGCTAGTATGTTGGCTCTAAGGGCTGGTAGAAGGTAGCAATCCGGACCACCTTACTTTGATGGAAATGATTACAACATCTGGAAAAACAGATGAAAGCGTTCCTAAGATCAAAGGATCTACAGGAATGGAAGTTTGCATGAAAAATGAATCATTCCTAAAGCTGCACCTATCTGAGAAAGGAAGATCTTGTAAGAGTCTAGTCAAATGACTCAGGAAGAGATAACCAAGAGACAAGCTCTTGATGCAAAAGCTAATTTATTCTTTATATTGTGCTCTATCCTCATGAATATAACAAAAGCATCTTCTTGTGTTACATCTAAAGAAGTCTAGAATAGATTACATATTACTTATGGAAGGAACCGATTGGTGAAAGAGCAGAATCTTGTTCTCCTTGGTCCATCTGACCTTGAGAATGAAATCGAAAGAATCTATAAGCCCGCCATGTTTAGTGGTTTTGATTATGAATGTCATTCTTAAAAATCAAGGTCAACCAATTTACCAATCCATGAAGGTAAACAAGCTACTATATGAATGGACTCTCCAAGGATTGGAATCACATAAAAGACCCTCAATCAAAGAGACCCAAAGAATCATACACTATTTGTTGATGAGTTGGGACTCTTGGTCTTATGAAGTAAAGCGATCAATGAAGGCGAAGACCCTAAAGATAAGAAATCCATTGCATTAAATCAATGATGATTGATGTTGAATTAAGAAGGCGATATGGGGCGATGAAGCTTGCTCTCATGATAAGAAGATTCAAAGCTGAAGGAAGAAAAGATTCAATCCAAGGAAACAAAGTTTTCAAAAGCTGTGACAAGTACATTGAAGATGATAATCAAATAAAAGATGTGAGTACGCTTTGAATGTGAGAAAAATGGCCATTTGTCAGAATTATTGTCCTCTTGAGGAAGAAGAAAGGAAAAAGTTGAAAAGTGTCAACTCTTAAAAGCATAAACCCTGTTGGTGATAATGTGAAGAAAGTGATGATGATTATGCCAAACATGTTTGATGGCACAATGGGATTCAGTCAAACCTCAAAGATGATTTCAGTTGGACAGTGAATTTGAAATAGTAACTTCAAAATCCTAATAGTTTCTAAATACATTGATGAGTTGTGCTTTAGTCGGAAGACTTCTCTTAAAAGAATTTTTTGAACTCCAAAAGGAAAGTGTAAAACAACAACAAAATGCACGAAGAAAATGTGAAATGTTTATATATGAATGTTTCTTCTCTTAGAGAAAGTGAAGTAATCTTTCAAAAAAAATGCATTCTTGAAAAATGACATCTCAAATCTTTCAAAAGACCGATAGGATCTTGAGAAACAGAAAAAATACTTTTTTGTTTCAAAACCGTATTCCAATAATCTGGTTTAGGAATAGCTGCCTAAAAAACAATTCCTTTAATTGATTTTTCTAAAGTGAAGGAAATGGATAAACAAAGACCCTCAAGAGATGCTTACAAAAATCATTTTAAAATGACATATGTAAAAACCTGATGGGTTACAATGCTCTCGAGATGTTCAAAGTGCAATGAGTGAGATCATTTTTGAAAAAAAAATGTCTTATGGTTTGGAAACTTGTGATAAAGTATGGGCAAAAAGCCGCCCATATCATACTAACATGAATGGACCCAAGAAAAAATAGGTAACATAAAGAAGTTTGAGTTTTCTCTTTTAAATGGGTCGCTATCAGAAAAGGTAAAATGGTATCGGATAGTGGATTAATAAGACTGACAGGAAACTCAAATTGTTTCATAAAACTTGTTCAAGTAAATGGTGGAAAAGTTTCATTTGGAGGAAACAACAAAGGGAAAAATTGTGGGATTTGGAAAAATTGGAAACCTCTATAAGCAATGTTTCTTTAGTTGAAGGACTCGACTCTGATCACGCTTTGATGTTTAATCAGCTATATGATGCGGTTTCAAAATCAACTTTCAAAGGTATATCTTCGGGAACCAATAAAGACTCTATTCGGTCATTTATGGGATGAAGACATGGAAATATCACCTCTTGGATGTAAAACCAGATAAATGCAATGTTTAATTTCAATCCAAGACAAAGCAAACATAGCACAAAGCTTGGACACATCAATATGAAGCGAGATAACAAAATTTTAACAAAAAGCTTGTTCGTTTTGCAGATTCTACCCAATTTGTCGTATCAAAAGTCGACCTATGTACACCATGCATATTGGGAAAAATAGGTAAGAATTCATTTAAGCCAATAAATCAAGTTCCACTATTCGTGTCTTTACTGACTTCTACATATGAATCTCTGGACTATAGCGCATTAGAACACGAACATTGGAGTAAGAAATATTGCCTAGTAATCATGGATGACTATACATTTACTTGGGTGTATTTCTGGCAAAATAAATTACGAAACTTTCTCTTACTTTAAAAAAATTTGCTAAAAAGGTCCAAAACGAAAAAGGATATTTTATTTCAAGTATAAGAACAAATCATGGAAATTGAATTTGAAAATCAAGATTTTACAAAGTTCTGTGATGAATCTGGTTTTTCAGCATTTGTTCTCTCTCCATACTCGAACAAAATGGAGTTGTGGAAAAAAGAATAGATCGCTTCAAGAAATGGATAAAACTCTTCTAATTGAAAACAACATCTCATCCGTTTTTGGGCTGAAGCAGTTTTTAGGCGCATGTTATACCATCAATAAAGTTTTTCTAAGGCCTATTCTAGAAAAAACCTCTATCGAATTATTCAAGAAAATAAGCCTATTGTTTCATATTTTCATGTGTTTGGATGCAAATGTTTTATACTGAAAATGCAAATGATCGAGTTGGTAAGTTTAAAGAAAAATCAGATGAAGGCATCTTCCTTGGATATTCAACCACAAGCAATGCGGAGTCTACAACAAAAAGACTCAAGCGTGGAAGAATCAATGAATGTCAAATTCAGGGATTCTATACAAAATGAATCTATTGAGACTGTCTTGAAGAACACGAGGGCTTGCTCCGAGACTCTCACAAAATCCTAAATCTAAGGCGACTCGAGACTTTGAAGAAGAACCAAACAACAAAATTGTTGAAGATTCAAGTGAAGGAAGTGATCATCATTGCAAATTAACCAACCCGAGAAGCATAAGTCTAGTCATCAAAAGATGTTATCATTGCGACATTAATGAAGGAATTCGCACAAGATCCAAAGGCAGAAGGTCTAGTCTTTGAAACCTTATTTTACAAATAGAACCAAAAGCATAGATGAAGAAGCTTTATTTGATGAAAGCTGGATTGAAGCCATCAAGAAGAGCGAGGGCAATTCAATATCAATGATGTCACGAGGAATTGACTCTGAAAGGTAAATCGATTATTGGAGCTAAATGGGTTTCGGGAAACAAGATGGACCGAGAAAGAAAAGGTCATAAGAAACAAAGCAAGACTCGTGGCCAAAGGGATGACATGCAAGAAGAATGGATAGACTATGACGAGACTGCCCACAGATAGCAAAGGTTAGAAGCAATTCGTTTTATTACTTGCATTTGCTTGTCATAAAAAATTTCCAGGTTATTCCAAATGGATGTCAAAAGTGCCTTCCTAAATGGATTCATCCATGAGAAAGTCTATAACTGGAACAACCACCTGGGTTTGAAGACCCCAATTTGAGACCCAGACTCGGTATTCGGACTCAAAAAAGACTTTATATGGCCTAAAGCAAGCACCTCGAGCTTATACGACAGGCTTCAGTGAAGTAAGTTTTTAATACAAAACAGTTTTGTGAAAGGTAAAGTAGACACTACTCTCTATTTATCAAAAGAGAAAGCAAAAGTTTTGTGCTAGTTCAAATATATGTTGAGGATATTATATTCGGATCTCCTAATGAAAATACATGCAAGAAATTCTCTAAGAATCACGGGATGAATTTTGAAATGAGCATGATGGGTGAGTTAACCCTTCTTTCTCGGGCTTCAAGTGAAACAATTGAAGGAATGAATTTTTATTTGTCAAGAAAAATATGCTAATGATCTCGTCAAAAAGTTTGAAATTTGAACAAATTTTGAAAGGCTGAAATACAATGTCAAGTTCATGAAGATAGGCAAAAGATGAAGAAGGAAAAAAGTCGACCCGAAGCTATCACTGAGGGTATCATTGGCTCACTTCTTTATCTTATTGCTTCTAGACGACATTTTGTTTAGTGTTTGCATTTTGTGCGGATTTCAAGCAAACCTTAAAAATCTCATTTAAATGCTGCAAAGCGTATTATTAAATGCATTACTTCAACTTGACATCGGCCTATGGTATCCTAAAAGAGGAGACTTTACTCTTCTTGGATACTCAGATGCCAGATCTAGCCGGTTACGAGTTAATACAAAGAGCACCTCGGGTACACATCAACTACAGAGGCGGGAAAGTGTCTTGGTTTTCAAAGGAAACCAAAGTATAGTAGCTCTCTCTACGGCTGACCGAGTATGTAGCTCTTGGTAGTTTTATTCTAAGTGCATTGCATAAAACAACAGCTAGAGACTTTGGAATTGAAGATTCATACACGAAGATTAAGCTGGCGAGCGTACAGTGCAATCAATCTTACCAAAATCCAATTCTTCACTCAAAACCCATAGAGATTGACATCACTTTATTAGAGATCATGTTCAAAATGGAGAAGTTTAGTTCAGTATGTTGATTCAAAAAAACCAGCGCGGATATATTCCTGGCTTTGGAGAAAAATCAATTTGAAATTATTCCTCAGGACTCAATATTTTTGAGGTATGAGGAAATCAAAGTCTGAGACTCTCAGGACTTAGATAAACAAAGACTTACTATACATTATTCTCTCTCTTGAATCTCATCTTGAAAAGATGCGTCGTCAACTGTGTTTGATTATTGCTATATTTTAATTACATGACCATTCTTGACGTTTTTGTTTCGAAAAGGATTTTTTTAAATGATTATTTTTGTGGAAAGGGCAATTATTTTAGAAAAGGTATCTTTTATTTTCCTTTGTGACAGGTCCTATGCTCCCTTTTTTAAACCGATTATGTACTGTTGCTTCTTCCTCGCTTTACTCTCCAAAAACCTAAAAAGAATGTGTCGTCCATTCCTGTTTTCTTCTCTTGCTAATCTTGAAAAAAAGTTGTCATTTTTTCTTTTGGAAAATCAACAGGAAATCTTCAAGAGTGAGAAAGATGTCGTCTTCAAGAAAGTCTTCGAGGATCGTAAGCGAGGGGACCACGAATGAGTGAGGGGCTTACTCACTTCGATCTCACCAGGAAGAAGAGTCTCCAAATCAACAACAAGAGCCCACAACATTCTCAGCAGCGTCATTCTCCACCATCTAGTCCTCAAAATATTGGTCATCAACAAGAGGAAGAAATCATTGAAGACGCAAATCCTATAAGAGTTCAAAGGCCCTCTTTTATTTACAAGCTTTATCGTGCCTTAAAAGGGACTCGTACTCCATTGAACTACGTCGATGATTTTCTGAAAGGCAAAGGATATGGGAATGAATATACCTTCTTGCAAAAAATGGAAAGTTTGGGAATTACTCGTAAAGGGGTGGCAGAAGAATCCCTTGCAAATATCCCAAGTGATCCTCGTGATTGGGGATTTAATCCGATAGATGGGAATGATGATGACAGATGTACGACAATTTCAAACAAGGATGGGTATTGCGGCAGAAAATCGAGGAAAAATGGGAGAGTTGTTTAGATCGAATGAGCAAAGGATTTACCTATCAAAATTATACTGGCGAGAGGTGAAAACCCTAGGAGTGTGATTGTTGCATTTTTCTAGATGTTGTAAATGTGAATTTGAGGGAAAAATTTGAGTTTAACCAAATATTTTATTACGACACCCCAGAGAAGCTTACGCTGAATTAAGCCTTATTTCTATTCGAATCTTAGTTTCCTAAATGCGAATAGATTCTCTTTTAGTGTCAAAGATCAAGACTTTGTAATAGATATGGATATGCTGGCAGATGTGTTAGGGGTTGAGAGAGAAGATATCAACCGATCAAAGTTTCTGTTCTTTCCGTGCTACATTGGAACTTATTAAGGACATATGGAAATAACAGAGAGGAAAGATTTCCTACCTAAGGATGAGTGCGTTTTAACATTCTACTTCACAAGATTGTGATCAGGTACCTCAGACAGAAATCAACTTCAATACTGATGTTTCAAGTTCGGAGGCAAAGCTGATTTATGCCATTCTCATGGGAAAAAGTTTTTCTTCCTCACTTTGTTATGTTCCCATGTGTATAAGCGAGTGGTGAAAGCGAAGGTCAACTTCCTTATCTAAGTCTTGTGACGAAGTTATTCCAGACATTTAATATTCAGCCTACAAATTCTTTGTGCTCGATCGTGTGATCATATGGTGATAGGACTAATGGTGACCAAGATGCATGCGAAGGAGCTAAGCAAGGTGTTGGAGAAATTTAAGGAAAAGACCTTAAGTCTCATCAAATCTCTTCAACATAAAGAAGAAAAGGAAATGAGCCAATGGTTTGCTCCATCCAAGAAAAGGAGAGCTCTCATCGTTGAAGATGAAGATGATGAGAAGACATCACCATCTCTGCAATGGCGTTGAAACATTTGAGCCAGTTCATCTAGTGAAAGAACTGAATAGAGGACTCTAGAAGAGAAGAGAAGAGGAGAGAGAAGCAGGAGAAAGGATCTTTGAGGAGGCAAGGTATGAAAAAGAAAGAAAGAAAGAGCACTTGCCGAAAAAGTAGAAGAAGAAGAAGAGAATAGATCAAGAGGAAGGCGAAACTGAAAAACACTCTTCTCACTGAGAAAGCATAGAAAACCGAGGGGAGATAATGAAAAGAGGGATATCGGCTACTTTACGGTCTCCAGTGACCTAAAAAGACATTCATGCCTCATTTTTCTGAAGAACATGATGCTTCATGGCAAATCGTGTTATTCTGATATGCCATCATCTGCAGATCGTGACTAGTCACGGAACCCGACAGCTCGACAGATTTTAAGTGGATATGCTCTTTTGGAGATCATGGTCAAATTTATGCTGGGATGCAAGGTTCAAAGCTTGCGGGAATACAGGTCAAGTTTCTTCAATTTCCTTGAAAGATCAGATCCAAGCCCTCTGTTCAGGTCCAGGCTATTCTGCTGAGGTGAGAGGTTGCACATTTGAAGGAAGACTTGAAAAGAAATTTGGAAGGGATCGTTCAGTCCATGGGAGATTTCCAGCATGTCCGCGTTCCCAAGCAATCTTGACTTTATTACATTTTCTTCTCAACCTTTTTAATGCCGACAAAAAGGGGAGAAAGATTTGAATCAAACTTTAAATTTTTAATCGTTTGGATTTGATTTGGATTGATGTTTGACTTTAATTTTGTGTCTAGATGTGAATTTGGATTTGACTACTATTGACTGCTTTTTTGATATCTTATGGATGGCTTTATCATATTCAAGACTAACCTATTTTACGTGGTTTGCATTCAGTGTTATTCATTTAGCCATTTATCTTTATAAGATATGTATATTTGTTTGAGAAATGTTTTGCAAGTCAAATTTATCTAAATCCGCGGGGAAAGTTTTGTCATCATCAAAAAAGGGGGAGATTGTTGGAGAAATCTTCTTGAAATGTTTTGAAGCTAACAAAACGTTTCCATCGATCTATGTCAAGAGCTTCGGTCATCTTGTTTAAAGTCTAAAGACCTCGAATTGCGAGACTCCAGATTCAAAGTCTATCCTCATTGACAGTTCTAATCCGTTGAAGAAAGGCTATCCAATCGGATGTTTTATTAAGGATATGACCTTATACGACTAGAGAATATCTCTTGGCTGGATATGACTTAACGAGAATCCTTTTTAGTTGATCGAGATTGATTTGAAGATTAAGGATCTGATTGATTGGCGAAATATTCATGGAAGGTTCTACTTATGGAATTCCGAGATACTGGGATTGTATGGGCGAACATGATTGATGGGCTATCGTCATGTTCCTTTAATAGCTCAAATGATCTTCCTAATTGATTCCGTCCAACGGGTAGATTGGAGGAATTCCTTTGGTAAGTGCCAACGGGTATGATGGCATAAAGGGAGCATATAAGGAAAACGTTTTAAGTTGTTCGCAGAGGTGCGCGATAGAAAAATTCCAAAGTCTGAGCTCCTTGTTATTTAGTCAATTCATTTGAGCTTGAAAACTTTTACCCAAAAGAGAGTTTATATTTGTGAGAAACCTTGAGGAAGTGTGATAGAACATCTACACCAGGAATCAAGGAAAAGCTATGCTGTAATATCTCTTTTGTTCATAGTGGAATCAGCCCGATAGGCTGTCGGTGCGGAAGAGTGGACATAGGCTTGGGATAAGCAACCACTATAAACCTTGTGTTTAATCTTCTCTTCCCTACTTCTTACTTTGCTTTGATCGTAATTCATTTGGAGTACTTCCTTTCTATTGATTGCCTAGTATTACTTCCGTATCTCGAGAAATTGTTTTTACACATATTCACCCCTCTAGGTGATTATACTAGCTACATCACGTTCAACCTTGATGTCAACAATGACAATTTTGACTTTTAGTCTATTGTTGTTTTTGAGGGGGCCTCAATAGTCTTTTAGGCATTTTGACAATTATTTATGTGGCAAAAGCAATAGGGTATTCAGTCGGAAAGCTATCACGTAGGCGTTCCTCTCATTTGCTGGCCGTTCTTCGCGAGCGACAAACAAACTGTCGGTATGCGTGTACAAAATGAGGATTGGCACGGAAGTGAACCAGGCTGTGAGGCGCGATGAAATAGAAGCTCTAGTCTGGGAAGTGATGGAAGGGGTCGCGAGAAGAAGATGAGGGAGAATGCTAAAAAGTGGAAAAAGATAGTTGCAAAAACCGCCCATCATGTATGGCCATCGTACAATGACTTCCAGATTCATTAAGAATGATGTCCATTTGAAGGATTAGATTAAAACGGAACTATCGCCATATTTCCATATCTTCCGAAAATATACATGAAGAAGAAGCATTAAGAGCACCGGTTCCACATTTCCAACTGTTAGTTTGTCTCGGGTCACTTCACTTACTAAACTCGATAGCAATATCTCTCTATGACTATAAAGTTAAGAGATTATATCTTCTGTGGTCTATGCTTAATCTCTGCCCAATCTTTCCCATTAGAGAGCATGACATGTCATGAAACTATGGTTGTGGAAGCCAATCAAAACTTTGCAATTAAGAGAGCTAGAGAAATTCGACGGAGAAATAAAGAGAAACAATAAAGGATGGAGAGATTTGCTTGGTTCTGTCTTGGAGTGTTAGAACCTACGACTTCTAGGTTGAGCCAACCTTCAATAATCTATTACTAAATTGGAGAATCACATAATTATAATTGCTTATATACCTTATGTTCTCAATTCTATAATTATATTCAATTTCCATGGCATTTACAAAACGAACTTAGTGCTCAGCACTCCCTTCCGTTCGAACAAGGAGACTCCTTCATTTTGGCTGATGAAAAGAAAGCATAAAAGACCAGAGGACCTTCTACACCTTAAGCTCAAAAATAATACTAAAGGAGTCCTCCTCTGTATGCAGCACCTTCATCGCAATTATGAGAGTTCTTTTTATGTGCTGAATGGACTCACACACCTCACCTGTCTTATTGTTGCCTTCTTTGTCTTGTTCCTTACATTGCTTATCCTTATAAATCTGCAGCAGAGCCAATCATGTCTTGGACGGATTGGATGACATGCGAGAGGACAAGCGAAGCTTCACGGTAAAATGGAGAATATATTTTATGGGTCCGGCACTCTACATCCATGTGCGGTCGCTCCACTCTTTGGTTGTCATGCGTTTGATAGGCCTCACCGAACAGGAGATTTCAAAGTCCCCTCCTATCTTAGCTCAATTTCAAGCCTTGCATTCGAATCAAAATCTTGACCCAATTTTCTATCTTCATTTCATTGATGTGATATAACGATTTTGAAATCTTAACTCAATTTTTCGTCTTCATTTCACTAATGTGAGCTGATGAACCCGACGTTCGAATTGACAACACTTGAATTTCTATTCCCATTTCACTTATAAGAGTTAATGAGTCTCGTGTTTGAATCAATATCTTAAGTGGTCTCGCATTCATACTTTAACCCGATTTTCTTTTTTTTCTGTTTTTTTTTAGTGACCCGGAAACCCACCGTATGGCGGCAGCGGGAGTAAACCCAGGAGGCACGCAAGAAACCACCACCCACGCACCGGGCAAGACACCACACAACGCTTCAGCCTCCCTGCCAGGGCTTCAGCAGGACCTCCAGCATTGGAGTCCAGCAGCCCTACCATCCACCTTGCAACGATGGGTGGTTACTTTAACCCAATTTTCTATTTCCATTTCATTGATAAAAATGATATGTTCTTTCGTATTCATTGATTTTTTCGGCCTGGTAGCGGCTTCTTCTTCACTCTTCACCCAATACTCTTGTGATGGAGATGAGACTAAAAGAGCAAACAAGAGAGAGGGAGGAGAGAGAGTAACGAAGGAGAGAGAAAGGATGATTTGAAATCTCCTAATAAGTGGGGCTTTCGAACATGTAACATCCAAAAGTGGAGTAGCCATTCATTCAAATGAACTGTCAGGCATACCCAATGTATCTTCCAATAAAATATTAGGTAGAACCATCCCTCCATTTAATATTATTGATCAGGCTATTTATTGTTTGACACTTGTACAATAAGGTTCGCTCATCAATTTTTATTTGACAAGTGGGCTGCAACTTGCCCTGATGAAGCCTATCTTCCTCTCTTCACTACTCATCTTTCCCGATAAATCCATCGTTTCGTCCATAGTCACTCTCCACTGTCCATCCCCACAACAAACCCAACTTCTTCCGCAAGGTAAAACACAGAACTCGTCCTTAAATAAGATAATCACATCTAGGAAAAAGGAAGAAAAGAAAAAGAAAATTAGGGAAATGGTGTTGGAAGATAGTGAGGCTCAAATTCGCCTTAGATAAGACAATTAAAAGGAATCCCGCCATGGCTGTGACCGGTTCTGGCTTATGTAGCTAGTATATACACCTAGAGGGGGTGAATAGGTGTAAAACAATTTCTCGAGATATGGAAGCAATACTAGGCAACCGATAGAAAGGAGTACTCTTTTGCTTAACCAAAATGAATTATGATCAAAGCAAAGTAAGGAGTAGGGAGGAGAAGATTAAACACAAGGTTTATAGTGGTTGGCTTATCCCAAGCCTACGTCCACTCTTCCGCACTAACAGCCTATCGACTGGATTTCATTATGAACAAAAGAGATGTTACAGCACAGCTTTTCCTTGATTCCACAGTGTAGATGTTCTACCACACTTCCTCAAGGTTTCCCATAAATATAAACTCTCTTTTGTGTACAAGTTTTCGCTCAAATGAATTGACTAAATAACAAGGAGCTTCAGACTTTGGAATTCTTCTAGCGCACTTCTCGAACAACTTAGAACGTCTTCCTTATATACTCCTTTACGCCATCATACCCGTTGGCACTTACCAAAGGAATTCCTCCAATCTACCCGTTGGACGGAATCAATTATGAAGATCATTCGAGCTATTAAAGGAACATGATGATAACCCATCAATCATGTTCGCCCATACAATCGGATCTCGGTTTCCATAGGTAGAACCTTCCACGAATATTTCGCCAATCAACGGATCCTTAATCTTCGAATCAATCTTGATCAATTAAAAATGATTTCGTTATGTCATATCTAGCCAAGAGATCTTCTCCAGTCGATAAGGTCATATCTTTAATAAAACATCCATTCTGGATAGCCTTTCTTCAACGGATTAGTAAGCTGTCAATAAGGATAGACTTTGAATCTTGAGTACGGCTGTCAGAGGTCTTCGACTTTAAACGCGAGTCTACAAACCTTCATACTAGATCGATGGAAACGTTTTGTCACTTCAAAACATTTCAAGAAGATTTCTCTAACAATCTCCCCATTTTTGGTGACAAAACTTTCCAGAGATTTGGATAACTTTGACCTGCAAAACATTTCTCAAACAAATATACATATCTTATAAAGATAAATGGCTAAATGAATAACACTAGAATCTGCAACCATAGAAAATAGGTTAGTCTTTAATATGATAAAGCCATCCATAAGATATCAATAGCAGTCAATAGCAGTCAAATCCAAATTCACATCCAAACACAATTAAAGTCAAACATCAATCCAAATCAAACAATCCAAACGATTAAAATTTCAAAGTTCGATTCAAATCTTTCTCCATTTTTGTCAGCATTAAAAAGGTTGAGAAGAAAATGGAATAAAGTCAAGATTGCTTGGGAACGGACAAGCTGGAAATCTCCCATAAACTGAACGATCCCTTCCAGCCTTTTCAAGTCTTCCTTCGTTGTGCAACCTCTTCACCCTTAGCATTAGCCTGAATCTAACAAAGAGGCTTGAATATGATCTTTCAAAGAAACTGAAGAAACTTGACCTGCATTCTGCAAGCTTTGAACCTCACATCCAGAGCATAAATTTGACCGCGCATCTCCAAGAGAATATCCATAATTCTGCGAAAATCTGCTGAGCTGTCGGTCTGCATACTAGCTTCAGCCTATGTAGCACGGACACTCTCCGAAAGCTTCGTGTCCGACACTCCGCTCACAGCACCGACACGCGGGTCAACGAGTGTCGAAAAATCCGACACGTGGTCAACTCTTTCCGACACGCTCCGACACGCGAGTCCAGAATTTCGAACATGATTCTGACACGCAAGGGGCAATTTTAAAAATTTCTAATACTTGAGGGGTCAAAATATAAATATACACAAAAGAAGTAATAAAAAAGTAATAAAATTGCTATAAATATACACGCACGGGGTCATTTTTTTCGGTTTTTCTTAGAATTGTTTTATTTTTTAAAAAGTCTTTTACTATGAAAGAAGTAATAAAAAAATGCTATATATGATAAATAAATAAATTTAAAAATATCATTTCAGCATTTTTCTTTAAACAATGTTTTTTCCTCTAAGTTTTGTGTATTATTGTAACAAATTAAAATAATGAATGATATTATTTAATATTTTTCGTGTAAATTAATTCTAGACTATTTTTATTATTATTTATTTATGTATTTATATATAAAAATATATTTAATATATAACGTGTCGGACGTGTGAAATTCTCTATTTCTAAATGACGTGTCGGCGTGTATTGGTGTGCGTGTCGCGTGTCACGTGTCCATGTCGGTCACTATAGGCTTAAAGACGATCTGCAGATGATGGCATATCAGAATAGTCACACAGATTTGGCGATGAAGCATCATGTTCTTCTTCAAAAAATGAGAGGCATGATGTGGCACTCGAGAATTTATGAAACCGTGATGTGCGACGGCAGTGACTGATCAATAAAAGCATCGCCGAATGGTATTATTAGTATTGTGCATGAGCATTGTTTAATTCCATTGACGGACCGATATCTCATGTTTATTAAGGGTTCAATCATTGAATAGATCATCGACATATATTTTTTTATGACGACACAATTATATCATTTGAGTGCACATGAGATAAGAAAAGAAATTGAAACACCAAGACCATGGGACCGAGAATGCTCCATATTTGTGCAAGTTTAAGGAACAGTTTTTATTTATTTATTTGGGCTTTGTTATGAAGGGACTGCACGTCCATTAACTTGCTAACCCAACATAACCCGAAGACCCCATTAATAGTCGACAATTAAGTCAACTAATTAGAAGAAAAGTTGACTAAAGCATGGCCGAATGATGACACGTTGCTGCTGTGTGGGTAGCCAGCGAAAATGTAAGGAAGACATGATGAAGACACGTCTAGCCCAGCTGTCCATTTCCCTTGCATCCACCGAAACATGCATTTCTTTCGTTTCACTGGTTTTAGCAAAACCAGTGGCCTTGTGCTCGTGAGTGAGCGAAATTTGAGAGAAAGAGAGGGTTTTGAGCGAGAGAAAGTGTGAGTGAACAGCAGAGGAGTGAACGGCCAGAGGAAGAGGAGACCGCCCTCTGCCGTGCGTGTGAGCTGCCGCCGTCGGCGCGCTTGTCTTCGCCGCCGTCAGCCGCATCGCCAAATCGAACTCCCTAGCTGTTAAGCTCTAGGACTTGAGGCAAGTGGATGAAAGCCCATGAATCTATATTATGTGGTGCTGTTATTGTCTAGTATGGTGCAATACACTTGGAAATATTTGAGTTCTGGAATTAGAATGTTAAATTGTGAGTAATCAAAGTAAAGCGGGATCATGAGATTAAAATTACGTTGGTTTTGTGTATATCTTGATCCTGTTGATTTATTGATGAAAGATTGACTTTTAGTAGACTTGTGGAGGCAAGATAGATACTGTGGAATTGGAAATTTATGGGATTCGCTTAATTCAGTGCAGTTTTATGTGTAATCTTGTAATTTTGAGAAATTTTATGAAGAGTTCTAATATGAATTTGATATCGATTTCTTCACGGAAGTTGTGAGGAATTGCGTGAACTAGAGTATATAATTTTATCAGAATTTCTCGGAATCAATACAATGGCTTAATTCTTTGTTAATATGCAGTGCTTCCTGTTGGATTTTATTCTGGTATCAAAGAATACTGAACTGAGTTGTGTGAACTACCATTCATTATACATAACGAATCTGGCTTAGTGTCCTTAATGAAAAATTTTCCTCTAGATCTCATTTATAATGTGTTAAAATTTCAGAATTTTTCATGGGCATTTGCTGGTTATTTCGAAGTCTCTACTGAAGGCGTGCATTCTGGTTGTTATACTGTTTTACTATGAACTGCTCATTTTGTTATAAGAATCATTGTATCTTGAGTTGTTATTTGTTATTCACTTGATAGATGCATTGATATTCAGCATATCACATGACATTGGAAAATTTGATAAAGTCTTATGAATCCATGGAACCCATGACGTCATTGCATCAAAATGTATTTGGTAATGAGATATATATTGTGATGTGAATGTTACCGTCGGAGGTGTGAGCCGCGATGCCCGGGAGTGTCGGGATGCCCAAGGGTCGAGTGTGTCGATGCCGTTGGATGCCCGGAGGTTTGTGCCGGAGGATCTCGAGGAGTTTCGGGATGCCCGGTGGTAGGGATTGTACGTAAATCAGAGGGAAGGGGCAACCATTTTCATGGCGAGCCCTGGATATACCTCGTGATGCCAAGTGGGGTGCGAGATGCCCGGGGTGTGACGGAACACGCTCGGAAGCCCGGAGGTTTGTGCCGGAGGGTCTCGCTGCCAGTTGGTGCGAAAGCCTGGAGGGATGCAAACATTGGTCCCGAGGGAATGAAACTTTTCTTTGAATGTTAAAACCGGTGCATTAAAGGAGTGCATATGTGTGCATGTGGCATGATATGAGAGTTTGTTTGTGAAATTGAGTGAGTTTCACCCGCATTGAAAATATGTTTGTTGTGGCATTGAATTGTGGTTATGAACGTGGTGCAAGTAAAATAGACCCTTGATGGCATATATATATAAATGATAAGTGTGTTTTGCATGCATCTGGATGATTATAGTTTCTACATAATATAGTGTAATGGATCTTTTATTGCTGAGTGATTGTACTCACCTTTTGGGGACTAACATTTCAGACTAAACGAAAATGCCGCTGCACACCTGACTCCTGGCATATTTTACGGACTTTTGATTGACTTACAATGGGAGTGGACTGAGCACCGTCATCTGGGGTGCACGGGCTAGTATTCGAGCGCGTGAGGATCTTCCCGACTTTTGAGGTAGGCCTCTCTCGCTGGGCTTATCCACAGGGTACACATCAGTCCTTGTCCGTATGGATGGCCGCCTCGAGGGTGCTACCACCACACGCCGGCCAACGGACTGGACTGGATATGATTTGGAGTCGAGGGTAGCAGGAGATGCATTTTTGGATGCCGACACATGAGTGATGGACGGATGCAGATGATATTCAAGGATAGAAGTTGGTTTTCTTTGGGTAATTGCAGGCACAAAAAGACCTCGGCGTTTGTTGTTGCCAACTATCATAGTCCATCCCTTATATAAATAAAGTGTTCGGCCTAAATTATGTTTTTAGTATGGTGTGTGTCACTTTTTATTTTGTTGAAGGGTAGTCGAATTATGCTTCCGCCATATTAATTACGCGAGAGACCCATTAAAGAAAATAAATGAAAACCCCAGGTATTATAAGTTATTGTAAACATTTCTTTGGTCTCAAA